>JAJTUV010000558.1:0-447500 GCA_021653895.1 Mastomys natalensis
AAACGGCAGACAGGAATCATCTTGGCCTCTGCAAGCCGGAGCACACTCGTTACAGACCACAGGGTCTGCCCGACAGCCAATTATTTACAAGTCGGGAGGAGGACAGGCTGAGCAAGAATTGGTTATGGAAGAGGTTGAGGACTCTTCTGGGTGCTGATGTGGAAACCTAGAGACTTATTTCTCTTTCCTCTTCCAACCTGAGAGTCTTTCCTTGAAGAGACCCTTCCTTCCTTTCTAGTCCTCACTAAGGAAATGAGAGTAGCTTGCTTTAGAAAGGACTATGGGGAGTAAAGAAAAGAATACAGACCCTCAGTTATGCTGTTATGTGAGGCTGGGCCAGCGTTCAGTTGCTGCACCTTTGGAAGCAGACAGAACTCCAAACAGGACTGATTCAGGGAGATTGGAAAGGCGGCATTAATTCTTATCTTCCCTGGGCTTGAATATCCTGGCTTGGTTTTTATCTTTTTGTTTGTTTGTTTGTTTGATTGATTTTGAGTTTTTGAGGCAGGGTTTTTCTGTGTAGTACTGGCTGTCCTGGAACTCTCTCTGTGGACCAAGCCTCAAACTCGCAGAGATCTGCCTGCCTCTGCCTCCTGAGTACCGGGATTAAAAGCCACCACTGGCTGCCTTGTTTTTTATCGAAGTTCTCTTTGGCTTTTCTAAACTGCCTTCTGAGTTGATTTAAAATATTTGAATTGATGAAAATAAGTATGGATTATAGAAGATTCTTAAAAGATACTCTGGTCATATAACCACACAAACCCAGAGAAGACTGCATGATTTTGTTGTGTTCCAGTTTAGTGATTTTCCCTAAGCACATAAGTATTTAAATGATCTTCTATAGGTGTGTTTACAGTATACCACTGTGTGTGTCACATGATTGCAGCACTGAATGCTTCCTAAGCCAGGTAGAGCTCTAGAATAGACTTCAGGTTTGCTGACATCTGCCCCGGCTCTATTGTGTTAGCTTAGTGCTGATGTTATACCTATCTTGGTCCTGTGAAAACGGAAGGGTCACATGGCTTGTTCAGAGTTATAAGTTAATGAGTAAGAGAGAGACTGGGTGCCAAACCTAGCAGGCCTGCTCCATTTCACTCTATAAGCTCCAAGGCGCCCAGGTGTTGTATCTTTCACCCTTAGAAGTCTTCCTTTCACTGAGGATGTTGCATTTATTTAATAGCTATAGTTCAGTGTACACAGACAGTATACTGAACAGCTTCATACTGTGACAAAGAAAGAACTCAAGCAATGAATTTATGTTTTTAAAAAAATGGGTTTTGACATTCAAATTTAAAATTAGAGGCCAGACATGTTGGTGCACACCTTTAATCCCAGCAATCAGGGGGCAGAGGCAAGTGGAGTTCAAGGCTAACCTGGTCTACAGTGAGTTCCAGGACAGCAAGGGACAAAAGAGATCAAGAGCCCACAAGTCCTTTACATTTGTTTAAATATTTGTTTCTATGTGTATGAATGTTTTGTTCTCATGTGTGTACACTTACTTCATCTGTGTGCAGCGCCTGAGGAGCTCCGAAGAGGACATCTGTACTTGTGGAACTATATTACAGATGGTTATGAGCTACCGTGGGTGTTGGGAACTGAACCTGGACCCTCTGCAAGAGCAGCAAGTGCTCCTAACTGCCGATCTATCCCTCCAGCCCCACCCCAGTTCCTTTTGAGGGAATGTGTCAATGACCTAAGGACCTCCCAAAAGACCCCACGCTCACTGTTTCAATCACCTCCCTATGACACCACCCTGAGATAAATCTTTAATACTTGGACTTTTAGAGAGCATCCACCCAACCATAGCAATCATTTACCTTTAAAAAATTGTTTAATTTATTATTAATTCTCATTATTATATCTATGTGGGTGTGTGTGTGGGTGTGTGTATGGTGTATGTGGGCTCTCATCCCATGACACACACATGGAAGTCAGAAGATGACAGCCCTGTAAAATTGTATCTCTCCTTCCACCTTTACATGGGTATTGAAGTCACCATGCAATTTGCCCACTGAGCGATCTCACTACTTGCACATTTGAATCATTTCTGGTTTCTTTTGCTGGAAGGTAACGATTTGGTGAGCATACTTGACCATGGAGCTCTTTACCTATTTCAGAGTTCTTACAAGTATAATCCCTGAATCAGTGGTATAAAAAAACCAACATTCAATATGAATGAAAACCTCTTCTCACTTTGTAACCAGACTTCAGACAGCGTGTGAGCTCTTCCTGTCTTTGCTCCAGTTCTCTGTAGGAATGAGATCCATCACTACTCTGTCCCCACTGCCTTCCATGACAGGCAGAAGCCAATTACATTCATAGACAATACTATGTGTTTATACATATGCACTGGGAAGATAGTAGTTAACAATGTCAAAATCTCAAAAGATGACCCCCACCTTCCTAAAAGAAAAAAATCTATCAAATATTATAGAATTCCCTTAAATACACCACAGATATATATTCTTTGATGATGAGGATGGCTTTGGAGGAAGGCATAGATAACTTTCACAATTCAGCCAACAACAGAGGGTCCTACAAAACATTAACAGTGAAATCTACACTACCCTGGATGCATGGTGTATAGATGGGGCACCCTGCCCCACTCAGACTACATGACATGCAGATGGTAAAGCCCAGTTGATAACCTCCCAGACAGAGTTGTATATAGACAGGACATCTAGCTCCACAAACTTGGCTCCATATCCTAAACATGGTAAAGGCAGCTCTCCACCTACAAAATAGACCATAAAGTCTGTGCCACACCTAAGATCAGTGGTATATGGTTGGCAAAGTCTAAAAACCTGCTCCACATCAGAACACAGGTATATAGGGAAGAAAGCTTACCCTGCACCTAGACTAACAATGAATAAATGG
Source organism: Mastomys natalensis (assembly GCA_021653895.1). Lineage (NCBI taxonomy): Eukaryota > Metazoa > Chordata > Mammalia > Rodentia > Muridae > Mastomys > Mastomys natalensis. The sequence continues at coordinate 2,878 of JAJTUV010000558.1, forward strand.
CACAGCCAGCTCTATACCTAGGCTACATGATAGGCAGATCTTTTACAAGATTAGATCAAGCACAAGGTGAATGCTACAAGCAATAGGCAGGTAAGCACAAGCTGTATGAGATGGCTCTCCAGGGTACCGTGGCATTCAGTCTTCCAGGAAACTTTTGTAAAGAATACATGCTACACTGACTATCTTTAAAATGTGTATTTGTAAAATCTTGGATGGCCGAGGCAGGGATATCACACATGCACTGCCTCCCTGAGTTGCAGAGGAAGTTTGGAAGCCAGCTTGGGCAACTTGGCGAGAACTTTTCTCAAAATATAACAGGAGAAGGGCTGTGGATGTGACTCGGTGATATGCTGGGGGTCCATAATGCAATGGTGCACGAAGCAACAGCACGGCATCTGTATCATTGAGCGTTGTGTGCCATACATCACACTACTGCTACACGTTCACACCACATGCAGTAGCACCTCCTCTCAGTTGGCACTGTAATGTTAGGGTGGGTAGTCACTTAGATAGAGTTACCCGTCTCATCATGATATACATATACATATACACACATACACACACACACATACATACACACATGCACATATACTTACACATATACATGTACATGCATGTGTGTGTATGTGTTATAAGTGTGTGTGGTGCATGTTTGTACAGGCCAGAGGACAGCCTAGATGCCATCCTCAGGGCACCACTTTTCAGACAGGGTCTCTCACTGGCCTGAAGCTCCCCAGTTAGGATAGACTATCTGGCCAGTAATCTCCAAGAATCCTCCTGTCTCCACCTCCCTAGTGCCAGAGTTATGAGCATGAGTCCGCATGCCAGGCTCTCTCTTTCTCTCTCTGGCTCCTTCTCTCTCTTTCTCTTCCCCCTCTCTCTATCTCTCTCTGTCTCTCTGTCTCTATCTCTGTGTCTGTCTCTGTGTCTCTGTCTCTGTCTCTCTGTCTCTGTGTGTGTGTGTGTGTGTGTGTGTGTTGTTTCACTGGGGATTGAACCATAGACCTCACACTTGTGAGGCTAGCACTTAGCTACTGAGCTACCTCCCCAAGTTTTCATAATCTTATAAAGCCACCATCAGTTTGTACTTGACCAAAAACACCTTACGTAGTACCTGGCTATATAATTGGCTATGGGGGAGGGGGAGCTGGCAAATATCAAGTGTTTATGAATATAAAAGACAAATTTCCCAGGCAAAGCTTTTCAAATCTGTGAAGGTCGTTTTTCTTTCAATTGCTGCCTTGGGGAAAGCCCAGATGTAGCCCTATCTCCCCTCCCAACTTGCCAAGGTTCAAAGAGCAATAATTTAGAAATCGAAGTTGCCATGGCAACACAATCTGTTTAGAGTGTCATGAAAAAATAAGCTTCAAATAGAAGTTAGCACTCTGGCCCTCTGTGGTGGTGGGGGTCACAGGAACATGCCTTCGTCTCTGCTCTCCGTGCCAAGGGCTCCGTTTCAGGAATTTTGCTTATTTTTATAACAGCAGGGTGTCTCCCCTCCCCATTTTAATGGAACTGAGAGAGTTTGCTATGCAGCATAGTAATTTGAGAAGTAATTACTAAGGAAATTGCCTTCGAGTCCCCTTCCCACCTTAATTTTCGAAGGAAGCACCAGTGCCAAATTCAGACTCTTAACAGAAGGGCTGTCCCAAGATCCCATCTTGTAAGTTCTTGAACAGAACTTTTCACAGACTGAGAGGGCCTAACTTATCGACCAACGACTCCCCCCCCGTCCTGTTCCTAATAGTCTTTTCATGGGCAGTTATGAACCAGACTCTACAGCTGCTTCATCACAGATATAATGCAAGTGATGTTTTATGCTTAGACTCTGATGACTAATGCATGAGAAAGGTGCTCTAGAAGTCAGTCACGTGACACGGGCAGGCAGGCAGCTCCTCATATTGCATGGAAGTGAAGTGGGTGTGTCTGTCCCGCAGGTCATGATGCTGCTCCGGAACACCCGGTCCCCATCGTTGCCATGGTCAATGGCTTGGCCACAGCTGCTGGCTGCCAGCTTGTGGCCAGCTGTGACATTGCTGTAGCAAGTGACAAGTCTTCTTTTGCTACTCCTGGAGTGAATGTTGGACTTTTCTGCTCCACCCCCGCGGTCGCCCTGGGAAGGGCAGTGCCCAGAAAGGTAACCGAAGGTGCCCTTCAGTGCTCACGGGTTCCAGATTTAGCTTGGGGAAAGTACCTTTGTGGAGGTAGGGAGATGCTTGCTGAACAAGCATGAAGACCTGAGTTCAATCTCCAGAATCCATATAAAAAAGCCAGGTGTAATGGTGCACTCTTGTAAACCTGATGCTGGGAAGGCAGACACAAATGGATACCTGGAGCTTGCTGGCTGGCCAGCCAAGGCTACTCAGTGAATCCCAGGCCAGTGAGAGACCCTGTCTCTTCCATACAAACAAGATACATGGCATCTGAGAAACAATATCAGAAATTAGCCTCTGGCTTTTACACAAGAGTGTGTGTGTATGTGTGTTTGTGCCCATGCGAGCACACACACACACACACACACACACACACACACACCAACCACAGTATCTTCTGTCTTCTATATTGGACATTCTGCCCAAAAGCCACCAGTGTCCCCTGTGCTGAGGGAGAGAAGATCTTACTGCCTGTTCCTCTGTAGTATCAAACAGCACATGTCAACCTGTGAACTCACCATATCTCAATCTTACAAGCCCCTCAGTATGACTGTTTAGGTTTTTCATTTTCAGGGAAGCATAGCCTTATTTGAAATACAATCGAAACAGCTTTGTTCCACTAAATGGCTGCCCATGAGACACAATACACAGCATGCTGACACAGCGCCAGTGTCAAGGGGCTGAGGCTGAATCTCTGGCTAATGACTTCTTGACAACCTTTCTCATTCCAGCAAGGATTTCGAGTGTCTGATTTACAGCGCCAGGCTTACAGTGGTTAAACCAGGACTATCCTGTCCATACAATGTGACTCAGTACAAGGAGCAGCTGTGTGTCAGAGCTGTCTTGTCATTACTAATAACAGTCAAATCTGTTTCCCCTCGTAAAGCTTTCTTCCTTCCGCAACCTCACAGAATAGCATTTAGCGAGCACCCCTGAAGCGGAAAACCACAGTGTCTGTTCTGGGAGAACGGCATCCTGTTCTCAGTGGGAAATCTGGAAAGGAAGGCGCAAACCTATATATGTAGCAAGCAAAGAGTGAACAGCTTCCTAGAATGGACTATCTGGTTTTGAAACAACTGCAAAGATTAACAGTGGCTCACAGGCCTGAGGCAAGAAAGAAGTGAGACCCAAAGGGAAACCAGTAGTAGAGCCAAGGAATGCCAGAGAGGATTTCTCCCTTCTCCAGGACCTCCTTGTTAGTTTTGGCAGAAACGTGTGCTCCTATGGAGATACTGCAGTTAACTACAAGCCAGTATACTGACAGCAGGCTCGAAGTAGGCTGCATGCTGCAAGAGATGATGGTTTGCTCAAGCATCTTCCAAAAAGGGGATGCTTGTTTATTATTTTAGAATGACATTTGCCTTAAGTGCATCCATGTTTAGTGAGTATTTCTTATGTCGTTGTCCAGACATCAAGTCAAAATATATTACAAATCTCTGTGATACTCACAGACTGTCTGAAACCGTGAAGCAACTTTCAAGAAGTTGCTATACTGGTTTATCTTCCTCCAACACGTGACTTGCTGGAAGGTTCCATGGTAAAGACATTTAAGTTCTATTGACAGGGTGAAAACAACAAGTCTTCTAAATTAAGGCTAATCAGAATTCCTAGAAACTTCATGCTGCATCATGTTTACCAAACTTTACATTTGTCTTTGAAAAGAGAGAGGAGAAATGTAACTAAAATAGCCCTTAAATTCCATGGAAGCCCAGTTCTGGGAACCACATTGCGTAATCTGCACAGTGTGACAGATGAAGGGGCAGGGGCATCATGACAACCAGGATTGCTTTTTCCCTGCCAAAGATAGTTTTGTCAGGAAGCAGGCCTTCTCAAACGATGAGCAAAACAATCTGTCCTGGGAGTGGGGTCAGTCAGCAAATTCCAGCTGCACACCACAAGGAACTGAGTTCCATCCGCAGAGCACGCTGACCAAAGCCAGGCCTAGTGGTACACACTGGCTGGGCAGGTCAAAACGGGAGGAGCCCTGAAGCTCAGGAACCGGCCAGTCTAAGCATCAGCAACTTCTACCCACTGAAAGATCCTGTCTCAAAAACCAAGGCAGACAGCTCCTGACAAACAACACCCAAGATTGATTTCTGACCTCTAAATACACATGCACACGTGCACCCAGTCCAGTGTGCACATGTATACACACACTCAGATTTCTGGTTTCTCCTCATGGTTTGACCCTCCCCCAGAAGAAGACTGAACTCAAACGCACTGTGAACACGTCAGTGTATCTGCTGGTGCTAGGTCCCTGGGGCTATCCACAGAGAAGCAGGCAGGTGCTTTTGCAAACTGTCCTGGATGGGGGAAGTCTCAGTCCTTTCCACGGAAGTGTTAGGACAACATGTGTTGGACTCTAGTTCCCCCTGCTGGACACTCTAGGAAAATGTTCCACTGTGCTGGAAAGTAAAGACTGCAGTTTGTCTAACTGGGCAAAAGTCTTAGAGTTGAGCCTACCATGTTCTATACCAGAACATGAATTATTCATCTTATTTTTAAAGTCATTCTCTATTTGCTTGAATTCAATTATGCATCCTCATTGTGCCATATAAGTGCCCTGCCTCCTCCAGATGCAATCTTCCCCAGCCAGGGCTAGCCATGCACAGATAAGAGCCAGTACCTCAGGTATCCAGTAGGTTGACCAGTAAGTATTCCAGGAAAGCTGGAGAAGACATGAGTCCCCTTCCCAACACCAGTCCCTTCGCCACAGGAGAAATCCTTGCTTCCGCTACCTACTCACTTGGCTGTGTGTTTGCACACCCTTATTTCCCGCAAGTCTAACTCAGAGTGTGATCCTCACTCAAACCGTAGCCCCCACAGACACTCGGACATGACTCATATTGACTATTTAGCAGTGAGTCGTATGCCCAACATAATTTAGGGAATGCAACTTAAAAGCACCCATGCATACTAGCGACTTTTCCTAGGTGCCCAGTGAGATGAAGGCAGTGATCTGGTATGTGATACCTGTGCACACCTGGTGGGTGTGCACCATATCCTACCCTCCCCCACCCATTCTTCTTTCTCCCTGCATCTCCTCAAGCTGCAGTCCATTGCCTCAGGAAGACAGACACCATTGCAACGGCCTAAATGTGGTGTTCCCTGAGTTCATATGTTGCAATGCAATCATCAAAGTGACAGCTAATGGAGGTGGGGCCTTGGGGATGTGAGTGTTGGGTCAAGGGTAGATCCCCCATGATGGGATTAGTCCCTGTAGAAAAAAGGTGCCAAGTCCCATGTGAGGACACAGTAATGCTTAAGTCTCTGAACCTGGAATTAGGTTTTCCCTGGACACTAATTTGCTGATGCCTTGAACTTGGGCTTCCCAACCTCCAGGGCATGAGATCTTCCTGCTTCTTCTCAGCTATACAGTTTATGGCATTTTGTTTTTACAGTCTGGATAGACCAAGGCATGGGGCCTACTCAAAACATAAGCAAAGAGCCCCAGGATGCTGCAGCATACAGGCATTGCATCTGTGACCCCTCTGCTTTACTGATCTGCTCAGGTGCTGTGAAGCCTAGAAGCCAGTGTCAGAGTCACAGAAATATCCATTCAGAATGAGAATGTTAATATTAGCCACTCTACTCACTGGAGTCTAGTCTACCGAGAATCCAGCACCTGTTATCTGGAGTAATCACCAGGGCATGAAGGATGCAAGTGCCCACTTCTCTGTCCAGAGGAGGGATCAGACTCTAAAGGGTCAGTTTGTTTGACCCTGGTGGGTCCACAAGCTGAGGAGTCTCTGCCTCCATACTTGTCCTTTCTAGAAGATCGTCTGGCATCCAGGTTAAACCACAGCTTCAAATTGTGATTGTCATTTTGAATGAAAATCCACCTGGAGTGAAGAATTACTGACTTACCAACTTAGGGTGACCAAAGAGGTGCCACCCTGAATGGCAGTGTAAGTCCATTAGGGGAGAGGTGAAGGAATTTTTTCTTCTTGTTCATCTGAAGGTCCTGCAAACACACCGAAGTATAGAAACTTAGGTACTAAGACAAGATTGTGCTGGTTAGCTGGAAAAACAACCTGCTTTTCCCTTAGTGATTGTCACCCCCTAAACTCTCGAACATCTATCTGCTATAAAAACATGTGGCTCCAGTAGACAGAAAGGGAAACTGAAGCCTAGAGAGGGTGATGAGCTTGGCAGGATGACTTAGAATCCCAAGGGCAGCGTTAGAATGCCATCCAGGTCTCATGGCCTTTGACCTTGCTTCAGACAAGTCTTCTTGAGTATGAGGTATTAATCCCATTAATACTTTCTTGGTCTTCTGGGCTGAAGGGAGAGACTCCAGGATTCTAGGCACAGACGCATATTGGGGAAAGTATTGTTCTGCTGGTCTAATATTTTATCCTCACACTTGTGGAGAAGAGCAACACACCAGAGTGCTCTGGGCTGACCTCTCACCTTTGTGTCGTAATTCCTAAGAGGTCCCCTCACTCCTCCTCCTCCCACTCTGTCCATTCCAGTGCATCCAACAGCCAGCTCCCTGCCTTCCACCTGCTTTTTCTCTGTTCTCTTGTTTCTTTGCCTCAACAGCTAAAACTTCTGGGACACATGCAGGATCACTGTGATGTTTGTTGTGCTTTGTTTTGTATGAGGTAGGAAATGTAGAGATCAGAACCTGACTGCAGCCCAGAGACCAAGCAGAGACCCCAGAACAAGATTCTCAAGGCCAGACAGGAAAGTCTTCCCTCTCCAGCAATGTGGTAAAGGTTCCAAGACTGAACATCCAAGAAAGGGCAGATGGAAACCACTGCACCTTTCAACCTACAGTTTACAGCCGCTGTAATGTGCTTTGTACTACACTCTGCTTGCCAACTTGGCTCATTCATTCCTTCTTGGGTCTTGGAATGATCTGGTCGTCTCCCTGGCAGGCAGTTGGGGTGTTGACAACATCAAGGGGTGATAAGTGACGTGTCATTTGAGGAAGCAGATTCCTAGGCTGAGGTATGCAGGTAGGTTTTGAGAGTAGCTTGTTACCCCGTGCCCTGGACTACTCGCCGCATGACCCTACCTGCCCTTGGGGGTTGGAGGTGAAGTGGTGAGGTGGCTCGGAGTCAACACAGACTCTGGAAGCAGGTGAGAAACGCCAGAGCAAGCTCGTCTGAACCCTACTGGAAGCTCCTTTAATACCCTCCACCCGTGCCCCATGGGTTCCGAGAAACCGTCTGTTTTAAAGAGCAGTTCCCGATTGGCTGGCATTGTCTGCGGCTGCAATCCTTGGTCTCTCAGGCAGTCTTCAATTAGGTCCTCCTGCAGGAGATGCTTTTGCGGCTGCGTGGCCCCCTGTGTTTACTTAGAGGTGGCCTCGTAGCTGTTCCCCTACAGTAACTGTCTCAGTACAGTGAAACAGAGCTGGGGCTAGAAAGCCATGGATATGAAGAGTTTACTGACTCCACCTGTCCCTTCCTCAGGTGGCCCTGGAGATGCTATTTACCGGGGAGCCCATTTCTGCTCAGGAAGCCTTGCGCCATGGCCTATCAGCAGAGTGGTGCCAGAGGAGCAGCTGGAGGAGGAGACCATGAGAATAGCAAAGAAGATCGCTTCTTTGAGCCGCTCTGTGGTGGCGCTGGGCAAGGCTACTTTTACAAACAGCTGCCGCAGGACCTTAGCACAGCATACTTCCTCGCCTCCCAAGCCATGGTAGACAACCTGGCCCTACAGGATGGGCAGGAAGGAATCGAAGCCTTCATCCAGAAGAGAAAGCCCATCTGGTCACACTGAGTCAGCCCAAGGAAGCCCCCTGCCCTCCCATCTCCTCTTGACCCAACCATATACTGCCCTGCCACCTCTTGGTTGTAAGAGAATATAGCCAGCCTTTCTAATTTGGATGTTGGTTTCTCCGTGTTTAATCTGTATTAAAAGCCATGGTTCTTGGGAAACAATACAGGGGAGGAAATGACTTGCTAGGTCAGTGGCCAGGTTAATATGCACTGGGGTGTGTGGGCCGTGGCAGAAACCCCAGTACCCGACAGAGCCTGAAGTGAGGTGAAGTGTGAAGAAAGGGAGCCATCCCTCCCACTCTTCTGTAGTTTCCTCCAGGCACAGTCTGTTCTGGTTGCTCATGGCAAGTTGAACATTTCAAATCTCCATGAGATCATCTCCACACTGAAAATCTTCTTGATTCTACCAGGAAATCATCACGCCTGTGGCTTTGGAATAATCTTATATGTGATTTGAATAAATTAAATATTTATAGAGCTGGGTCATTTCATTTCTAACCCACCGCCAGCTAAGAAAAGAGAGAATATTCTCTTTGTATGTCTGCCCTGATGGGCACATAGCAAGGGCCTTGTGTCTCCTACGAACGGCCTTGTCATCCACTCCCTACTACACCAGAGGATAAAAGCAGTCCAGAACAGAACAGGGAGAGGACCCAGAGCAGGCCCCACCCAGTGAGAGTCACTTCCTCAGGACACATTTCAGAACTGTGTTCAGCTTCTGGTAAGAAACCCAGACTGAGTTCCCCAGCTGAACTAAGTCATATTTAGACCTAGTCATATTTTTTGACTTCTGGTCGAATGCAGCCCAAAAAGTGTTCAAAATTTCTTTATCTGTAAACTTGACCATAAGTCAATATTTATCTGTCTGTCCGTCCATCCATCCATCCATCCATCTCTCCCTTCTTCCCCCTCCTTCTTTCATTCCAGTGCTAAGGATTGAACCCAGAGCCTCGTGCACACAAGACAAGTACTTTGCCACTGAGCTAGACCCCAGTCCTGACTTATGGTCAACTTTTGTCATCTAAGACTAGAACAGAACAAGGCCTGATGGCACACCCCTATTATCACACTTACTGCATAATCTGAGGCAGGAGGATCACACATTCAAGATCGGACTGCATAATTTAGCAAGACTTTTATCTCAAAACAAACAAAAAAATTAAAAGGTAAAAATGTAGCTTGGTGGTGAACACTAGTCTAGAGTGCGTTAGGTCTGGGGTTTTATCCCCAGTACTAGAGAGAGGGAGGGAGGGAGAGGGAGGGAGAGGAGAAAGGAGCAAAGGAGAGGGTCAGGCACAGAGACAAACTGCTGACTCATATGGGTCTAGCCTGTGGTTATTACTCTAGTTGCTGGAGTAAAGGTGGCTTATGTCATGGGCGTCTGCAGATATTTTGTTACAGGCTTCTCTTGGGATGGGAAGTTGTTTCTTTCTCCATGCTTAAGATGGCAGAAAGAACTTCATTGTAAGATTGCCTCATGTGCAAAAACCATCAGAGCTGCCATCTCCTGCAGCCCCAGAATATGCCAAGTTCTCAGGAGGCCGTCAGCTGGGTCAGGGGAGTGGGAACCACAGAGATCGTTATCTCCGGTGAGCCTTAGCCGGAGACAAACAGTGAGGTTGGAGTACATAAGGATTCCAACATGTCTGCCTGCTACAGCCATAGTTTTCCCCTGGCTGCACTGCCCCATGGGAAATGTTCCAGATCATTAGACCAAACTCCAGAAAGGAAAATGCTTAGTTCCCAGTGCACACACTTGCTCTCTTGGGGAGCTCAGTTGCCTAATGTTAGTCTGAATTCGTTACCAGAGGCTGAGCACAGTTTGGAACTGTGTCAGCAGGAAATTGCTCTGATCGTGTGGGATACGCACTGTGCCTTGCTGTGCTTCTCTCTAACTGTCCCCAGGGATGGTCTGAGCCCAGCCTGGGCTCAAGGAGAAATGATTGTCCTGCTCCACAACACTGTCGCCAAGCAAGAGAGTTGACTTTGCAGGCTCACAAGAGACACTGGGTCTGTTAACCGGCAGGACGCCGGCGGGGATTTTACTAGCAAGCAATGGACAGCTGGCTGACATTCCTAGTTAGATTGTAAGGACTCATTAGAGTGCTTAGTCCAAACGAAATGGACCATTCAGTCAGTGTCTATTCCTTATTGGTGCCTGCACTGAGAAAATTATACCCAGGTGGGCGCTGGATCATACTGATAAGAGATGGAGGGTGGGAGACACCATCTAGGCTCACAGAGCCTTCCCACACATTTGACAAATGGAAATGAAATGTTCCATTCCATATGAGTAAGCACTGCTCCTGCAGATCACGAGCTCCTCAGGCCTCGAGGCTGGGAGCTGACGTGTAGTTCACGACTAGCTATAAATATCAGTTCGTCACTGGGGCAGAAAATAATCCAGCAAGAAATGTGCCGCCCACCCCTCCCTCGGCATCAGATAATCTATCCCAAGGCTAACATCATTCTCAGTTTATTGGTTATCTGTTTCCTTTTACCAGGATGTTGAATGAAAACATCCCGATAACCACACAGGATGACTGGTTTTGAAAAGCCTATTATATTTCTCTCCCTCCGCACCATTTACCTCTGGGGACCTGAGCTGAGCCCAGCAGGCCACACCCTAGAAGCCAGTGCCTGTCAAATCAGTAGGAATGGTCATTCGATTCTGCCAGCCCTGCGTAAGGCTGTATTCAAAGGCTGACTTGGCCCCTGAGAAATAGAAACAGGACACGTGACAAAAGGCCACAGACTTTGGGAGAGCCTAAAGCCATCCCAGGCAGCCTTAGAATTCGTTATTCTTCCTCATGCTATGTATGAGGCTTAGAGAAGTCAAGGTATGCCCTTGGAAGAGCCAGTATGTGGTTTTGAGTCTGTATGGCTGCAAGGTTATGTTCCCAACTGCTGGACTATAGACCTCCCAAAATATCCAAAGACAGCTACACAGCCTGGAACTAGATCTGTGATGTGCTCCAAAGTGATCAGAATTACTTGTCACGGCAAAGGGAGCATTGCTCTCCAACGGAGATCTGAGGAGAAGCATCCATTTGGCCACCAAGAATACTGACTGAATGCTGGCCAGTTGTGTAGGCACGTGTAAGGAAGGCAGTTTCCCTTCCGCTGCTGGGCATGCTGGCACATGCGTGTAAATCCTGCATGCAGGAAACTAAGACAAGAGGATTAGGAATTCCAAGCCAGGTTGGGCTATACAACAAGGCCCAGCATGAGGAGAGAAGTCAGGAATGGAGAAGAAGAAATCATGGCTACTCTACCAATACCCCAATGTGTCCTTCTAGCTTGTGCATCCTGGATTCTACAAGACCAGTGAACTTCTTCTCTGCCGTTGCAGAAGAACTTGATTCTGAGCAGTGGCAAACAGTGGAAAAACACGATTCCCTCTGAGAACCAGAGATCCATTCACAGACATGAGAATTTAGGTCACACCACAATCTTTGAAAATGTCAGTGGCCAAATGGACCCCAAATAAAGCTAGACACCATTGGACCTGATCATTCACCTTGGTTCTGTCTCTGAGCTCCCAGAAGCCCTTCTGTTATTCAACCCACTTCCTTCTCTCTCATTTTTCTGAAACCCCATTACACTAAGACCAGTGTGACCCATGGGTCACCTACAGCTAAAGCTTAGACTATAAAACTGCAGGTGCCAAAGCTTTACACCAGACCAACTGAGGGGGAATTTATGATTTCTGCTTGCTCCAAGAATATTTCTTACAGGATTTCCAGATGATTCTACCACACACTACAGTTTGGGACTGACTACTCTGGGGTGGAGGCTGCAAGTCAAGTCCTCCTGGAAATACCTGCATTTAAAAATTTGAAGCAGGGTCCAGCAAGATATCTTAGCAAACAGGGCACTTGCCCTCTAACCTGTCAGCCTAAGTTTGATTGATACCCAGAGCATACGTGATGGAAAGACAGAACAGACTCCCACAAGCTGTCCTCTGGGTCCCATACATACTCCATGGTGTGCGTGTGTATGTGTGTGTGTGCACACGTGTGAGCACAGGCACACACACACAAATACATAAACAAACAAGTAAATGTAAAAGGTGAAGCTATGTGGTAATCATGAGGAAGTCATGGGCAGTTGCAATTGGTCTGGAAGGATGAAGAGAGACCCAAGGAAGCCCAGGATCCTCTTACAATCCTCACACAGGCCTTGGGTGTTGCTGCCTTTGGATGCTAAGACCATTAAACAGCAGATTATACTCACTGCCATGCTGTATTTATACTTATATTTCAAAGAAAGTGTAGGCTTAGTTTTCTTTAGAAACCTACTTTTAACAGGGGTTCTCAAATGCATTGATGGTCCTCCCTTCTAACCTATAGTCCAAAAGTAGAGAAGAAAACATAGTAAATAGGACAAAGGGATGTGGACTTGTTTAGAAGTCATTTTTAAGGATGATTTCAGTCTCCGTTTGTCTGGATACCAGTAGTCCAGTTCTGTTGTGTCAGAATAGCAAACACAAATCAGCAGCAGTGGCATGAACCAGCAGAAACTGCTAGGTCTCCACCAAATCAACATGAGTCGGCGGGATCAACAAAGACCAGCCAGCCAGGAAACCAGGAGAAATTCTCTGCTATGCCCTCTCAACAAAGTGAAGATCAGCAAACACAAAGACCAACAAAGCATTGCAAAGCTAGCTATGTAAGCCATCAGTTGCTGTCCCTTGAGTCCTATTTATACTTTCTCCAAACATCACATGTCTTCCCATGGGACTTGCCTCAGCAAAACACCACGTGAGTCTGTATCACCTGACATATCCAAAAACTCCTACTTCAGGAAAGCATTGAACAATTTGATTTTCAAATGTGCCTTAATCAAAGGTCATGATTTCTTGGCAATCAAATATATTGATGTCTTACACTGCTATTATTGAAGTTGAGCTTTTATTTTGTGAATATTTAAGAAAATGTCAAATTTTCATCTTGTAAAGATTCTTCTTTTATCACCTGAGGCTTAAAGGTTCGTTTTCCCTCTGTGTGTGTGAGTGCACAAGCTCGTGGTACAATGTGTGCATGTGTGTGTGCAAGCATGCAAGCTCATGGTACAGTGTGCGCATGTGCATGGAGATAAAGACAGCCTTAGGTATTGTTCCTTAGGAGTTATCCACCCTGTGCTTTAAGGCGAGATTCTCACTAGGAACCAGGGCTTGCCACCTTGGCAAGAATGGCTAACCAGCAAGCTCTAAAGATCTACTTGTCTCAGCCTTCCAAGACCAAACGCTAGGATTACAAACAGGTTCGGCCGTGGCTGGCTTTTTATTGGTACCAGGGATCAAATGCAGGTCATTATGCTTACACAGCAAGAGCTTCGCCAACCCAGCCGTCTCCTCAGCCTCAAAGTTTATTTTTTTCATGTCAACAGATGAAGAGCTTCTGAAAACTCGGCTAGACGGTCCCCGGCTGTGTGACTATTCTGCTCTTGGATTGAATGCTGGCCACCGGCTGCGCACGTGTAAAGTTGATCTTGAGTTCATGATGCCCAGTCAAGGAAACCATGAAAGCTTCGACGTCATGCTATTGTTAATGTTGCATGGAATTTGGTTTTTGTTTCATATACAAAAACATCGTTAACACATAGGATGGATTTTCTGCAATGCTCAGCTCCTGTGTTCTAAACCAGTTTTAGAGAGTGACACATGGATTAAATTGCTATTTTCTTTTTCAAGTCAGGGAAGTCCATTGATATTTCTCTTTAAATCGAAGTTGACATGTGTGAGTGGTGCCATTCCACTTGGATGGAATCAGACTTAGGGAGTTTGGGCTTGTTTTGGCAAAGCAGAACTAATTTGTATTTTAGTCTCCAAACATTTAGGCTTCTAGGGATGCCTAACATTCTTCAGAGAGATTTCAGAAAACAGGTGGTCGGTGGCAAAGGGTCGAGATAGCTAAGATTTCTTCTTGCATTTGTGTAAACCTTGACCAAAAATGACCTTTTCCCTCCTCTTGTCTCATAGAGATGTATGTGCTAACCAAGAGACTAGGAGCTAGCTCATTTGGCAAAGCCAAGCTGTACAAGTGAGAAGACCACCATGCAGAGTAATACACACCTTAAATCTTAGCATTTGCAAAGCAGAGTCAGGAGGAGCTCTGTAAGTTCAAGGTCAGTCTTTCTTCATAGTGAGTTCCAGGCTGCCAGGAAGACACATGTCTTGAAAAATAAGAAACAAAACCAAACAAAAGAAGTGCGAGGACCTGAGTTCAGATCCCCTGGAGCTCCATTAGGAAAAATAAACGCAGGGCACAGTGCTGCAGAGCTGCAATCCCCGTGTTAACTAGCTGAGGGGGACACAGACAAGATCTTGGGAGTTTGAGGGCCAGCTAGCAATGGTCCAGGCCAATGAGAGAGATACTGAAATAAATTATTTTTCTGAGGGGTTGCTATATCCCTTTTTATTCCTAAATACCTATTGGGGGTTTCTACCCCATTTTTCCCTATATAGTTCTCGAGTAAATGACAAAGAGACACTACAGTTTATTAGTAAGCTGTAAGCACTTTGCTGGACAGGTTCTGAGCTATTCTAATCCTTTCACCTGTTAAAACCCACACAAATGTCAGTCACTTGCCAATCTGATGTCTCCGGCTGCTTCTGCTCCATCAGCCTGTCTTCAGGGTAGACTTACCTTGGCAATCTCATCTAATGGTGACTCTCTCTCTCTCTCTCTCTCTCTCTCTCTCTCTCTCTCTCTCTCTCTCTCTCCTCTCCCTCCTCTCTTCCCTATGGCCTCTCTCAAGACCCCTCACTCAATTTGAAGTTCTGCCTTTCCATCCTCTCTACCCAGTTATAAGCTCTAGCCATTTACTGACCAAACAGAAATTAACAGGAAGCCTTTTTTTTACAGCACATTGGTGATGTAACATACAAGATGAACCCCAAGAGAGAGATCCTGTCTCAAACAAAAAAGGTAGAAGATGCCTGAGACCAACTCTAAAGCTGTTCTCTGACGTCCACATGTAAGATCATGCACACATGCATTCAAACCCACATGTATATACACATGCAGAGAGAGAGAGATAAGAGAGAATTCCGCCAGGGTTGTGGTCTCATTTGAGGCTTGAAAAATGAAGGATCTCTTCCAGTCTCCTGTGACTGTGGGTGACATTTAGTTCCTTAAATACTAACAAACTAAGTTGAGTGTGGTGGTGAACACCTATGATCTCTGCACATGGGAGGCCAAGGCAGGTGGGTCTCCAACTTGGAGGCCAGGTTGGTCTACAAAGTGAGTTTCAGGGCAGCCAGGGCTACACAGAGAAATCCTGTCTCAAAAAAAAAAAAAAAAAAAACTACCAAACACCAAACAGAGGGTCTGTCTCTCTCTGGGTGAGCCACGTATGGCTCTCTACGTATGCTGATTTGCAGCATCAAACTTGCTGCATTGAAGAGTTTTCTAGCAAGATGGGGGCTACAGTTTTGTGCAACATGAGACACTCATGAAATCATGTATATCCCATCACCTTTGCCATATTCTATCAGTTAGAAGCAGGTCACAGGAGAGGACATTGCACGAGGGATGATTACAGGAACTTGGGATCATGGCTCTGTCCTCCACAGACATAATGTGATTTCTCTCAGGTTTGGCTCCGAACATCTTGCACAGAGGACAACTGAATGTAAAATCTTCCCCAGTGAGTATAGGAGAATGAGGTGAAAATATGGGTGTGACCATGTTACCCTGTGTCTCTGTGTCTTCTTATATGAGGTGACACATCCTTGTTGGAGTCGTTGTGAATCGAGTTTTCTATACACTCATAGAAAAGCATTCTCCATATGTTTCTGGACGGAATAACAAAACTCCAGATAACTAAGGAACCCAAGGTAGATGCCCTCAGATGCAGATGTACCTGTATGCTGAATCCGGAGGACTCAGTGTTTGCTCCCATCTGGAGAACCAGAAGTTTCATGAAGAAGGCTGTTGGGATGAGTGAGTGTGGACCAGGGAGATGTGCACCAAGAGTAAAGGCAGCAGAGGTATGAAGGGTCACTAGAGGGTTAGGTATGTGATGTCTTCTAAAAGAGGTCATGAGGTGTGTGTGTGTATGTGTGTGTGAATGTGTGAGTATGTATTCGAGTATGTGAATATGTGTGAGTGTGTGTGTGTGAGTGTGTGTGTGAATGTGTGTATGTCTATGTGTGAGTGTGTGTGTAAGTGTATGTATGTGTGAGTATGTCTATGTGTGAGTGTATGTATGTGAGTATGAATGTGTGACTGTGTGAGTATATGAGTGTATGTGTGTGAGTGTGTGTATGAGTGTGTGTATGAGTGTGTGTATAAGAGTATGAGTGTGTATGTATGTGAGTATGTGTGTGTACAAGAATGTGTATGAGAGTGTGTTTGTGTGTGTGTGTTAGGTCAGTGTCAGAGTCCCAGGGTAAAAACTATGGATTTAAACTGCTAAGCAGTGGGGAGTCATGTAAGATTTCTAATTGAGAACTAGGCTCAACATAGCAAATTCTAATTTTTTTGGATGATTTGTAGAAATTCATTTTAAATTTATAATTTGGTGAAACACCAATCAATGGTATGTGCAATCCTCTACTCCAGATTTCCATTGAGCTGTGTCTAACAGCAAGCTGCATGTCCACTGCTCCATAGGAGTCCTTGAGCTTTTAGGATAAGGGATCTACCTTAATGTGAAACTTATATTGTGCATCTGAGCACAAGCAAGCCATCAGGACAAAATAGACAACGGGTAGCTAGAATTTTCAAGTCACTCTTCTTAGTAATATCTTGCGCATCTTTCAGTCATCCTCAGAGGTGTTTGTCATGGGGTCTGTCAGTACTAAAAATTTGTCTGTATGAGCCTTCCCTACCAGACATTTGATCAACAGCTTACAAAGAATTCCATCTCTGAGAGACAGGATGCTTTTTCTCAACACAGCAGACAGAAGGTTTGTGGCTTCATAATTTATAAATGAAAAGGAAGTCTAATCCAGGCATGGTACCACACATCTGTAATCCTAGCCCTTGAGAAGCAGAGGCATCAAGGTCATAAGTTCAAGGCCAACTTGGGCTGAATAACAGGCTCAAGCACACCCTGGTATACACTGGGAGTCCTTGCCTCAAATCCAAAGGTTGAAAGTGGGATGGATGTGAGCAGATCCACCAGTGCTCAACCCTCCACAAAGAATATTTTTAGCAGCTCCTGTATTAGTCACTTCTTGTTGCTTTGAGAAAATATCTGAAAAGAAACAACTTTTAAAAGAAAGTCTTTTTGTCTTACAGTTGGAGGGGACATACTCCACTATAGAAGAGGACACATGACAGCAGGACCCTGAGGTAATCAGTTCCAGGAAGTGTGACCAACTGAAGAAAAACCCAAGGCTTACCCCCAGTGACCCCTTCTCCTCCATCAAGTCTCCACCTCATAAAGGTTCCACAACTTCCCAGACAGAGCCACCATCTGGGAACCAAGTGTCCAAACACACGAGTCTATGAGTCACATTGAAATTGTAGCACTCCCAAGTGAAACCTCATGCCTGCCTGAGGTCACTGTCCAGATCCTCAGTCATCCATCCTGAGCCTAGCTAGGAGACATGTTTGTTACTGCCAACAGTGACTGGCCCAGCCCTACCTCCTTCTCAGAGCCCAAGCCTTCAAGAGTGTTGTGTGTGATCTCTTTCCAAAGAATTCTTCCCCACACAGGTCCCTCATTTGGTATGGCCATCAGGAGTCAATCTAAGTCAAGAAGCTAAGTCATACCTGACAGTCAGTAAACAACCCCTCCTTGGCAAAACAAAAACAAAAACAAACAAACAAACAAACAAAACACACACACACACCAATTTTCACCACAGAAGGCATGGTGCCATGAAGCAGTGGGGCTAGCTATAAAGTGAGCCTTGGGGGCAATGAGAACAGAGAAACATGGAAGAATCCATTCGGCTTGTTAAAAGCAAAGTACATTATCTTTGTAAAGCTTTCAAGCTGGGTATTACAGAGACCTCTACATGACTAACGTATTGATCCAGCCTCTATTGGCACCCAATACAGTATCCTCTGACCAGAGGCTGGAGTGGCCTCTTTGTTGATAATCTCCCCTCAAAATTAAATAAATGAAAACCACCCAGGGAAGCCACCGTTAACATTACAGGCCTTCTGGGGGCAGGTTCTTTGGTACCGAGAAGGCAGGGCAGGTGTGCTGTCCTCAGCTCCCTCCAGAGTCCCCCTGAGAAGGAATTTATGAGCTACTACGTTTCCACTCCCTTCCTTGGCATTTATTGGCTTTTTGACGAATGTTAGAGCAATTTTTCTGTCAACAGCTTCTCATTAGGGGCCTGGCGATGTTCGCTCCGACCATTATTTTGCTCAATATCACGCCTGGTCACTGCGAGGAGAAGAGGTCCCACTTAGAAGCCATCCATCTTCGAGGGCAGCAAAGGCTCCAATAATCCACTTCCCACCCCTGCTGTGGCGACAGCTGCCCTGGGGCATGCACAGGGAATTGAGATAAACAGCCAGGCTGCCTAGAATGCACATCCTCCTGCACCCGCCTCTCTTCTTTAAAGGCTGGTTTCAGCTCTGATTCTGTTTCTTTTTAAAAATAAATTATGGGGAGCTTGGTGCTGAAATAATTCCTCGGGAAGGATGATGTGACATTATAGGAGGTGGGAAGTCTGCCTTGGGAAGTCTAGAGAACTATCAGGTACTGGGAGAGAGTGCCCAGTGACCTTAACGAGCTGTTTGTTTCAGCCCTCAGCTGCACACTGCCTTGCAATCATTGTGTCATGGAAAGGCATTTGGAGACCTTCCTGGTACTTCTGCCATTCTAAAGCATCAACATCTACTTTAATATGCCTCCTCCATCACCCCTGCCAGCAGGCACAGGAATCTAATCTGGAACAGCACATCTCAAAAATGTTTTCTGTGAACAATTCCAAACACATAGAAAAGCTGAGAGAGATTGGAAAAACCAAAACAAAACAAAGAGACACAGATTTGTTACCACAATCTTAACAGTAATCATATTTATGGCTGCTTCTCCTCCTCCTTCCACCTACCCTTCCCACACCCAAGACTTTCATCAAGCAAGCCCAGACCACATTTTAACTTTTTATTAAAGGATGCTAATGTCTGACCACTCCTCAAGCACAGCTTACCAATGGGTGCCTCTCTGAGATTTGAGATTTGAGTCTCCTCAAAGGAGCGATTTGGCCAAGGGTCTTGGAATACTGACCACTACAGGGAACCAGCCAGGACGCCAAGAGATGAGCTTCCTTGTTAGGGTACATGTTAGAGTAACAGAAAGTCTTTCTGGAAGAAATTCCCATGGTCAGGGTAACTGTAATTTCAATGTAGCATTTTTCATGACTCCGAAGTGTAGGAGATCCTACAAGCATATAACAACCAAAGGCCAGGACGATAAGATGTCTCTTCCAGCATGAGGCCAAAGAGGAAGCTTATACACCACACAGGACTCATTCAGACAGGTGCAACTGTCTAAATACAAAAGTAACTCAACTTAGAAAGTGTAATTTATGATATGTTTGCACGGCTTTACTATGCAGAGTGTGCTGGGAAGTTAACTACATAAGTTGGAAAGTCGTTCATTTTATTGCTGTTATGGTTTAGAACTTTACTAAGAGTCATTCACCATCTGGAAAACTGCATCCCACATGTGGTGCATCTTACAGTATTCAGGTCTCTGCTCGTCTGAGCAGACGACATTCCTCGTCTCCAGTTCACAGAGATTCTCTCCGTGGAGCGGGGAGCACCTGAGGATTCCATGGGTCTTCACTGTGGATGTAAAGTCATTTCCACATAGAAACATGTCATTCTGTTCTACCTCTTAGGCATTATACAGCACCACATGGTACAGAGTCCCAGACTCTCTTGTATAAATTGTTTCACATATAGCAAGGATTGTTTAGCTTGGTTATCTGATTGCTATTTCACATTGCCTTACCATTTTAACCCAAGCTTGCTTGTTTGCATCCTTCCTTCCTTCCTTCTCTCTCTCTCTCTCTTTCCTCCTCTCTCTCTCTCTCTCTCTCTCTCTCTCTCTCTCTCTCTCTCTCTCTCTCTCTCTCTCTCTTTCTTATTTAACATCCAGACTGCAGTTTCCCCTCCCTCCTCTCTTCCCAGTTCTTCCTCCTTCCCCCTCTCCACTCCTTCTCCATTTCTCTTCAGAAAAGGGAGGCCGCCCATGGACATCAACCTGTATCAACATATCAGGTTGCAGTAAGACTAGGCACACCTTCTCCTATTGAAGCTAGACAAGGCAGCCCAGTAGGGGAAAGGGTCCCAAAGGCAGGCAAGAGAGTCAGAGACAGCTCCTGCTCCCACTGTTAGGAGTCCCACACAAAAACCAAGCTGCACAACGATTACATATGTATAGAGGCCTAGGTCCGTTCCACGCATGCTCCCTGGTTGATGGCTCAGTCTCTGTCAGGCCCTATGGGCCCAGGTTAGTTGACTCTGTAGGTTTTCTTCTTGTGTCCTTGATCCCTTTGTCTCCTGCAATCTTTCCTCCCTGTCTTCCTTGGGATTCCCCAAGCTCCATCTAATATGTGGGTCTCTGTATTTATTTCCATCAGTTGCTAGGTGAAGCCTCTCTGATGACAGTAACCCAAGCTTTTAAAGACCATTTTTCTTGATTTCAGAGACATAGAAATGTGGGAATTAGGAGACTAACTTCCAGGTAAAAGAGAATTTACAGGAAGTGTGTGTGGTGTGGACAGCCAGGAAGAAGAAAAACCAAGCAGCAGATGGGAGACACACATCTAATATTGCGTATTCCCCAGACCCTAATAAAAGTACAATAACACTTTACAGTGAACAGTTTGAGAAAACAAGGGATTGTAAATAGCACATGGGAAACAGAGACACAGAAGATGCTCTCATCTGGATTCCCAACACATGGCCAAGTCAGATCACCCTATGGTGACAGGCAAAGTCTTAACCATAAGCAGTCAACCACAGAGGCCCCCACAACTGAGGAGAGTCTTACATTAAAAAAAAAAAACAATTTGAAAGAAACAAACTATACAGTAGAGAAAAAAAATAGTGGGCCAGAGAGATGCCTCAGCCAGTAAAAGTGCCTGCGTGGTGACCCGAGTTCAGACCCCAGAACCTGCATGGAAAAGCTAGATGTAGGGTCCTGCCTCCGTGATCCCAACACTCATGAAGGCAATGGGAGGCAGAGACAGGAGAATTACCTAAATGCTTGCAGACATGATAGCTTGGCATGTGCAGCACAGCAGACATAAGAGAGACCTTCTCAACAGGATAGAAGAGGAGAGCTGACTCCTGAAAGCTGTCCTCCGACTTCCACATGCTGTGAGACACACACCTGCCCTCATTCCTATATATACATCACACACAATAATAATAAATAAAAATAATTATAAAAGCAATAACCAGAGAGCACTGAGGGTTCTTCACTGGATTACACCTAAGCTCTTCCACAGCCAATGTGGCTATTCATGGTTATAAACTTAACAACATTTGGAATTAACTAAAACCCAAGTGGCTGGCCAGACCTGTGAGGCAATTTTTTTCTTAATTAAATCATTTGAAGTGGGAAGACACACTTTTAGTCTAGACCATTTAGGATGGGAAGATACACCTTTAATCTGGATTTTTTGAGGTGGAAATATCCACCTTTAATCTGGGCCACACCCTCTGCTGGCAGTTTATAGAAAGGACATGGGAGAAAGCAGCTTGCTCTGTTCGCCTGCTTGCTCTCACTCTCACTGGCAAGTCCGTTACTGGCATTAGAGCCCCCTTCTTCAGGAGCTGGCATCTACTGAAGACCTGCTGAGACATCCAGTCTTGCGGACTGAACAACTACTGGATTCTTGGACCTTCCATTGGCAGACCGCCATTGTTGGACTAGCTGAACCACAGCCTCTACGCCATTCTAATAAATCCACTTTAGATAGATAGATGATAGACAGATAGGTAGGTAGGTAGGTAGGTAGGTAGGTAGACAGGCAGACAGACAGACAGATTCTATTTTATAAGTTCCATTCCTTTAAATTCTCTAAATCAACATCCAACTTTTTAAATGTAATTCTGGGGATCAAACTCAGGTCCCTTTGTTTACAGGTGTGGTGGCTTAAATAGGTTTGGTCTCCATAGATTCACGTTTGAATGTTGACCCATCAGGAGTGGCACTGTTAGGAGATGTGGCCTTGCTGGAGTAAACATGTCCCTGTGGAAACAGACTGTGAGGTCTTATATATGCTCAGGCTCTGCCCAGGGTAAGTCAGTCTCTGCCTTGCTGCCTGTGGATCCTGATGTAGAACTCTCAGCTCCTCCAGCACCATGTCTGCCTGGATGTTGCCATGCTTCCCTCCATGATGACAATGGACTGAACCTCTGAAACTGTAAGCCAACCCCAATTAAATAATCTTCTTTTTAAGAGTTGCCTTTGTCATGGTGTCTCTTCACAGCAATGAAAATCCTAACTACAACACAAGGTAAGCACTTTACTCCCTGAGCCGTCTCCCATATACAGGAACGTTTATGGTTTATATATTATTATCTATCATATATGATTTTGTATGTACATGAAAGAAACATACAAGAATCTAAAAGATCTTTAAAAGTATAAATTCAATAAAGTTGTCATATTAAACGGGGGTGGGTGGGGGGGGTGGGGGAGGAACCTCTTGAAAACACCTGAAACACAAACTCTAGGAAGAAGCTGGGACATTTGGAAGGACTAGCTCAGAAGCAACAGTTAATAGCAAGTCCCAAAATGAAGAACAGAGGAAGGAAGAAAGAAGCCCTTAAGGAAATAATTCAAGCAACATCCCCAGAACTAAAAAACAGTTTCCACATTAAAAGGCATGTCTGCCCAGACCATAGGTAAAAACTGACCCACATCAAGGCTGAATCGTTGAGAAATCTCAGGACACGAACAGAGAAAAGATGTTTGAAACCTATGGGGTAGTATACGGATTACAATGTACATTACATTGGTAAATCCTCATCTGTTTTTTGAGCTCACTGGGATGCTGGTTCTGGAAGTGAGGTTATTCTCCTACAGCATGCCCCAGGCAATTTCAGATTCAGACATGTTTGTCTTAAAATATCTTCCAAGGCCCTTTTGTCTTGGGAGGAGTTCTCCACCCCAAGCCCTGTGACCAGGAAGCAAGAGACCAGCAAAAGAGCTCAAGAGTAATAAGGCTGCACTCTTGAGAAAAGCTAGAAACTATTTCCAACAGAGGTGCCTGTTATTTATCTCAGGCTATAAAAGTGCCTGCAGGGGAAACCAGAAACCCAACGTCTGGCTTCAGGAAGTTCAGCCAGGGGAAGCTCAACCATGGAGAGAAAGCTCAACTGAGAACTCCAGCTGACTGCCTCTATTTCCCTAGGTGGTTCCTACTGGGTGTTTGTTAAGCCTCCCTGATTTGATGGCATCACTTTTCTGCTATAGTCTTTTACATGTGAGCCTCACCCAGGGGCTCTGTTTGCCTGGGACTCTACTGGGAACCCCAGCTGATTGCCTCAATAGGCCTTCCCCAGTCAGTTTCTGCTGAATGATTGTTTTGTTTGTTTGTTGTTGTTGTTTTTCTGTGTAACAGCTCTGGCTGTTCTGGAACTCACTCTGTAGACTAGGCTGGCCTTGAACTCATAGAGATCCTTTGCTTCTGCCTACTGAGTGCTGGGATTAAAGGCATGTGCCATCACACCCAGCCTTCCACTGGATGTTTTGAGGACCAGAATTGGTGGTGTCTTGTTACCTGTCTGTCTATCTATCTATCTATCTATCTATCTATCTATCTATCTATCATTGCTATTTATTCTTTTACTTTGGCTTACTATATACTTAATAAGTCCAGTCACTTAAGGCTGGAAGTGTGGCTGTCATATATCATTCTTCAGACTGTATGGAATGGAGATAAAAACCCTTTACTTCAAACACTCCACAACAATGCCAGAATTAATGAACAACAGAACAAATCTCTCCAAACATCAAAGAAACATAATTGCCAATCTTTTACTAAGATGTGACGATAAAACAAGAATTTTTTTCCAGGCGTATATGTCATAAAGACGGTGGCCTTATCCATCTACCTTTTTCCAGAAATGTCCCTCTCAACACAGGAAACACAAAAGAAGCAGGGGTACAAAATTAGGGTTTCAACCCACCAGGGAGGAAAAGGGAGTCCAGGTAGTGATGCTGGGAATGAAGTAGGAAGGCGATTATTGTCACAGGCAGCTAGCCTGTCCACTAGCATCAGGGAGCTCAAAGGTCAGTTGTCATTGTGTTCTTCACAACACCAAAACAGATGCACAAACCTGGAAAGGAATACACAAACCAGACATCAGACAACCCCATGGCTTTTCTCTGTCCAGCCAACTCTCTTCCCAGGTCAACTTTCTTCCCTTGCACTCACTTTTGTAGTCGCCAACTCAGGAGTCTCCAAATCACATACTCACCACAGAAGAACAAGGGGCTGACAGCCATCTTTGTTTTAAGCCTTGACCTCTAGAGGATGGGGGTAGGCTCCTTGGATAGCCCCATCATGATGGAGCCCTGGCTACCTTCCACAGTGAGCAATTCAAAAGCTCACCCTTGACCTATGCCTTTCTTTCCTTCTCTTGTGAGACCATATACTCCTATCCCAGGGGTTCACCTTACAGAATAAACCACCTACCTACATGGAAACCTGAATTTTAAGTTCTGATTTCAGGGCAAACACAGGCTAAGATACCAACAGGAGAGGTAACAAAACTCCAACAGCTAAGTGACAGAAAGTGCAGGGTCGAGATAGAGCAGCAGGACAGATCCATGGAACTAGAGATCGTAAGATCAAGAAGAAAATAAATAAAAAGAGCCAGCCCGTGGACTGCAGCCTTGGGTGGAAGAGAAGAAGAAGAAGGAAAGAGTGAGCTGAATGCCAGCATTTATGGTCTATGAGAAGCAAGCGAGGTGCCACACGCTCCGGGCCGCCATGGAACCACTGTATCAGGGGCCTTCCACACCGTGAGCTGGAGAGGCGGGGCTGCCCAAGCCCGTTAGAACACAGACGTTACTGCCCCACTCCCCGATGCTGGACACTGGGCATACACCTGCGGGTGTTTGATGTCATTATTATCCTTCCAAACGGAGGTGTTTACTTTGAACCCCAGAATGTTAGAAAATGTAACTTTTTTAAAATGGAAAATTAAGAGATGTGTCCCTGCGCGTCAGAGAGGACCTTGGCCTTCTGAATAGCGTTTGTAATCAGGATGTTTGAAATCGGGCTAAACTCATTTTGCATTGTGATGTGTCCAGAAACGTATGGAAGCCAGAAATGAACCAGTGTGGATTAAAGTGATGTGTTTGGATGTCAAGCTGACACAAGGAAGACTTGAAATAGTTAAACTTGTCAACTTGACTAGATTTCTAATCACCTAGAAGATTTGCTGTGTCCGGAAGACTTTTTTTTTCTTTTGTTTTATTTTTTTGTTTGTTTGTTTGTTTTGTTTTTGAGACCTCCTGAGCCACTTCTCTAGTCCATTTCCTATCATATTTACATTATTGAAAATATGCATGACAGGTTATATTTGGGAATATATATGTATATGAATGCAATAACGACTGATTAAAAAATGGCGGCCATGGAGTTGAAGGGGAACAGAGAAGGGCACGTGAGAGGAGCTGGAGGGAGGGAGGGAGGGATGTCATAATTAAAATACAATCTCAAAAGTGAACAAAAGAAGCATGTTATAAATAAAATTTACCTTGGGATAACAAAAAATATGTGTATGTGTGCTCACAGCATGTGTGTATGCATGTTAGAGTGTGTGCTGGTGTACATGTATGTGCATGTGTGTGTTCGTATGCATGTAGAAGCCAAAGAAGAACAACATCGGGTATCATTCCTCAGGTGCTGCTGTCATGTTTTGCCAGAGTTGCTAGCTGACTTGGAGCTGGTCAAGTAGGTTAGGCCAACTGGCTAACAAGCCAAAGGATGTGCTTGCCTCGGCCTCTCAGCACGAGGATGCAAGCATGAACCACTAAACATAGAATTTTTAATGAGGATTCTGGGACTTGAGCATGCTCACATGACAAGCACTTTATCCACTAAGCCCATCAAAATAAAAATTATTTTTAAGACACCCCAGGATCTACTTCTGGGTCCTATTATTTAACTTTGGTATTGTTTAGTTCAGTGATACTGCCCTGTTGGAGAAGGGATAGAGTATTTAATAGCCATCAACAGCATGTAAACCCATGGTCCTACATAAAAAAGGAAACTGGTCGTACACGCACAGAGGTGGCAGAGAATGGGAAATAAATGTTAGCGGAAGGCTTAACCAAAATGAAGGGAGCATGGAAAAGCTGTTTAAAACTCTGTGGTTTCCTAACCCAAGATGGAGCTCAGTTAGACGGGATAATACAACACAGATCCATGAAAGCACATAGGAGATACTCAAGGGTAAAGGTGTAAGCAGACATAGGTGGACTGGGGAAGAAACAGGGTAGTTGTGGGTTAGAAAAAACTAAGGATTCATGGAAAAGCTTTGTGGAAACCAACTAGTTTATAAGCAAATTTAAAACGCATTTAAACAAAGAATTTGAACAGAAGTACCCTGGGTGGACGATGCTGCTCCCCAAAGACCTGGGTTGTTAAATAAAAATCTTAGCACCAACCATGGGTTGCCTCTCTGTGAATATTGGTCAGAGAGGACCCAGAGGCTCCCAAAATAACACAAGCTATTGCCATTGCTCCCAGTTGCCCACCATGGCTGGGTAGTAAGACTCTATTGGGAAAGATGCTACCCACTTTGGATGCAGGCATAAAAAAATCAGTCTCAAACTGGCCAAGAACCCCTGCCCCTGCTGACTAGCTTACAGAGTGCCAGAAGTGTTCTACAGGCTTCTTGGAGGAAGGAAAAATCAATGTCCTGCCTGGCACTGGACCCGGCGTGCTATGATACGGACCTGCTGGCAACATATGGCCATTGGTGTAATTGTGGTATTACAGTTATAGGGGTATATATCCAACAGCTTTCTTATTGGATTTGGGTCTTGCTCAATAGGAGAGATTTGATGCCCAGTCCTGTAAGCCTGGTCAAAAGCCCAAGGCTGAGGAGATCAAAGGTTCGACTGGGGAACCTACCATTGTGGTTTAGCTAAGTAGTCATGTTATCAAGCTGACGTCTAAATATCTGTGTCCATATGCATAGATTTGTGCTACTCTCAACTTTGGTCAGGGCAGTTTCTTTTTGCAGTAGGTAGGGGTTGATGCAGAGACTCATATCTGGTCAAAAAGTCAAGTGTAAATAACTTTAAGTGTCCAGCCCTAGACAGGTTATCAGTGTCACTCTCCGAACATCCAAGGCTCAGGAAACTTCCCAGGAGATGGGAGAAAAGTAGGTAAGAGCATGTGGGTAGAGAGGAGAGCTGTGAACCCTGACTCCTGACACCACATGCCTGTTGCATGCATCCGCTCACAGGAACTATGGTTATTTAGAAGAACTCTTGGCAGTTGACGGCTAATGAGAGGAAGTCACTGTCCTTTGGGGACATGGTCACTGGTATAGATTGCTCATGTCCCCAGGAGATGACCCCATACCCATATGCATATTGACAGCAGTAATTGGACTCCAAGAATAAACAAGAAGACAGATGGATTTATACACTATATAATGAGTGAAAATTTCAAAGAATAAAATTATTATCTAAAATATTAATTGGCTGTATAAAGCAATACAGTCCCCACCCTTAGAGGCAATTACATATTCAAAGGCAAAAGTGAGTGATTCCCTGCATGTGCTAATCAGTAACCTGTGTTAACTTGGCTTCTCCACATTGAATATAGCAGTTACAGAATCTTCCAGCAGAGGGCAATGGTTGTTTACTCTGGGTTGAATTCTTGAAGCAGAACTTGCTTCAGGTTACTTGATGGTAAAAATCGGCAATTGTCATTTGGGCTTTGGTGGTACTAGGGATTGAACCTAGTACCTTACATAGAGTAGGCAAGCACTCTACCCCTGAGCTCTTTGCCCATTTGCTTTTTAACCTTGAGAATGAAAATAACCAATTGAGCATGCCGTACAGTCAAGTCATTTAGACTGTACTGCTGCCGCAGTAGAGAAGGAAAAGCTCATAAACAACAATTGTCTGCTGATTTTGGTTTAGGGGTAGAATCAATGGCCCCTGTAGCCTGCTGTCAATAAATCGCTTTTGGTTTTCACCCTGGGGTGGGCGCTGCAGGATTCCAGAACAGGGCTTCTAACTCTCGGCGGCGTGGACCTTCAGGGCAGACAGTCCTTTGTTCAGGGTGCGGACATGGGCACCATGGTCTGCAGAACAATGTTTATGAGCCTACCCACTGGTGCCAGTCACAAAGAAGTCTTTCCAATTCTGACAGTGCTTTCACAAGTCATGTGGCTTCATTCTTTACTACCGCTGAGTATAAACACACACACACACATGCCACAAACTCAATGAGAAAGCAATTCTCTATAATAGAGAAAAAGAAGAAGGAAGGTTGCTGGTTCCAAGATTTCCCTTTACAAAACTTCTCCAATAACATTTTCTCTTTTTTGCACACAGCACGATGTACCTCATGTCTCTCTTTTACTATGTATATTATATCTACATATATGTGTACATGCTGAGAATATCCTGTATTTATAGATGTCTTACTATATGTATGTCCCATGTAAGTGAGGCAGAGGAGTTGATCCTGTTATTGGAGGGCTACTCAGAGAGTATTAGCTTTGAGGAAAATCAAAGTTTTCTTCCCAAACCAAGGTCTGAATAGTGTCATTATGGTGAAGAGGCTGTAAATGAGATGCAGAGGTGGCAAGGGCCAAGAAGGAAAAAGGTTGGACTGTGTAATTTGGTTAGACTTGCCGCGCGCGCGTGTGTGTGTGTGTGTGTGTGTGTGTGTGTGTGTGTCCGTCCAGCCTTCAACTGTAATCACCCCTCAAAGTAACACCACCCTTGCTCAAGGGAAAGTATACCATTTGCCCAGGGACTCTTCCCAAGATAGTAAGGTCTGAACACCCACACAGCCCCGTCGACATGTGCCAGAAAAAGTCATGGGGATCAGAGTCCTATAGTTAAAGGAACCAGAGGGGCTCTGAAAGATGCGGCCTGAAAGAACAGGACCCGGCAGGGAAGCATCACAGGCTTGCCTCTGTCCCTCATGGGGACCAGGGTCGTTACCAGAAAGTAAGCAAGTTGCTGCAGACAAGATCTCGAGTTTGCCCTGAGCAATGTGAACCAGCATTGGCTGAGTCTTAGCCGGCCTGTTACAGCTGGTGGAAGTCAGGTAGGATAGAGGGTTAAGGGAGGGTGCTAGAGAATAAGGAGAAGAGACATACCAGTAAGAGCCAAGAAAGATGAACAATTGGATCCAATTATTTTCAAAGCTTTTCAAACAGCTGCATCCTAGTATCAGAGAGATGCACGGATCTGTGACTTGAAGTCACTTTATTGTTTGTGTGTGAGTCTGTGTGTATATTGTGAGGGAGGGTTATGGTATATGTGCACCTGAGGCCATACCACAGAGGGTCCTGTTCTGTCCTTATTCCTCAAAACAAGTTCTCTCATTGGACCTAAACTTGGGCTGAGAGCAGCAAGCCCCACTGACCTCCTGTCTCTGTGCTTCCCCACAGAGCTGTGATTGCAGGTGCATGGCCACACTCAGCATTCTGGGAGTTTGAACTTAGGTTCCCATACTTGAGAGCGCTTACCAGCTGTGATCTTTCCAACCCTGGAAACTGTTTTAAATAGAAAGAACAGCCTATTAATTTTGGAAGGATGCCATGCTGACTTCATTGGATCTCAGTATATTGGGAACTAATACTCCACAACACTCAAAACACTCGCTGCCTTTTGTCTTGAATCGAGAACTATTATGCCTTCACCTGATAAAAGTTTGTAGAGGAAGGGCACCTTGAAAGCTGAAAATAACCTCACAAACCCTCTTCTCCCTGTTCAAGTGTTTCCAAGCACAGGTTCGAATCCCTGGGCTCCTGCTCATCTTTGTTTTGGTAGCTCAGGTGCTGGCCTCAGGCTACTGTGATTTCTCTCTGACTCTGCCATCTCAGAACATGGAATGTCTCATCACAGACCTGCTGAAGCAGAATGCATAGATCTAGAGCAACAAAACTTTGCCTTGTTATTCTTTTTCTTTTTTCCATTTTTGTGTATGTATGCATGGTATGCATAATTGCACGTGTACAAGCACATGCATGGGCATGGGTACACATGTGTGCACATATATGTGGAGGGCAGAGTTTGAAGTCGGGAATCACTCCCCATTGCTCTTCCACCTTACTCATTAGACAGGGTCTCTCAATCAAAACCAGAGACCGTTAATCTGACTGTGCTCACTAGCCCATTGGTTCTCAACCTGTGGGCCAAGACCACTTTGGAGGTCACATATCAGATATGTTGCATATCAGATATTTACATTACAATTCATAACAGTAGCAAAAATACAGCTGTGAAGTAGCAACATAATTATTTTATGGTGGGGGGGGTCACCACAACACAAGGAACTGTCTTAAAAGGTTGCAGCATTAGGACGGGGTTGGGGGGTGGGAGGGACCTCTGCACTAGTCAGAGGCTTTGGGGATTCCCCTGTCTCTGCCTTCAGAGGCTTAGACTGTAAGAAGGAAAACATGCTTACACAGAATTTAAATGGCTTCTAGGAATCTGAACTCACAGCAAGCCCTTAACCACTGAGCCATCCCCTCAGTCCCAGGAACGTGCATTCTTAACAGGTTGCTAAGCCGATGCCTCCTATACTGAATGGACGCCAAGGAACATTACCTACGCATGAGTTCTCGGTTTGCTTTCTGTATCCTTTCACGAAGTGACCACGTTAGCAGCTTTCCTCTCCAAGATGAATTTACATTTAATAACCCTCCTCCACTTTTATGTTTGTTTTGTCTTGTCCTAGGTTGCTTTTAATAAGGGAGTAGTAAACCTAGCCTGCTCCGTTTGTTTGCTTATTTTTAAATGGTGCTTTGATTTCACAGCCTGACTGTATTTATATTGTCTTTGGCCTCCTCCCAGAGAACTTTGATGCTGACAGAAAAAGCTGGGCATCTGCTGCCTTCCTTACTTTACCCTGAGGTTATTTGATCTCCATGTCTCAGGATGCCCTTTACTCTAGACACCAACAACAGAGAGCTGCAGGGAGATCTCAGAGTCTGGACTCTGCAGAGCTGGGCTTTAAGGCTAACAGAAGAACATCACATGGAAAACGCACGGTATGAGGGACTCTTTCCCAGGAACTGGGGAGACTACAAAACCTGACTTCAATAGCTATGAAAAACTAGTTATGCCTAAAACCAATGTAGAAGACAGGGACATGACCTTCCTGCTTAAGTTTCCAGATAGGGGGAGATTTGATATGAGAATCTTGAAAGGAAAAGAAATTGCTTAAAGATGAGTTCTATTCTTTCATATCACACTGAGCACTCCAAATAAAATAAACCATCGCACCTCATTCATAATGACAGTACTTTAAACTCTACCCAATTTAAAAGAGGAGCACACATGCGTGTGTGTGTGTGTGTGTGTGTGTGTGTGTGTGGTTGTCAATCTTATACACACAATGTCTGCCTTTCCATCATTGTCACCTCTGCCTCCTCTGCTGTGGGTCCCCAGCTTCAACAAAGAACTCTTTTATGTTAGACTGTCACATAGTATTTCAGCAGGAAACAGTACATAGCTACTTTAGATTTCTTAAATGTGTTAGGTGCTTGCATAACGATCCCTAAAGCAAATCACCTTTGAAGGGAGAGGAAGCCATCAGCTGAAGAGTCAGAAAACACAACAACGGATGTAGAACGTATTAGTATCCGCTTGCTGCTATGACAAATGACTGCACACCCAGTGACCTCACAACTGAAATATGTACTTCCCTTCAGTTCTGGAGGTCAGAGTGTAAAATGGGTTTCACTGAGCTGTGACGGTGTGGCCAGCGTTGCATTCCTTCTGGAAGACGCAAGGGAAATATTTGCAATTCCTTAACTCATCCTTGACCAGCTTCTGGAAACTGCCAACATTCTTTCATGTAAGAATCAACTGGCACTTGCATCCTTCTGGCTTCGGTTTCCTGGTCCCATCTTGTTCTCTCTGTCCTGACTGTCCTGCCCCGTCTTGATAATAATCTCAGGATTATATTAGACCCACCTGCGTAACCCAGGTAGCCTCCCTATCCCAGGAGCCTTCACTTCAGGTATAAAAAGTTTCTTCTGCCAAGTAAATTAGCATAATCACAAGCTTCGGGAGTTAAGGTATGGAGGGGGTGTATGAGTCTGTCTACCATGGGAGAAAGCTGCACCCCTACAATTCTTAAGGCCTTGCTGTCTCAACCCTGGGAGACCCAGGATTCAAGAGGCTCAGACACAGAAGCTGAGGACTTCCTCTTGAAGTGGTCACTTACCACTATGCTCCCCACATATACAAAGGATTCCTTCTAGAACCTCTCCCCACAGCATTACCTAACTCTGCAGAAGGAAGGGGCTTGACCAGCTTGGTCGATCTCTGGAAAGGGCTTGGGAATAACGTCTTTGTCCTTGCCTTTTGGCACACCTAAAGCGAAACTAGGTAGGCAAAATGAAGCAGTCTTATTTCCAAGAGGCTCTATGTGCACCCTGAGGCATGGTACCAATGCCCATTGCTCACATTGATCAGAAACAGGCAAACAAGAGATTCAGGATGAGAAGAAGGAAGAAAGAAATACGCTGAGCTGGTGGTGTGGTCTGTCTTTCTGAGCCAGCAACAGGGAGGCAGGGTTCACAGGAGTGGCTGGCACTTGGCACTACCCAGCAGGTGAGTTACCTCCATCTACCTTCAGAACCCACTAAACCAAAAAGGATTGGCTAGAGAGGAAACAGATGCCAGGAATTCCTGCCAGCCACTCTGCTTCACGGGACCTTTATGATTTTCCTACCACACCCAGCGGAGTTCAAGAAGTTAGCCAACCACAGAAGGAGGAGCCAGGTGGGAGAGGCCATGACAGAGATGTGTTTACTATGCTCGCTGAAGCAAGCCTCACCCACACCTCCCGAGGGGAAGGGGGAACTGGAGCCACACAGCCACAGAGAGGCGGGGCAAGTCTCCGGAGAAGACTGGAGAAGGCTGTGGAGAAGGGGTTTAATGATTAGGAAATCCTCTGGTGAAGACAGTCACCTGGGGAAGGGGTGTTATTTCACTAAGGGCTGTGCCATATCAGGAGACACCCCTGAATGTTCTGAGCATGGGATCTGCCCACTCAGAAGGGCCTCCTGTGGTTTAAAGATCTGCTGTTGATACCTTGACCTTTTTCTCTCCCCGTTTTGCACTGGGTTGTAAAGTATGCAGCTGGCTCTTCAGGTATTCTTTGCATATGTGTTTGTAGGACAAAGGGTTAAGGAGGTAAGAAATGGCCAGTTTTTTAACTTACAAGGCAGATGGCTGCCAGATTCCTTCATCATAAAAACAGAATTTCTTCTCATCCATTCATACTCCCTTACATACACACACAGACAGAGACAGACACAGAGACACAGACAAAGAGAAACTCCCCTGTACAATTGATCACACCAATCGGATGTTCAATGGTTCATGTCGGTTAGATCAGACCATGATTTATAAATCCTAAATACTATTTGGTTGCATTTTAAAGGAATACTTTGGCCAACTGACTGTGGGAATGAGGGGAATAAAAATGAACATTTTTGTCGTTCCTCTGATTCTGGAGAAGAGCTGAACCTCAGAATTGGTTTGAACATTTGGAATTTAAGTTCTTGAACAACCTCAGAATATGATGTTCAAAGCTGGGCAAAGTGACACATACCTTTAGAGATCCCAGCACTCTGGAGGCAGAAGCAGGGGACCTCTGTGAGTTCTAGGTCAGGCTGGCAAGTTCCAAGACAGATAGGGCTACATAACAGAGAGACACCTGCCCCGATAGAAAAGAATATGGTTTTGAAAACAAAACCAAGAGGAAGGGACCTTCATTACAGTATCATTGATCTGTGGCTCAGTATGGAGCATGTGTGTGGTGGGCACGAGGCGCCATCCTCAGGACCACAAAAGAAAGATGAAAGCAAATAACAGTTCCCATGTGAAGTGGTCAGGAGATGTGAGACTTTATTAAGCAGAGCATCAAAGCTATCACTTATACACAGGGTTTGTGGAGAGGAGACTGTGTCTCTAGATAGCATCATAAGCAAGTCTATGCAGTTCGCAGCTGGTGACTTCTCACCCCAGCCAGGACCACATGCTCTGGTTTACAAAGCTTTGGCTTTCTCTGAATGGTTTTCTAGTGAGTTCTACAGCTTGCTGTCAATACAAGTGTCTTGGGTTGAGGGAGTGACCTCTGCCCCTAATCGGGTTTACTGATTTACTGTCTTTGGCAGCAAAGCTGGTGTCAGTACTGGCTGGGCCCTTGCTAAGAAAGTGACTGACAAATGCAAGGAAGAGGGTGGAGCTGGAGCAGAGCCCACAGAGATGGCTGGAGGTTTCTACTGCTCCTGCTTCAAGCTCTGGCTATTTCTCGTTGATAAATGATTTTTAATTTGCTGTCCACCTTCGACTGGTGTCCAGAGGCCTGGAGTGGTTGGTTTTGAGTTTTTGTTTTAACTTTTAGCAAACGCCATCAGTTTCTAGTGAGACGGATGGGGTACCGGGGAGAGAAGACTTCCTAATGTCTACAAACCACCAAAGCTGTGAGTTTGGCCTCCGAAGGGTTCTCTTGAAGCTTTCCACCACCCTGTGCTCCCCCACTGTCTTCATTAACCTATATTGGCTGTCTGACCCTGAAGGGCTCCGGGAGCCTTGGAACCACCGTCCAGAGGGATAGCACTTGACAACTATCTTAAAGTATAGATAGCTAATCCTTCCAGAAACATCTCTCTGACTTGACAGCCCTCGAGGATTGACGACAAGACTTAGAATTCTGGAGGAAATTGGAAGCATAAACAAGCCCACCTAGTGGTTCCAACTTGACCCAAAATGCATCTCTGTGGGCCTGGAAAGACAGAAAGTGTCTTCTCAAGTTGGTAGCATAAAGCACTTTAAAGAGTTGGGAAGATTTCTTTTCTGCTAATAATTGTCTGTTAGGAACTTTTACTTCTCTGAAATTGCTTCACTTGAAAGCTGTGTCTGAAAAACAAGACCTTGGAGTTCGGTTTGTCATCTTACTCTTGGTTAAAAGTGAATCAGGGGGGTGGGGGGGTGGATATCTGAATCAAGAACCTACGGACTCAGGTTCTAGGGCTCAGCTCTGTAACTCTGGAGGGTGTGGCTTCAACAAACTATCTCCTGCTTTGGGAAATCCATTTCCTGTTTATAATATGAGAGAGTGGTGGTTGGGGTGGGGGCTAAGGGGGGGGACATCAGTTTTCCTTTTTTGTTTTTCTATTTTGAGACAGAGTCTCAATATGCAGCCTTGGCTGGCCTAGAACTCACAGAGATCCACTCACCTCTGCCTCTTGAGTGCTGGAATTAAAGGCATGTGCCATTATACCCACCGAATTTATTGATTTTTATGTGCATGGGTGTTTTGCCTGCCTGTGTGTCTGTGTCCCACAGTGTGGCTGGAGCTGGCAGAACTCCAGCCAGAAGAAGATCCCTGGGTCTGGATTACAGATGGCTGTGAGCCACCATGTGGGTGTTGGGGATATTTCCCATCTGATGCTCTGTGGTCCCCTCTTCATCATGTCCTAAAGATATGACAACATTTGTGTCCCCACATGTTGGGTGGTGGGGTCACCCAGAAGTAACCCCCCAAAAAAACTATTCTTCTTTTGAAAGTGTTAAACAGAGTTTCAAAATTATTTAATTTATTTTGGTATCATGTTTTAAAATCCAAAGAAGGCTGGAAAGATGGCTCAGCAGTTAAGAGCACTGACTGCTCTTCAGAGGACATGGATTCAATTCCTAGCACCCTCTCTGGCCCACTTCCAGGGGCTCCAATGCTCTCTTCTAGACTCTGCTATCACCAGCTATACAAGTGGTACACAGACATGCTAGAAAACACTCATATACATGCAATTTTTAAAAAACAATAATTTTATAGAAAAAGAAAACCCAAAGAGACTTATGATACTTTACCTAGGGGAAGAACGGTACGTATTTTGTTCAAACAACACATCGAATATAATCTCAGCACATTGCTACACCCTTCAAAGTCTGAGCTAAAGGCTCTCAAGAGCAACAAACTTTGGACAAGCCATGAGACCACAAAGAGCTTCAAATTCTAGGGTTCATCTCTAATTATAGGTTTCTCCTCTTTGGGGGACAGAAGAGGAAGGTTTGGATTAAAAACCAGACCTAGAAAATGCCATTACAGAAAGTGAGCCCTGTTCATCTCTGAGAAAGGCTAAGCAAGTAAACTTATCTCCTACCAGAAGCTGGGGCCCAAAGGAGGAATGTCCAATTATAGGCATTAATGTTTATCATAGTCAGAGAGGGGCAGACTGCAGGAAATGATTAGCAAGATTGCCGTGGCCATTATAACCCAGGACAGGAAGCTGAGCTAGGAGGTTTGCCTCATTAGTTAACATGGAGGACATCCTAAGTCATGCCTCTAAGGGATCTTAATTCCTCATCAGAAAGGCTCCTTGGAGACCATCCGAGGAGGTATCTGCCCCTCTCCCTCTTGGAAAGCAGAGAAGGAATTCCGCTATGATAACTGAGCGTTTGTCTTGCTGGCTCTTAGAGCATTTGTGCTTGTCATTCATTCAGAAATTCGATTAAGCCAGCTTGCAGAGAAGCATTCAGGGTCTGAGGTCTGAATGCACTTGACAGGCACCTCTGCTGAGAACAGAGGTCGTGTGGTCAGCGTGGCCCTTGGTGTCTCAGGGACTTCTCTGTGGTATTGGAAGATAGAAGGGTAGGGTGGCCAAGCATCCGGGGCAGGACTGTCATCTCATCTCACTACAGTTGGTAGGCTTATGAGCTCACCAGTTACTTAGTGGAAAATGACATTTGATGCAAAATGGAAGAGTCTATCTTGTGGAAGAACCTGAGGGAAGAAAGACAAACTGCAGTGTCTCCATTTAGGTTACTAAAGGCAGCAGCCACTCGGCACCAGTGTATCTCTGAGATTTTGTTGCATCTGCTTTCTGTCCCTCAATGGCACAGGGGTTCGGCCACTGTGCGCAGTACCTTCTGAAGCCTCAGAGCCACTGCATGCTGGACATCATAAGAAAGTTCACTGTGTGCTCATCACTTTTCTTCATTTCCAGGCACTTGTTTCTTCTCCACCAGGAACTGATAGGAGAATCAATGCTAAGACAGCTCGGGGTGCTCCACACACTGACCAGTTTCTGAAAACTCACATCCAATTACTCACAAGAGCTCCACAGATGTCTCTAGTCCCTGTCTGAAGCTGCTGTCTTCAGGAGCTCCTAACAAGAGAGCCCAGAAGCATCCGTGATTCTTGGTGCCTTACAAGCTACAGCTGGTCCTTAACCTCACAGTTCTGGACTAGCTTTCAAGATCTGCCCACCTTTCACTATCCCACCAGCATACCCTAACCTGGGTCACTTTTTCTATCCTGACATCCTCAAAGGCTTCTTGTTTTGTTCCTTCTGTCCACTTTGCTCTCTGTGTATGGTGATTCTAACACTCCCTGTTTTGAAATTCTCCAACATTCCCTATCACTCTGTGACTGTAATCCACAATTCCTGCTGTTGCATAGGATGCCCTGTTCTTAGCCACCTCTCTGAAACCCTTTCCCTTACTTCTTGCTTCATGTGGGAGAGCTGTTCACATGTAGCTCAAGCTGACATCCAAGTACTCCCTTAGAATCCCTGATCCTCCTGACTCCACCTTCTGAGTTCTGGGATTACTGGTATATGCCACCAAGCCCAGTTTTACGCAATGCTGGCGACTGAGCCAATGGCTTTGTGCAAGCAAGGCAAGCAATTCCAAGGTGAGCACTTCCAACTGAGCTGTATTCCAGACCTTCATGCTGTTTCTTGAGGACACCATCTTGCTCTCACCACATTGTCTTTGCATACAGGGGTTCCCATACCTGGAGAGCTCTCACAGACCCCCTCATATCTGCAAGCCTCCTTCCATGGTATACTGCTCAAATGCCACCTCATTAGAAAGGCCTTCCTGGTCATGCGTTCTAAAATAATAGATCCTCATGGGTGTCTTTGTACTTTTTCTTCATAACATGAATCTAGTCTTGGTTGACTTTATTTGGAATGACAGTCTTCAAAGTGGCCCTTAAGCTAAAATGAGATCATTAGTGTGGGCACTAATTCAACAGGACTGGTGTCTTTGTAAGTACAATGGAAAGAAAGGCATATGAAGAGGAGGAAGAAGTTGGATGTCCACAAGCCAAGGAGGAAGTCCTTAGCAGAAACCAACCCACCCTGCTAATAGCTTGATCTTAGATGTCTTGCTTCCAGAACTGTAGACAATAAACCTGCTGTTGAAGGCACCTTGTCAGTTTCTGCTTGGTATGGCAGCCCAAGACAATCAATCCACCTCCTTGCATCGGAATGTGAGAGTTGGAGTCTAACCGAATACAAGTGGCTGTCGATTTTACCAGGTAGGTAGGTGTGTGATGGTGTCACACTGTGTTTTAAGTTGTGTTTTTCTGGATCCTTCCTGAGGCTGGCCATCTTTTCACTTTTGTTGATTCATTCACATTTAATCTTATATGAAATAACATAAGCCTGTGTGTGTGTGTGTGTGTGTGTGTGTGTGTGTCTTTTTAAAATTAGTTCTTTGAGAATTTTGATCTTATTCACCCTCCCCTTCCTTAACTCTTCCCAGCTCCAATCCACTTCCCATCTGTCTTAGTTAGGGTTTTATTGCTGTGAACAGACCCCATGACCAAGGCAAATCTTATAAATGACTAGATTTAATTGGGGCTGGCTTATAGGTTCAGAGGTTCAGTCCATTATCCTCAAGGCAGGAACATGGCAACATCCAAGCAGGCATAGTTCTACATCTTCATCTGAAGGCTGCTAGTAATACTGCAGAATACTGACTTCCAGGAAGCTAGGACAAAGCCTCCGCCCACAGTGACACACCTACTCCAACAAGGCCACACCTACTCCAACAGGGCCACACCCTCTAATCATGCTGCTCTCTGAGCAGAGCTTATACAAACCATCACACCTTCTACCCCACTTCCCTTCCCACCCAGCTCCTTGTTTCTTTTCTCCTCATCAACGTCAGCTTGTGTTGCCCAAATATCCTTGGATCAGTGGTCTTCACTGCAGTATGAATGATTTATCAAGGGCTACACTTTTAGAGAAAACCAGCCCTTTCTCCATCAGCAACTAAGAAATCCCAATAGTTCCTGGGCTAGGGTAGGACTGTGTGTCCAGCTCCCTCCTCCATGCTGGGATTAGGTCTGACTTGGGTTTAGCAGGCTTGT
The DNA here is from genome assembly GCA_021653895.1 of Mastomys natalensis. NCBI lineage: Eukaryota > Metazoa > Chordata > Mammalia > Rodentia > Muridae > Mastomys > Mastomys natalensis. Next base: position 42,093 of record JAJTUV010000558.1, read on the forward strand.
GCATGCTGTCACAGCTGCAGTGATTCCTATGGTTCAGGCTCCCTTCTGTATCCAGAAGACACTGCTTCCTTAAGAGTCATTGATCACCTCCGGCTCTTCATCCTTTCTGCCCCTTCTTCTGCAACAATCCTCGAGCCTTTGGAGAGGGGGGTGCTGTTATATGTTCTGTTCAGGGGTGAGGATCCTGCACTCTCTTATTCTCTACTCTCTTGGCCAGTTGTGGGTGTCTGTGTGGGTCACAACAACAGAGCTTCTGGTGAGTGTTGAGAGTTGGTTTGATCCATGGGGTCTAATGACAAGTCATCAGGAGTCAGACTAAGACTGTCATTTAGCAGAATAGTCCAGGTTCTCTCCTGGTCTATGCCTGTCTAAGATTAACAATGGTGGGGTATGGGTTTCATAGGTTGTTTCAATATTTTTGCATTGTTTGAGGAATTCTACCTATTACCTCACTGGCGGCTATTACATTTTCAAGTTCATGGCTATCTTCTTATACATTTTTGACAAACAGAAGGTCTTTTGTTTTGGAGGGTTATTTTTAAATTGTGTTTATTTATTGGTGTTTAAAATTCATTTATCTGTTTAATTATTGCTTACTTATTTGTTTATTTTATCTTTTGTGTTAGAAGCATACTAACCATCTACATACGGGAGTCAGAGGACAAGTTTACAGGAGTCAACTGTTTCCATCCACTATATGGCTCCTAAGGATCAACTCAGGTCATCAGACTTGGCAGCAAGCATCCTTACCACTGAACCACTTTACTGGCCACTACTTAATGGTTTCTGATGCAAGATCTCATATGTATCTCAGCTTGGGTTTCACCTCACCATGTAGCCCAGACTGGCTCGAACTTGCCATCACTTGATGTAATGCCTCTTGAGTGCTATGATTACAGATTTGCATCAGGACACCTGCCTTGGACAGGAGATCTCAATTCCAAGACAAGCTGACCAGTCTTTTCCTTTCAGCATATGCTTTTTTGTCTTAAGAAATATATTTTTGGGGCTGGAGAGATGGCTCAGCAGTTAAGAGCACTAACTGCTCTTCCAGAGGTCCTAGTTCAATTCCAGCAACCATATGGTGGCTCACAATCATCTGTAATAGGATCCAATGCCCTCTTCTGGTGTGTCTGAAGAAATTGACAGTATACTCACATACATAAAATAAATAAGTAACTAAATAAATATATAAAAAAAAAAAAAACCTTCCCAGTTCCTCCTAAAAGAATAAAGAAAAAAGTAAAGAAATATACTTCTTGCTGGGTGTGGTGGCACACACCTTTGGTTCCAGCACTTGGGAGGCAGAAGCAGGCAGATCTATGTGATTTCAAGGCCAGCCTGGTCTACTGTATAAGTTCCAGGACAGCCAGGGCTACACAGAGAAAATTTTGTCTCAAGAAGAAGAAGAAGAAGAAGAGGAAGAAATTTTTTTCTTCCTGTTTTTGTTTTGTTTCGTTTCGTTTTGTTTTGATGGGGCTAGGGGAATACTGGGAAATTGACCCCTGGGTCTTAAACATGAAAAAAAATTCTTTATTATCCTTAAGTTATTTACATATATAACATATTATTTATATTAACATAATATGTCACTTACATATTATATTATTTGTAAGCTATATATGTTATAATATATAATATAAATATATTTATATAAGTGTTTTCTAATTTTTTAAAAAAGACTTAGAGTGTTTTGCCTTTTGGGGAAAAGCCATTGATCCCCCTAGAATTGATTTGTGTGAATTTTGTGTGGCTGCTTCATTTACTCACAACACTGTCTCATCCTTTCCTTTCTGTAGGCCTGACTTCTTTATTCATATTTATTCTGCCGCACTGGTGGGGTTTTACCCTTGTAGCAATTCCATTATCTTGGCTTCAGCTCTGTAGTAAATCTTGTTCTCTGGAAGAACCTTGCCAAATTCCTCTCCTTTGAGGAAGATTTCTAGATTATTCTTGGCACTTTTTCACTTCAGTTTACATTTGAATTTATCTTGTCTAACATTTTTAAAGTCCCACTAAAACTTCAAAAGAAATTGCATTATATCTATAGATAAGTCTGATATAAACTTATGATATTGAGTCTTATGATATTGAGTCTTTATTTTTTTATGGCATTTTTTATTTATTTAAGATTTATTTATTTAAAATTTCTTTAAGATCTTTATAGAAGTTTATAGCTTTCTCTGATCCTTTTGAACTGAATTTCCATTGCTGATATAAAGAAATGTAGTGATGCTGTCCACTGATTCTGTATCAGGAAAAACTACCTGTGCAAACTACCTTGTGCATTCTAATTCTCTGTGATTTATTCATTTTCTCAGATAATCATTTCACTCATGAGATATTAATATTTTCTATTAGAATATTGGTAAGTATATTTAGATTTATTTTTTTAATCTCCCATAGCTTATTTTGGTTTTTGTTGTTTTTGTTTCTTGGGGTTGTTTTTGTTGTTGGTGGTGGTGTTTTTTGGTTTTGTTTTTTGGGGTTGTTTGTTTGTTTGTTTTTTGCTTGAAGATTTTCTTTTCCACAACCAATGCTTCTAAGTGTCCTGAGAAATCCATAGCATAATCTATTGGATTTGAATTCCACAACTGCTTTCCATTCTCAAACAAATTACCTAATAGGTAAAGCTAAGGCTGAGGCTCCGTTGATACAGCGTTCACCTAGCCTGCACAAACGCCTGGTTTGAAGTTTTTAATGCTTGGGTTTGATCCCCAGAGCTACAAGAACTAAGGCGGCTCACGCCTATAATCCAGCTCTCAGAATGGGAAAGCAAGAGAAACAGAAGCCACAGTTGGGGGGTGTAGACGTCAACCTTAGGAAGGAAAAATGGGATTCCACAGGTTCCTGCAACTACCCAAGTCCTGATCTGCCTCGTAGGGCATTAATTAGATAGATCTACATCGGCTCCGGCCCTCTGGTGAGACAGCAAAAAGGAATGGAGGGTCAGGGTGGTGGATGCTTCCCCATTTCCCCAGAAATCCTCACAGGTGGGATACTTGGCCCCACTTCTTCTGAGTTACCTCTTCTGGCAGGTCTCTCATTGGAGCACGGTGGTGAGATATAATTGGCCAAAGATTTCGGAGCTTGGATTGGTTCAAATACTGTATATAAGTTTATTGCTGGGCAATAAACTCAGATCTGCACCTGATGCTGATCTGTGAAGTTTGATTTTTGGGGATACATCACGAGACTCTCACCCTTCCACACCTATCCTCGGACCTGTTCCCATACCGAGGCAAGTTTAGGCCAGACTGAGATACAGGAGACCCTGTCCCCAATCAAACCACACAAAGTAGGTGTCTTAGGGTTTAATTGCTGTGAGGAGACGCCATGACCAAGACAACTCTTATAAAGGCAAACATTTAATTGGGACTGGCTTATGGTTTCAGAGGTTCAGTCCATTGTCATCATGGCAGGAGGGATGGCAGCATGCAGGCAGGCATGATGATGGAAGAGGTGAGAGTTCAGCATCTTGATCCACAAACAGCAGAAGGGAACTGTTTCTGAAGACACATTCTAAAAAGCATACTGTTTGACCTTCCCACTTACTGCGGGAGCTGAGGGGTGTTCATACTGAAGCAGACAGCATGACAAAAAAAATAAAAAATAAATAAATAAGGCGATGACCCAAAGTAGATTTAGACCCCAAAAGATGAGACTACTTAGCCATGAGACAAAAGACCAGTATAGAATCTCATTAATGATGTCACTGAATTGCAACAGTACAAAATTAATGTTGCTACCCTGGATGGTTATTAACATTTCCTTGTATGGAAAGGACACTATTCAGAAAGAAAAACGATGTTTAGTGGACTTTTCAAGAATTCTACCAGCACACATAGTATTACACTAATGACAGTTGTGAACTGTATTACCAAAAAGATAAGGTCCAGGTCCCTCAGATGATGCCAACTACATTAACTGCTCTCGTCTATAATTACCCAAATTATAGTGAAACAAGAAGCCATTCTCTCCAAAGATTCAGGAATTTCTACCGATTACAGACCTGTTATTAAAAGAAAATTATAACAATTTAATGAGCAAAATGAGTAGGTTTTTTTTCCTCCCTGAAAATCAGTAAGTAGTTCTCTCCAACCTCAGAGGTTACAAAGGGACACTTGGGTTAGAACTGGCTCACTACCCAATAGCCGCTGAGAACCTGAAGGGTATTTTAGTTTTGAGTCTTCACTTTGAGTGGAAGTGATGGGTAGCATAACTTCTCCGTTTGCCTGTGGCAAAATCAAGACACAAACAAATGAAATGACGCGTTTTTTTAAAAAGATTTATTAATATATTAAATGTTAAGATAATATTTTTAAGATTAAAAAATAATAATTTACGTGTATGTATATTTGCCTATGTGTATGTCTGTATACCTCATGTGTGTGGTGACCACAGATGCCAGAGAAGGTAGAAGATTCCCTGGATCTGGAGTTACAGACGGTTGTGGGCCACTGTGTAGGTGCTGGGAATTGAACCTAGATCGTTTGGAAGAGCAGTCAGTGCTCTTAACTGCTAAGTCCTGCACAACTAACTTCGAATGAAGTGCATTCAGCGACACAACTTCCATCATTAGCCCATCTTAAAATTTTGTTGGGCAGTTGTTGATTGTTTTAGGATTGCCAAAGCAGAGATAGCTCTGTAGCTGGGTCACTGAGTGCTTGCCTAGACACACCAAGCTCTGGGTTCTACCCCAGCACTGAAACCCAGATACTGAATACAGAACTGTAACCCAGCACTCAGGAGAGAGGCAGTAGGATCTGAAGTTCAAAGTCATGTTTGAATACATGAGGCCAGCCTGGGCTACATGAAATCCTGTCTCAACAAAACAAAAACTAGACGAACCAGGAGCCAGGAAGTAGTGGCACACACCTTTAATCCCAGTACTTGGGAGGCAGAGGCAGGAAGATCTCTGAGTTTGAGGCCAGCCTGGTCTACAGAGCAAGTTCCAGGCTAGCAAGAGCTACTCAGAGAATCCGTCTCAAAGCCCACCTGCACGCAAGGAAAAAAAAGGAAACAGGATATGAGACAAGTCAGGCATCAGACTCCACCTAGATCTCCTATCTGCCTTCCATAGTGTTTTTAGTTTTAGAACCAGTTTACTTCGATTAGGACAGCTTAAAAGTAGAAGAAGCAGGCATTTCCTATATGATACGATAATATGGAGACCCCTTTACCAAATTCTTTTACTACAACCATATTGAGAATCCATCAGTAAAGATTACAAGAGGAGGAATGAAATATGTCTCCATTGTCAGGCTGAGGCTGTGACTCAGTATAGCATGCCCAGCATGCACAGGGCCCTGGGTTCGATCCCCAACACTGTATGAAAACAAAAGATGGAACCCCCGTGTTCAGGAACGCTCTGATAAGTTGTCTGTATTGCTGAGAGACATGATGGTCTTGTGGCAACTGTGTCTCTAACTAGTAAGCAGTGAATCAGGCAGAGAGAGGTGGCACCCACACGTGGAAATAAAGTGGTGAGCAGAGAGCCAGCTCGGCTGCTTCCACCTCAACCCAGCCTTCCTCAAAAACTAGCTTTAAACCAGCTTTCAGTCCAGCTTCCTGTCCTTTTCCCTAATCCAGAACAATCCAGTTACCCTCAGACCATCAAAACTTCACTCAGGCCTCATCCCTGACTCCCTGATCACATGTGCAGTTGAAACAACCCAAGTTAATTGCGACCCAGCCTTGGAGCTGGGTCTTCAGGATCAAAGTGTCAGTGGCATGGCTTCTGAGCCTGTCTTTGGCTTATCCACCCTCTCCATCTTCACGTGACTGCCTGGTTGTGTTCTAATCTCCATTTCTTACAAGGGCACCAGTCCTCCTGGCTCAGTGTCCACGCTAACGACTCTATTTAACTTAATTAAATAAGTCCCCTTTGAGGGACCATCTATACCGAATCACACTGAGGTGCTGGGCTCAGAATGCCAAGATATGAAATGAGGGGACAAAATTACAGTACTGGCCTATTACAACATCCAACTTCAGAGGAGTCCTCTCTAAGGCCCTCAACGCCCCTCCTGAAACCCTGCCTCTCAATCTGTTTCTTATTTATCACATTCAGAGACCGGATTCAATGAGGGAGGATTTCCTGGTGAAGTTCTCTTGCAGGCATGGCACAGCAGACCCTCTAGAGTACTCTCATGCCCGATTTGTCAGCTTTAGATCTAGGTTCCCCAGGGCTTACATCACCACAGCACAAAGGCAACACTGTCTTTGTTACCGTTAACCTGAGGCAGCGTCTCATCTGTGGGCTAGTGCCAGCTGGCTTCCAGCTTGGCATTAATCACCAGATTCTTACCATGGTCCCTGGAGGAGATCTGGCTAAGGTCTAGCAAGCTATGTTCATGCTAAGCAATGCCACCGCCATAGCAGATACTTGGACTCACCTAGACCACAAGTTTGATACGTCTGCTTTGTTCACTGATATACAGGTGAGGGGTGGAAGGAGGAGGGGATTTTTCTGAAACCGGTGAAGACTTGACTACCTTAGAGAAGAACTGTGAACAGGCTAGTGGATTCTGTTGAAAGAGAGGAGAGGAGGAAGAGAGGATATTAATTACCTGTTCTCTTCAGCATGCCAGATCCCAGGACTCTAGCTTCAGCAGGATTTCCTGATTAGATTGTCTTCAGCCTGCTCTGCTCACATTGCTGTGGAGATATTAAAGTATTTCCACAACGTCTCAAAAGCTTGGAGGGAGGGGGAAGGGTTCCTCGCGGAGTGTTTCAGGTCGTCCGCCTTTGGTGAGAAGGGGTTTGAGACCCAAACAGACAACCAACAGTTGTCAATCAGTACAATGGACTACAAATTAACATAATATAATTAATAGAATATAATCAGTGCAATGGACTGTAAATTAAAATACTTCTGAATTAAAGGGGTCAGGGGAAATATCACCACTAAATCAAGACAAAATACCCCCATCACTCAAATGGAAGCAGAAAGATCAGGAATTCAAGACCATCTTAAGCTATGAAACAAGTTCCAGGCCAGATTGACCTAAAGAGACCCTGCCCTCCCCCTAACCTCCAACCCACCATTAAAAAGTTCATTTCTTCTCTTGGTTGAACCTTAGGGATTGGAGCAACCCAAATCTGGCAACAACCGGCCAGCTCTGATTAAGGCTGTCCCTCGGGCCTCCAGGTTTCATCACCTGGGTTTCATACCTGCCCAGAAGAAGGGCTTCTAGTCAGGGTTTGTGCTGAGTTATTCATGGCTCTTTCTCCCACATACTGCAGGTATTCATGGAGTTGCGTCACACTGAGGCCCTGCTCCAAGGAGCAAAACCAGCCCCTCCTTTCCCACTCCAACTCTGGTAAAGAGTTCAGCCATTGGTGCTGAATGGAGGGTTATGGTCCTTCCCGTGCCACCTCCCTCACCCACCACCCCAACACTGGGCTTTTCAGAGTACAGAATATACAAGGTCAATTCTACTCATAAATAATACTTTCTCTTTCTGGCTATGCTTGCAGACCAGCGCTGGTCAATGGTCCTATATATACCCTCCATGATATGGGCCCCTCCCACAGTTTCCTGTCAGCGACGTTATAGACACAGGTCATCTCAATAGCAGTATGGAAACCTACAAATTTACCATGAGTTGTTGTTACCATTGTCCTAGGTGTCTTGGGTTTACAGAAACACATTTTATTCATTTTCGAGAATACACAAGGATGGATGTTCTGGAGTCATGGTGTGTGCAGAGATCCAAGGACAGTTTTCAGGAGTCTGTCCTTTTCTTTCAGTGTGGGCTCTGGGTATCAAATCCAAGTAGCACAAGCCTTTACCCACTGAGCCATCTTGCTCAGCTCTGTCTTGACTTTTTTGTCTTCTCAGGAACCCACTTACACGTATGCTTGTGTTTCTTTAGGAACATAGACTGATAATCTGAGTGTGTCCTTCGAATGTCCGAGGGTAGGAACCTCAATCCTAAGGTTCATAGTTGGCAGCTCTTTAGGAGAGGCCATTAGGAAAGTTAAGTAGGAAATCATGAGGTTGTGAGGGTGGGACCCCGAGATGGCATAGTGGCTTTATTCTAGAGGAAGAATCCTGAGCTAGCATGTGCACCTCACCATGTAACAGATCTCCACGTTATCCTAGAACAGACGGCCCTTTCCAGATATAACACCAACTGTCAGCTTCCAGAACGAGGAGCTTAACAAACTTCATTGTTTACTACAGCTGCCCATTGTAGTATCCCATTGTAGCAAAAGATAATAGAGTACGATGTGGCCTTGTGCTTTGTTCACTGTAACCCATTTGCTTGTCCTCTCTAAGATGCTATTGCCCTGAGCTATTTGGAATGTCCCCTGAGTCCCCTGGGGCATCTTAAGGAGTAGTGCTATTGTGCAGCGTTTTGCTCAGCTTAGTATTTCTCTGTCCAGATTCCCCCATGCTGTTCCTTCTTGCGTAGCCATGATCCATGTCAGAAAATGGTCTTCACTTTACCTAACCTCTTTTTCCTCTGCCTCTTATTACCAATGTTATTTCTTGTCTCATTGGCTTTTGCAGATGAGAACACTCACCAATCCTTATCCATTCCAAGGTCTTAGATGGAACCCCTCTAACAAGATATAATAGAAAGAGAAAAACAACAAATTTAACTACTTATGTCCCACTGGAATCTTCAGAAATTAAGACCCAAAGAAACAAGGGAATCGGCTAAAAGGTTATTGTTGTTGTTATTGTTGTGTTGTTTTGCATCTTGAGACATGGTCTTGCTGTGTAGCCCTAGCTAGTCTGGAACTCACTCCATAGACCAGATGAGGCTTCACCTTTTGTTGACTCTCCTACCTCTGCCTCCCAATGCTGAGCGCTAGGGTTACAGGTGTGCACCCCCACACCTGACTGGCAGTCAAGAAGATGACTGAAGGGCAAGAAGATCTGTTCTAATGCCAGTAAGTACCAGGACAGGGACTTAGCAAGGCCTGTTGGCTAAGGTTCTTCTTAGCACCCCTGAGTAACTTTCTTTCTTTATAGAGCAGGGTATCTGTCACTTTGGGAGAGAAAAAGAGATGTGTGATGACCTGCTTTGACTGTCTTCTCCAGTGCCAAGGGACCATGCTTGGCACATCTTCAACCTCTTGGTCTCTTTGTTAGTTCCATTAATAAGTTTCACTTGTTAACCAATAGGTCCATAATCTAGGTCCTGATGTGAATGAGTACATGATATCCAGCTTTATAGCCATTGAAGACTTTCTGATCCCCTGGGTAACAGAATAAGGTAGGTGTAGAAGCAATCCAGCCACTGGTCAGAACGCCGACATGGCACAGTATTTATGCTGAGCTTCAGAGAACAGCAGCATTTTTATAAGAACAAGAAGAGCACAAGCCAGGGCTTGTGTGTCTATATGTGTGCAAGTTCAGATGTGTGTGTGTGCATATGGGCACATACATGTTTGTACATGTGTGTTTGGAGCTAGATGGCCAGAGGTCAAGTTTAGGTGTCATTCATTGTGTGCTGTCCATATTATTGGTGTTTGGTTGGTTGGTAGTTGGTTTTGGTACGTATGTGTATCTACATGTGTGTGCATGTCCATATGTGTGGGTGTATGTACGGCACATGGTGCATGCATGTGCACATATATGTGTAGGTGTGTAAGCCAGAGGTTGATGTCAAGTGTCTTATTGGATTTCTCACTATATTTACTGAGTCAGGGTCATGCACACTTAAATCGGAGCTTTCAGGTTCTGCTAGTTTAGCTGGATGGTTCTCTCCAGAGATATTCTGCCTCCGCCGTCTGAGTGTTGAGATTACAGGCAGCCTACCACAGTTGCTTGGCATTTACGTGAGTGACCAGAAATCGCCACGGATCCTATTGTCCATACCTCCTTAGTTCTGGGATTATATGCATTGTATTCAGCTTCTGTGTTGGGAGGGGGGATTCTGGAGATCAGACAGCTTCTCATGTTTGCCTGACAAACACTTGACTCTCTCCAACCCTCTTTCTTATTTTAAAAAGAAATAAACTTTGGGGTGAGGATAGATTAACCCCCCCCCGCCCCCGCCATCTGACCCCACTGAAATCCCCAGCAGCGGCTCTCTTCCAAGTCGACTTTTGAGAGAAGTGGGTCATCACTCAGCTATCTGGAAAGGGCTGCCAAGAAGGCTCCTTCCCCAGAGCAGGGTACTAGCTGATCCTGGAAGGCAAGCCCGGCTGAAACAGAAGGCTTCTGAGATAGCAAGCAATGCCGTCAGGGACAGAGATCCCCAGCAAGCGTGGTCAGCCACAGGCTGGGCTGAAATGTCACACTGCCTTGGCACATTGAGATCCTCCTGTTTCAATTACCAGATACTTTTTCACTAATTTAAAGATATCCATCCAATGCCATGCTATGCACATCTCTTCTCTGGGCAACAGAATGAAGCCTATAGAGTTAAAATATATATTTACATACCTTTGTGTCCTACTAAAGTGAATGGCTTTTGTTCCCCAATTATCTGTAAGTTATTTTGTCGAAGAGATGTGGTATTCTATTACTGCCTTGTGTTTTAATAAAAGCATTTCACAACAATCCAACCTGTCTGGTAGTGTCCATAAAAATGAGATATCTTATTGAAGAAAGCCAGGCCAGGGTCTGGAATCCTGACTTTCTTTCTGGTTCTCTTGGGACTTCAATTTCTCTTCTGAAGACAGGATAAATAATTCATTCTGCTTAATTCTAAAGGGTACTTTGAGGCTCATGTGTGGGGACCTTCTAGGTCCAGGGTAAGATGTAGCTCACCGTAACAGGAAGAAGTGAAGCCGAAAGTATGCCCCAAAGCTGTGTGTGACCTGAATGCTCTCCCCTGCCACCTCCTCTTGGAATTAGAGCCACAGGAGGGTTGAGATGGGCTCTCTGCATTTCACATAGGCAAATAATCTCCAAAGTGCCCTTTACTGAAATCTCACTTAAAACTCACAACTGCTTACATGAAAGTATGTGTGTGTGTGTGTGTGTGTGTGTGTGTGTGTGTGTAGGAGGATGCTGGGCTCATACCTGTGATTTCACAATGTATCCTTAGCCCTGATTTTCTTAACTCATCAAAGGAGCTCTCAACTTAGTAAATGTATCTATGAAATGAAAAATATTTCCCCTTGAGCATGTTTCAAGATATCTATCTATCTATCTATCTATCTATCTATCTATTATCTATCTAATTAATAAGGGTCTCAGGTAGACCAGAACTCCAGATGCTACATTTCCTTGGCTACCAAGGATGACCTCAAATTTATGATTCTCCTGTATGCTTGGATTCTAGTCATGTGCTGCACCTCGTTCCTGAGACCTCGTTCCTGAGATACTGGAGATCAAACCTGGGGCTTTGTGCATGCCATCTACCAACTGAGCCGCCATCTGAGCTCCAACCTGGATTTTAAAATCATTTTTCTCTCCTGACTTGTGCCTTGGCGTGGGACCTCTGGCCTCTGTGCTGAGGTCAGTGACAGGGAAATCATCATAGCACCTCGGGGCTGTGCTGATGGCAGTGAAGGTTAAAGGTAAAGTCAGGAGACATCCAGAGACACACAGAGCCCTGCCTGCTGCCCCACCTCTCTCACCAACTGCAGCACTTGGTGGAGCAGAGCCAGGCAGAGCAGAGCTGGCCCTGTGCCTCGACCTGTGACAGCACAGCGGAGCTGGTCCTGATGTCAGGGGCATGGGGATACTAGCCTCACCCTCCTCTGCCATGAGGTGGCCCTGGGGTCAGGAGAACAAGTGAGCCTTGTCCCTTACCACTGCAGCATTCGGGAGAGCAGGCCCTGCACCTTGCCTGGACAGCGCAGGTGGTCCTGGTGGAGGGGGTACAGGTGAGCTGGCACCATAGGCGTGAGTGCACGAGAGCTGACCCCCTCCACTCATCTGCTGTGAAGTGAATTAGGTTAAGGGGAGATGCTCTCCCACAGCCCCTCACCACCTGTGAGAGTCGGAAAAGCTGGCCGTGAGGTCTAGAGAGCAGGAGAGCTGTCCCTGTCCCCCACTGGCAGGAGAGTGGGCCCTGCACCTTGCCTGGGCAACACAATGGAGCCCGCCCTGACGGTGAAGGCTCAAGTGAGCCAGCCCTGGGGGTGTGAGAGCAGGCGAGCTGTTCCAGCCCCTTGCCCGAGGCTGCACTTGGGAGGGTGGGCGCTGACCCCTGACTGGCAGTACAGTGGAGCTGGCTCTGGAGGTGTTAGTCCAGGTGAACCTGCCCCAAGGGCACGAGAGCAGGAGAGCTGACCCTGCCTCCTGCTGATGGTGGCACTGGGTGGCCTAACTGGAGCAGTGCTGGAGAACTTGCCTTGGTGGTGCACATAAAGGGAGAGCCCATGTACTGACCAGCTCAGCTACCTTCCAGGCCCAGATCCATCGCTTTGAGTTGGCCAATCCCAAAATCCACATCATCTGTGAACTGTTAGTGTGTGGAAAGGGGAGGTCTTACTGATCCAAAACTGCAGGATCTCCATGACATGGGGCTTGGGGGCAACAATAGGAGAATTGGGAGGAGTCCCAGTGAAGATCCAGTATTGATAGAATCACAGAAGCCAGAGACCTTGAACCAGACCAATGACTCATTGCAATGAACATTTGCAAGTTTAAGATGTGTGGACAGAGGGGTATACTGTGGGACACATTGTAACATACTGCAGCTTCCACAATGAGATGTTTTCTATGCTTTGTGTGTGTGTGTGTGTGTGTGTGTGTGTATGTGTGTATGTGTGTGTGTGTGTGTGTGTGTATGTTTAATTTAAGGGTAGATTGCAAGGGTAGAGGGCAGATACAAGGGGATAGGGAGATGAATGGGATTGAAGTGCATGATGGGAAACTCACAAAGAATCAATAAACATTTTTTTTTTTTTTTTTTTTTTTGGTTTTTCGAGACAGGGTTTCTCTGTGTAGTCCTTGGCTATCCTAGAACTCACTCTGTAGACCAGGCTAGCCTCGAACTCAGAAATCCGCCTGCCTCTGCCTCCCATGTGCTGGGATTAAAGGCGTGCGCCACCACTGCCCGGCTGCAATAAACAGTTTTTAAAATTATCTTCTGTGTGTGTAAATGCAGGTGCACACATCTCATGATACATGTGGGTGTGAGTCCCTAGTTTTCAACTTATCTGAGTCAGGGTCTCTCCCTAACACTACCTCTAGGTGGACTGAGAACTTGCAGGAATTCCTCTGTCTTGGCCTCTACTCTCTCCACAGGAGCACCAGGACCACAGATAGCACATTTGGCTTCACGTGGATTCTGGGAGTTTCACCTGAGGTCTTCAGGCTTGCAAAGCAAGCATTTTACTTCCCAAGTCCTCCCCCAGCCCCTAAGACAATTAGTTAACATAATGTAATCTAGCAATGACCTGTTATCCCACTCCATAAATGAGATGACTCTTTGCTTGTGCGTCCCGTGGCGCTCTGGAGGCAGCTTATAATTGCTAGATGCCTTCAAATTATGACCTCAACCAGGCCTGTTCCTCTTCGGAGCTCACTCGGGCTTCTTCTCAGGAGGGAAAGGAGAAAAGACCATCAAGGAAAAGGAAATGAGTTCATTTTGTTTTCAGGAAACTTGAGAAGCAGACTGTGGAAATGCAGAGCTCAAATCCACTATGGAATTGTTTGTAGATCAAGGCTCCTTGCTCTCTGGAGGATATCCTCCAGACGCTTCTTGAAAATGGGGTGTGTAATACCCCATTGAGAATGACTGCCCCGCCATAAGAAGCAATTTACAAGGATGGCCCATCTGTTCTTGCTGGGAGTATTCAGCAGTGGAGCAGCCTGTGTTTGGGGCCAGCTCTTCTCTCAGCCTATAAAATGAAGACTTCCGAGGAGCTGGAATCCCAGATGTAGCCTCTCTGTTGCTTCTGTGGTTTGCTTGAATGAAGGGCGTTTGTTTATCTCAGGGCAAGATGAGACTTTGTGTATGTTAATTGTGCTCAAGCGAATTGATCTGTTTCAGATCTAATTGGTATGGGGAGCACAGAATCTTTTTATAAGTCTACACTGTTACTTCAGAGTTGGTGTTTAGTTATGCTTTATTGAACACTGGAGAGAAAGTTTCGAGGCTTTCCATCAAAATCCTGTTGGATTTTCACATCACTCTCAGACTCTAGCTAAAAGACCAAGATTCTACTCAGCATCTTCTCTGCATCCTCACTCTGATGAATATTTAATAAAGGAAGATTTCCGCATCTGTAATGAGATTTTTCACATTCCTAATGTTGATTACGACTCCTTCATCTCTCATAAAGGTTGTGTTTTTTCCCCATGGCTAATTTGATAGGGTTGAAAGTAGTCAATAATTGGAGTACAAATACCTTAATTGGCTTCAAAAAGAAAACGTGCAACCCAGGTTCCACTACGCTGGGTGACCACAAAACTGTGAAGGGCGGCTCTATCGGCTCCTTTGCTAGTTGCTGTGGCAACACACCTGCCAGAAGCAACTCCAGAAAGGAAGGGTTTACTCCAGCTCACTGTCTGAGTGCAAGTCCATCATGGCAGGGAAGCCATGCTGGCAGGATGGTGATGCATCCACGGTCAGGAAGCAGACAGAGATGAGTGTTGCCTCTCGGCTTGCTTGCTCCTTATAGTCACACTACCGCCCCAATCCATGATTGGGATGGTGCTGTCCACATTCAGGGTGAGTCTTCCCTGTTCAGTTAAACATTGCTGTACACACTCTCACAGATGCACCTGGACATGTGTTTCTATAGTGATTTCAGATCCAGTCAAGTTGACAACGAGGATTAACCATCACACCTGCTCTGGCAAAAGTCAAATAAAGCAGTCGTCTCAATGATAATCTGCTCCTTGCTACACAAACTACTCTGAGCCAGTCATCCAAACCCTTTGGAGCCTTGGTTTCCTCATCTTAAAACGGGAATATCTTCTAAGGCTATTGTAAGAATCAGATGTGTGTGAATCAGTTTTGTATACTGTAAAATGATAGAGATAAAAGTGTTATGGTATTTATATTATGAAATGGGGGAACCAAATCTCTGGGGGGTTTTGTGTTTGTGTCTGTATATTGAAGCCAGGGTCAGTTTCACCTGTCATTCCTCAAGAGCTATCCACCTTAGACTTGAGTTTGTTTGTTTGAAGGAGGGGCTCTCATGGCCCTGGAGCTCTCAAGAGTAGGCTAGGCTGTCTAACCAGAAAGCCTCAGAGATCTGGCTGTCTCCACCTACCCAGCACTGGGATAGCAAGCACCACCATACTCCAATTTTTTTTTTTTAAATATGAGTTCTAGAGGACCAAATTCAGGTCCTTGTGTTTGTACAACAAATACTTCATCTAGTAAGCTATCTACCTCTCTAGCTTAAGGTCTCCATGCTTTTAAAAGGACATTAAAAAAGAAAGTCAAAGGTCTGAGATAACTGATTTAGTAGTGGTAGACACAATCTGGTTTCAGGATCACACTGACATGTATGAAGAGGGGACACCTAATATCACTGGCCCATGTTGCCTGTGTGAATATTGATACAACTCCAATGTCTAATGGGTTTCCAGCTTCGTGACACTGTTTTATTTAATGCCAAAATGGAAGGCAAACTAGGAATGTAACTCAATGATAGAATACATGTCTAGCATGCTCAAATCCCAAGATCCAATCCCTCAGCACCAGAGTCGGGGGCCTTTAATTAGTTGTAGTCTAGAACACAGTCCCCCATTTCTCTATCATATTCAAAGGCAAGGGAGTTTGCATTCTCTCCACGTGGTCAGAGACTGCCAACTCTGTATCAGCCCCTGTCTGCTTCTCTGAAAACAGTGGTATCTGACCCTCCCCTTTCAGTCCTAGTGACTGAAGCATTAAGAGAACCAGAGGAAATGACTACATGATCTGAATGTCAGACATCACTACCATCTTAGAGCCTAAGTGTTCTTCAACACCGAGAATTCTTTAGATCCCTGTCTATACACGAAGATGTGGACTTCTTGCATTTCTAGCTAGCTCTTGCATTTCTAGCTAGCTCTTCCCTTCTCCTTCCTCCCTAAATCTGTCTTCAGGGTTCCAGGTTTCATCTTGTGAGACTCCAAAGGGCTTCAGAGTCTCATGTATCCCAGATTTGCCTCAAACTTGCTATGTAGTCAAGGATAACCTTGAACCTCTGATCCTCCTGTTTCTCCCTCCGAATGCTGCTGTTCCAGGCATGTGCCACGTGCTTTATGCAGTGCTGGGGCTCGTTCCCAGACGTTGTACAAACTAGGGAAGCAATCTACTGATGAAGTACATTCCTGGCCTCTAAAACACTTCCCTCTCTCCATCTCCAACCTTAAGCCTCAAATGTGTCAGACAAGCACTCAACCCAGGGCTACAAGAGCCTGCTGGTGGATTTCTCTGTCTCACATGGAAGGACCTAACTTGGCTTTGTTTATTTTGAGTTTGCTCCTCTTTGTATCTATAATTCTTCCCTCTCTAGCATTCCAAAGAGAGAGCATTGCCTTTCACAACCAAATAAGGAGGGTGGATGGATGAATGAATTTAGTGAATGTGGTGCCCAGCCAAACAAGCTTTTCAGTCAGAACTGGAGGAGGTGCTCAACTATTAAATGAAGCAGACCATGACAGTGGTTGAAATTTTTCGGGTGATCACTGAGGTAATGCTGGAGACCAAGGTGATGAGTCCTTTCACCTGTGGAGAGGTATCTCAGTTCAGAGCTGCATATTCAACTGTGGGGAAAATGGTCACAATGAATGCATGATCCAAACTGTCTCGTGATTGAAAATGAGAATGAGGGCTAAAAACAAAAGATTATAGCTGTTGGATGGCTGTGAGAGCAGAGGCCAGGCATCAGAGGAAAATAAAGTGGTAACGGTAATAAATACACTTAGCTGCCTATCCCTTGTGAAACATTTTTGAAGTGAATAAGAATTTTTTTAAAAAGCCAAGTGGAGAGAATTCCCTCTGCTTAGCACTTTATTTTTAACTGGTTCATTTAAGGCTATAAAAATGAAATCGTTTTATTGCTTCAATATCTTGTCTCCAGCAAATTCCCAACAAATCCCCATTTCCACACATCAGTGATCAGACAGCACAAATTAACAATTGCTAAGTTCTTATGGTCACACCAGTCCCAGTTCCATAGTTAAGATTCAGTCCTTAACTTTTTATTCTTTATTTTTAAGTAGAGCAGTGGATACTGGGAAGGCCTGCATGAAGCTGGATCCTTCACGTGCTGGTGGGAATGTAAGAAGATATCTGTCTGTGCTTGGCAATGGTGTGTGTATTGGGGGTGGGGTCCTCAAAAAGTTAAACATCAGGTGTCCACATGCTTCAGCAGTCTCACTGCTGGGCGGATACCCAAAGCCAGTGAAGCTGAGACACAAAAGTTACTTGCACAGCAATGTTTATATATTCTCGCACAACGGTCAAAAGATGGGAAAAGAACCAATTGTCCATCTGCAGATTAATAGATAAGCTTCAGTTTGCATATGTAGTGGGAGCAGGACTCAGCCTCAGAAAGCTACAGAAAGGAGAGTAGTGGTGGTGTACAGCGCTGGAGGGGACAGTTTGTGTGTGTTGACATCAGCCCTTGGTGGGTTAGCCACTGGGCTCTCCGGCTGACTTACTCACTCTTCCTCACTTGCTCACTCGCTTTTCCTCTCTCTGTCTCTGTCTCTGTCTCCCCCTCGCCCCCATGTGTGTGTAAGCTTACTAAATCTAAAATGTTAAGAGATGGCAAATACCTGTTCTGGGGGCTGAGGGTTCAGTATTCTGCTGCAATTTTAGGATAACAGGAAAAGGCCACTTACTGCAGGAATTTTGTGTGGTTTTGTTTTGGCTTTCCTGTTGTGATTCTTTGTAGGAAGACTTTGTTTATTTGAATCCTATTTACCAATTTAGAAAGTGAAATCTATTTTAAGCATCTCAGAGAGCTATCAGCGAGGGTCTCTTACCCTCCTCCCTGCTGAAACTGTAACTTGGAAATAGAAAGAAGACCTGGGTCAAGGGAGCCTGACCTCATGGTTTGGGAAGACCTGGGTCTCACTGCCACACTATTTGGGTGGCCATCCCAATTCTTAAACCCAGGGAGAAGAGCTTATATCAGAACCCGTGAAATTAACGTCACTAGCATTCCGTTCCAAGTCAGAGCCAACAGCAATGGGTGTCTTGGATCATATCTAACACGAGAAAACGCCAGCCCTCACACTCAGAAATCTGCAATCACAAAGCACTTTAAATGAAATGACAAGAATTTAGGTTTGCAGAGGCTAGAGTATAGCTCAGTTGGTAGAGTGCTGACCTAGTATGCATGAGGCTGACTTTGATCTTCAGTACATGTAACTGTGGTGCAGGCCTTCAGTTCCATGTAGAGTCAGGAGGATCAGAAATCCAGGGCCATCTTTGGAGTTTGAGGCCAGCCTGGGCTAAAGAAGTAGACTGTTTCAACAAAACGAAACTAGAATTCAACTGTGCAGAAAGGTGACACAAACCAGTCACTCTACTTCCTGAACTCAACGTGGAGCCACATTTATCTATAGCCAACAGGCCTGGGTTCAAGCTGGGCCCTTGCTGTGATCACCTAAGACCAGTCTCAATCCATATTCAAATCTGCAGGAGAGAGTCCACTCCCAGAGCATCATGAGGAATGTGGGTTTTATTGAAGGTTGTTGGGAAATGGAGAAGGTTCAGTGACATCTTGCCCAGGAAACTTCATACCTCATGTCTCTTTGGAAAGTCGGGGTTGTACGCACCCACAGTTCCAGCACTGGAATGTCTGAAGCAATGAGACTGCATAGAGCAGATAGTTAGATCTTGCCTCAAAAATAAGTCTCCCTTTGTGTCAGCAACTGCCCAGTCCCCAGCCTCTCTGAACTCTGCAGGGTTTTCTAAGCCATTTCCCAAACCCCATGAGATCTTCCAGCTCTTCATATAGCAAACCAGTCAAGACCAGAAGCCAAACAAAGAACCAGGCTCATCTCAGGGAACATGCCATCCTCCCGATGTTTCCCTCATGTAATCATTTGTGAGCTCTCAACACACTGACAGCAGTTGAAAGCCTTTCCATCAGCTTCTTGCCTGTATACCCCCAACTCTTTCTAGAAAACATGTTCCATGCAGGATAGGGAACTTTCTTTATTATCTATAGTTGATCTCTATCACCTGACCAACTACACATGATTTGTGCATGAAGAATTAGTAATTTTAAGTAACACTCCTAATAGGTAACCAACACTCCCTTTGCTTTTGGGGGTTATGGGGTTTTGGTTTTCACTAAGGATGTTTAGGGTCTTGTACCTCTTTCAAACTCTGACCATTAGACTTATATGGCTGGGTGTGGGACACGTGTCTGTAGTCCCAGCACTTGATAGGGGTATGGGGTACACACTTGTACTCCCAGCACCTGAGAGGCTGGGAGCAAGAAGTTCAAGGCTAGCCTGGGCCACACAGAGGAAATCCTGTCTCTAAAACACCAAAACTAAAGCCAACTGATCAACAACAACAAACTATGAGAAACTGAGGGTTTGGCTCAGTGATAGGCACTTACCTAGTGAGCACTAATTAACTAGCTAATTAATTACTTTAGATGTGATATTTTCTCCCATCTATGCCCTTCAAAATATTGACCTGTAATACAGACAGTATACCACCATGCATTTGTGAAACCATCTGGCTTTCTCTGGCTTTTCAAAAACATCCATCACCTCAGAATCTCAGGGTCATAACTTCCTCATCTGTAGAATAATTACTTTTTTAAAAAAGCTTTGCTGGGCAGTGGTGGTACACACCCTTAACCCCAGCACTCAGGAAGCAGAGGCAGGCGGATCTCTGAATTTGAGACCAGCTTGATCTCAGAACAGCCAAGAATAGGACAGAGAAATCCTATCTTGAACAAAAACAAAGCAAAACAAAACAACAAAAAAGAAGACTTAACTTATTTCCGTTCATCTATACACATGTGTGGGTGCCTTAGGAAGCCAGGAGATGCCGTCAGATCCCCTTGAGCTGGAGTTATAGGTGGTTAGGAGCTACCAACACTGGTGCTGGGAACTGAACTCTGCTCCTTTCTGCAAGAGCAGCAAGCACTCTTAACCACTAAGTCATCTGTCCAGCCTCTGGTTATTTCTTTCTAATACAAACTTCACCTTCCTTGAAAGGACTCTGGTCAGCTTGAGCGTGGTGAGCCTATATCTGGCAGGCCTTGCCCTTCTCCCCCATTCCCTCTGCCTTGCTTAAAAACAAACAAACAAACAACCCATAAGATTCCTAAAGCTAGCCACCACCATTCCCTTATTTGGCTACTTCCTCTTCCTGACAAGTTCCACCAATCAAAAGCTCCATTTGGTTCACCTAATTAACATGCCCAATCAAAACACACCACAGCATCACCACCTTGCCAGCAAACCTCTCTCTCTCTCTCTTCTTCTCTTCTTTTCGTTTTTTCTTTTCTTTTCTTTTTTTTTTTTTTTTTGCTTTTCGAGACAGGGTTTCTCTGTGTAGCCCTGGCTGTCCTGGAACTCACTCTGTAGACCAGGCTGGCCTACGAACTCAGAAATCCTCCCGGCTCTGCCTCCCAAGTGCTGGGATTAAAGGTGTGCGCCACCACTGCCCGGCCCAGCAAATCTCTTGAGTTTTAAAGTTTAAATAAGACTAGGGCTGTATTTCAGAATTACAGCACTTTCCTGTCAAACGCAAGGCTCTGTGTTCAGTCCTCAGCACCACCAGAAACAGGGCTGGGGATGGGAGAACAAAGTAGAGCATGGGTACACATTTATAATCCCAGCACTCAGGATAATAGGACCTTGTCTCGAAAGATAAAAACAAAAAGCAATTAAGATTAGACAAAAACCTTCTAGAGTGAGTAGTGGTCCTCAATCTGTGAGTTGCGAGCCCTTTGGGAATCGAAGAATCTTTTCACAGAGGTGGCTTCCCTAAGACCATTGGAAAACAGGTATTTATGTTATGACTCGTAACATATAGCTATGCAGTAGCAACAAAAATAATTTAATGGTTGAGGGTCACTACAACCTGAGGAACTATTCACAGCGCTAGGAAGGTTGAGCACCACTGTTCTAGAGGTTTCCTTTCTAGAGATTAAGGATTTTTATTGATAACTAACCTCAGCGTCCCCTCTAAGCTGTTTATTTTTTTTCTTCACCTCACCTTGTGTCTTTTCTCACCATAGACCCAGCATGTGCGCGTCCAAATAGCACACAAAATACATCTTTGTTTACTTTGTTCACCTTAACCATAAAATAGTTATCATTGAGACATCATAACTGCAATTGTGCTATTGTTAGGAGGCTGTTTTCCGATAATCTTAGGTGACCCTGTAACAGGACAGTTCAAGTCCCCAAAGGGTCGCGACCCACAGGTTGAGAACCACCATGGGAGACGGGTTTTCTCTGTAATAATTTTACTTTATTTACAAGAGGCGAACCACGAGCAGAAGTCAGCGAGTTCTCCGTAGTTAAACCAGCTCCTGCGGCTCTCTACAGGCCTTCTAGACTAATTCTCACAAACACTGGCATTTGCTAGCAGAAGGGCCTCTTGGCTGAAATCTCTAGGTCTCATCTTCCATGCTTGTCTCCTCTCCACCCTTCCCTGTTTCTTTCTGCTTTTATATTTTTTCTTTCTTTCCTTGATAATTCCACTGTCCTTTCATTTCCTCCCTTTTTACTTCATTTCCAAGAAGACACAGCAGAAAACGTTTAAAAGACTCCCTCTGCCGGGAGGTGGTGGTAGTGCAGACATTTAATCCCAGTACTTAGCAGGCAGAGACAGGCAGATCTCTGAGTTGGAGGCTAGCCTGGTCTACAAGGGAGTTCCAGGATAGGCAGGGATACACAGAGAAACCCTGTCTTGAGGATGGGGGGAAGCAAACCAAACAACCACCCCTCAAAAAAAACCACACCCCAAAGAAAAGCTTATCAAAAACAATAATAAAGGTGAAAAGATATTCTGTGCAGCGTTTATAAAAAGCCTGGGGTGTTTGTTCTTTTGTTTGTTTACCTGATCTGTTTTCTCTTTGCTTGAGACACATCTCATTATGTGGCCTTGGCTGGCCGGAACTCACTGTGTAGACCAGGCTGGTCTCAAACTCCTAAAGACCCATCAGCATCTGCCTCCTGAGTGCAGAGATTAAAGGTGTGTGCCACGTCGGATCTGATTTGCTTTCTTAAAGACAAGGGTGAACTACATTACTTTTAACACACAGCATTTAATATTATATACCTCTTAAAAATCACTTAGGATAAATGCATCCCCATTTAACACAATGTGAGACAAAAGTTTAAGAGAGGAGAGAGGGAAAAAATGAAAAAAAAAAAAAAAAAAAAAACAGAAAGGAAAAGCTTCATTTGCTAAGGACCAGGGAACTATCCGGTTAGATCCTCTTCTGGATTTGGCTCAGAAAGAGGGAAATAATAATTCTTGCCTAATTAACTAGCATGTAGATTAAAGTGCTTTGTAAACATTAATTAAAGATGCAGGGAGTTAGGTGAGGCCAGTGTGTTATTAGAGAAAAAGTTTTCTTCCCTTTAATCAGGTACTTCTTCTTCCTGGGGAGGACCAAGGTATGATCTCAGGACTGAGGAATTGGACTCAGCCCTGTCAGCTGCCTGTAACCCAGTCATTTGTGTGCCCAGCCACTTCCTTCATTTTCTATTAAATGGGAATAAACGAAAACACTTGGGGGACACAAACTGTCGCATGGCTGCCAATCGAGCCACACCAGGCATTACAATGAATTAAATCCATGCAGCTCAAGAGTTCTCTCTGAGAACATTGGCTCCTGCCCATTTATGAAGGCTGCCACAACGAGCTATTATTATTAGTTATTCCGAAATGTTTCCGTGGTAAAGGCACTGAAACAATCAACAGGGGCATTTTTCAGCCTTGTCTACCTCAGTAGTCCCTTGCTGTAAAATGACCATAAAAAGCCAAAGGCCCTGGAAATGGCTCATTGGGTTAAGGCACTTACTTGCCCTGAGCCCTGAATTCTATCCCACGTGTTGGAAAGACAGCATCACCTCCTGAAAGCTGTTCGCTGACCTTCACTTTTTGAAGCAACTCACACACACATGCACATGCACACGCATGAAGGAATGAATGGATGGATGGATGGACCAAAAGAAACCAAAGTCCTCCAAAAAGCAAGAAGGATTTTGACATTTTTCATGACAGACAAATGATAAATATTTAAGGAGCTAGCCATGTTTACTCTGCTAAAAACTCTGTTTAATATGCACATGTATGGTAGCATCGCATAAGTAACTCACACATGGGCAATGCTTACAAGTTCATTAAAAATGAAATAAAGCTGGGCGTGGTAGCACACGCCTTTAATCCCAGCCTGCAGATGGATCTCTCTGAATTGGAGGCCAGCTAGTCTACTACATAGTAAGCTCCAGGCCAGCCAAGGCGACATAATGAGATCCCTTTTCAAAACAAAACAAAACACAAAAAAAACCCAAAAACAAACAAAGAAAGACCTAACCCCACCCCCAAAACAAAAATAAATAGGAAAAAAAGAAAACATTGTCTAAATGAATTAAATGAAATAATGTATGTAAAGTATCTTGTTTGAAAGTATAAGTATTTTGTAAATAACAGTCATTATTATTAAATGAAAGTGGTCACCTCAGGATAGTGTTGTTGTTGATGCCTGTAATCCCAGAAGTCAGGAGGCTGAGGCAGGAGGATCATGAACTTGACGCCATCCTACATAATGAAATTCTACTTCAAAAAACAAACACCAACGGAACTCTCAACGTTAGCCGTGGAGTTGCTGGAGAATCTCTTCTTATTCTGGACTCCAAAAGCACATCCGCATTGCCATTTCACATCTTTCACCCTCAACTCAGTCTCACAAGTTGAAGACCTGAGAGGCACAGCTTTGGGCGCTGGCCCTTTAAGAATCGCGGGCGCGCGCAGACTACCTCTGGCAGGCCGGAGTCCCGTCTCCGGGAACGCGCGGCAGAGGTGCAGAGAGGGCTGGGTGGCGGAGCGCGCGCGGCCGAGAGCGCGCGGCGGGGAGGTGCTGGGCGCCCTGGGGAGCGCGCGCCAGGGAGCGCGCGCCGAGCAGCCCGGGACGATCGGCGTGCGTGCGTGCACGACTGACTTGCTGGCTGGCGGACGGCGTGAGCCCTGCGGGTCTCAGTCGGCGTGGACACCTGCGACCCGCGGAGGGGACTTGGCTCGGTGAGTTCCGCCCTACTGAGCAGGGACAGGCCGGGCGCAGGGCACGGGGCGCGAGGCGCCTCAGCAGCTGTCGCGATCATCCAGGGCGCCGGGTCCGGGTCTCGGAAATTGGGGAAGTCCTTTGCGCGCAGCTGGGGCGCTGCTGTCACCGAGGTCAGTGCCACCGGATGGCCTCCATCCCGGGACTTAAGGGATCGCGACCCGTGGCTTTCCACCTCGGGGTTTTCCCGAGGGCGAACGCTCAGTGGCTCGTGACGTGTTGTCTGAGTTGAGTCCCCGACTCTCAGGCTTTGGTCCCTTACCTTTCCTGGAGCCGACTGCGCGTGAGGACCGTGTCCCTTGCGAGGCTGAAACCCGGAGATGGCCAGAGCCACCTGTTAAACCAGGATTCTGCGCGAATCTTTCCGCAGGTTTTCCGTGCCCCCCCCCGGTTCCTCTCAGGTAACTGAATCGCGCGGGGGATGTTTGTGTGGATCTGCCCGGTAAACTGGGACGGTAGGATTAGAAAGAACGATATGTGGCTAATGGGACCGGGCTTAACAAAAGACAGTCAAATAAACTGTAGCTTTTTCCCCAAGACGGAAAGTTTCTCAGCATTGTTTTACAGATCTAACCCGGCTCCCCTAGGCACTTAACGCAGGACAATTTTTAATTATTTACCTGAACCTATTTGGTGCAAAGGAGAAAATGAAGGAGGGAGGGAGGGAGAGGTGTGTGTGTGTGTGTGTGTGTGTGTGTGTGTGTGTGTGTGTTTCTCCCTAAACAGAGTAAAACTTTCAAGTTCTCTTGTGGGAAGATTCCTTCTGGCTCCAGTTTTAATAGAGAACAACAACAAAAAGCTTTGTCCTAGAGCGATCTAGAAATACCAAACCAGGTATTAAGTGTAAACTCGGGGAAAGTGCTTGCAGAACAGACTTTTATGAAAAATAATTTTCTGTGAGGTGCTCCAGTGTGTGCTAAAACTTTGCCCTGGTATTCCATGCCTGAATGTTCCAGATTGTTTTTCTAGGTGGAGGAGGTACTTTCGTTGGTGCGGTCAATGTGGAAATACAAACAAATGCCCTATTTACTTGGGGTTGGGTGGGAAGGGTGGAAGTCAGGCTAAGATCTTTCTTGCCAGGCTTGACAGTGTATGTATGGAATCTTCTGTATTTTCTTGCCCAGACGAGTAATAGCCTTTTTTTCGAGAGACTGGATTGGTTCCTTCTAACAGTGCCTCCAGTGAGCTTCTCTTGGAAAATTTTGATGCTGATAATTTTAAAGTACTTTTTCTTTCTCCCTCCTAGAAAACAGAAATTTGAAATTAGAATAAGTGGCAGTTATAAAGATGAGTTGTGTTTTTTGAAAACAAAGAGCCTCGTGGTTCTTCATTGCAGAGGGATTGGCCTGTTTTAATGCAGGCTTGGTGCGGCCCTCAGTTCCTTCATCCTCACATTTGCGGTCTGTTTGACCAGCTCCAGTGTGCTGAGCCCTGACTTGCCAATGCACATGCAGAATTTCTAGATAAGAGCCGTATGGTCCAAACTGATTAAACCCAGATCTGGTAATCCTGCCTTCGTCAGTGACTGATGAGACACCTGGCCTCGGCTCCAAGGTTCTCAGACACCTCAGGAGCCTACAGTTGGCACCTTGTGTGTTGATCTGAAGATCAGCTCAGGTAACGCTAGAGGCAGAACAGAGCCTTGAAACCTGCAGGGA
Source organism: Mastomys natalensis (assembly GCA_021653895.1). Classification (NCBI taxonomy): domain Eukaryota; kingdom Metazoa; phylum Chordata; class Mammalia; order Rodentia; family Muridae; genus Mastomys; species Mastomys natalensis. Next base: position 67,892 of record JAJTUV010000558.1, read on the forward strand.
GGCAAGGGACAGTGGGTGGAGCAGCAGCAGGAACTAGGGAAAATCTCCAGTAATCAATAGTGTTGTGATGTATCCAATGGTATGGCCCTTGATGGTGCCAGGGACCATGCCTATGATCAGAGCTGCATGTGAATCCTAGGAGCATCCGAACTGAGTTGTCTTGATTCTGGGGTCAGCTTGATTTCCTTCGACTTCTAAGGGGTTCTCTGTCCGCTTCCTCTGGATCTCAGGAGGCTTTCTCTTTGAATTGGGCTCTGATATGCTGAGTTGTCCTCTCTTAGCTTGTGACACTCCTGATAGGCCTGACAGTTTGTCTCTTAGGGAAAACTTGCTTACAAGGGTCACGTCACCAATCTTTATTTGAGCAATTCAACACTCTGGGTTATATTCAGGTCTTTGTGCACACCAACTACTTTCTGGAGGAAATCGGCTAGTCTTTATGAACCACTCCCCATACTCAGGTACTCATTAGCATGGGAAAACTTGATTCTTATTCATCGTCCCCTGGCCCTGTGGAGGGACTCATTTAGCGAGGTGGCTGAACTTGATGTCGGCAGAGGATTACTTGAAATTCCGGTTCCCTATCTCTACATCCTAAGTCTGAACGATTTCATTAGAAAAAAAGTTTATTACATTGTGTGTGTGTATTGGTCACATTTATTGTCGTGCCACAGTGCCAATGTAAAGGTCAAAGGAAATTTACACAGGTGGTTCTCTTTTTCCACCGTGGAGCCTGGTATAGAATGAAGGTTTGGTTGATGCAGCCTCATCCACATGAACCATTTCACTGTCCAATTATCATTTTTAATATAGCAAATATAAGCAATAGTTACATACATCGTTAAAGTTATTAAAGGCTGTATTAGTATTTAATGTGGCATGTAACCATCACACCTGTCTAGTTCTAGAACTTTTCCATCAACCTTCCCCATTAAACATTCTCCCTTCCCCCCCCGCATGGAGGGGAGAACTGCAATTCATTAGTGGCCCCTGGCGGCCACTAATCTGCTTTCTGTTTCTCGGTTTGCCTGTTCTCATACAGATGGAATCTTAAAATATTTAGCCTTTGTGGTTTCTTTTTTTTTTTTTTTTTTTTTTTTTTTTGGTTTTTCGAGACAGGGTTTCTCTGTGTAGCTCGGGCTGTCCTGGAACTCACTCTGTAGACCAGGCTGGCCTCGAACTCAGAAATCCGCCTGCCTCTGCCTCCCAAGTGCTAGGATTAAAGGCGTGCGCCACCACCGCCCGGCGCCTTTGTGGTTTCAAGAGTCGTCAGCATCGTATTGGTCCTTTATCCCCTTTTTCTTGTAATACAAGGTGTTCCGTCACACGTATAGGTCGCATGTTGCTTGTCAAGGTCATCCTAATGGCATGAAGTAGTAGTTCATTGTGGTTTTGATTTGCAGTTTGCTAATGACAAACAGTGTTGAGAACTGTGCTAGCTGGCAGGGCTAGTGTGTGTGTGTGTGTGTGTGTGTGTGTGTGTGTGTGTGTGTGTGTGTGTGAGTGATAGGGAGTAGACACACAGAAGAAGTCTGTGGGGCAGGGGGCAGTGTCTAGTGTCTTCCTCAGTCACTCTCCACATCCTTCTCTTCCTCCTCATTGCATGAGACTGTGTCTCTCACGGAGCCCAGAGTTAGGCTGGCTTGCCCGCTGAGCTCCAGATAGCCACCGTGTCTTCCTCCTCCAGTCCCTCGTGCCGTGGTTATAGATGTGTGCCAATGTGGCCAGCTTTTCTGTGGATGCTGGGCATCTGAACACAGGTCTTCATGCTTGGCAGGTACTTTTCTAACTGCGATTCTTCCCAGCCCTCATCCTCAGTGTGTTTGCTCCCAGTCAACCACAGCCTGACACTATTACTGGAATTCAGTAAGGAGTAAAGGTAGTTTGAAACTGAGAGGGGGCACATTCATGTGGCTTTTATTTCAGCATGTTGTTTTAATTGTTCTGTTGTTATTGATCTCTTCCTGCATCTAATTATTTATAAGTTGAACTCTATCATTGAATAGATGCGTACACAGGAAAAACATTTTCTATAGGGGTTCAGTGTGCTATGTACCATTCATTTATTGAGGTTCTTGGAGAGTGTCCCCTCCAGATAAGCAGAAGGCTGCTGGATACATCTTTATTTATTGTTTTTATTTTGATTTATTTATATATGTGGGAGGAAAGGTGTGGATTCCTTGCCACTATGTACATGCAGAGGTCAAAGGGCAACTTTGGGAGTCAGTTCTTTTCTCTCAGTGTGAGCTCCGGGGATTGAACTTGGGTCATCAGGCTTGCTCTGCAAGTACTTTGACAGCTGTTCAGCCATCTTTCTCTACATCATTAGAGAAGTTCTCTCATTAATTCCTTTTGCATTCCTGTGAGCCAGACACCAAAGAGAACAATTCAGAGGTGGCAAGGTTAATTTGGTGCCAGTGCACTTGGGAAGAACATCTGTGCCAGCAGAGTCAGCTGGAGGTGGACAGGAAGCAGAGAAGAAAGAACGAACGAAGGGTAGAAAAGGCCTGGGACAAGATACCCACAAGAACCTACCCTAGCAACCTACTTCCTTCAGCCAGGTCACATCACCTGACAGTCACAGAAACTCCCCAAATAGCCTCACCTGCAGGGAACAAAGCTCCAACACCTGAGCCCTTGTGGAGACACTCAACGCCTGTGCAAACTGTGGTTCTGTTTTGTTTCAGCAAACCATGCATGGGGATGTGGATTGGTTCTCTTTCAAGTCTTTTTTCTGTTGTGGGCTGTTTTGTTTTTCTACCTCCTCTCTGAGACTGCTTCTCTTTCTCAGGGCCAGTTGTCTGACTAGTACTGTGAAATACTTAATCTTCTGCCTGTCTTAGTTATCCAAAACCCTGGGGTGTTCATCTATTTCTTCGGTAGTTTTTGTAGACTGTTCTGTCATGGGTTGAGCTCTGAAGTAATCAATGGGCAGACAAACAGATATGTACAGATTACAAATCTTTATTTTATTCGTTTGTTTGCTTGAGACAGGATTTCTCAGTGTAGCACAGTCTTGGCTGTCTTGGACTTGCTTTGTAGACCAGGCTGACCTCGAACTCACAGAGATCCACCTGCTTCTGCCTCCCAATTGCTGGGATGAAAGGCATGGGCCACTATGCCAGGTTACAAATATATTTCTAAAATGAACAGGCAAGGAGAGAGAGCCACATTCCATTGGGACACAGGGCTCCTCAACTCCAGCTTCCTCACCGATAGTCGTGTGACCCTGGGGTTTCCCTCTTGGAGCTTCAGTAACTGGGTTTCCTGCACTGTGGTTTAGGATAGGAGTGTGACCTCTCAGGGCCTCTGTAGACCTTGAGATGCAAGACTCTAGATTATTAGTTCTCTTCTGCTTCCTTTTACAAACTCAGTTCTCCACAGATGCTTAAAACAGTTAATTTGTACATATTGATTATAAGCTGGGTGGGGTCGAATTTAGACTCGAAGAGTGGCCCTTTGCTGCCTTCAAAAATGGGACATTGGTATTTTTGGTAAAGCTTCGGAGGACTGAAAGTTTGACTGAACCCTTAAGTTCCTCTTCTGCTGGTCTGAGTGTGTAGCAGTTCTCGGAGTGCTTGCACAGAGTGCTGGGTTCATCTGCAGCACTGCATACACTGGTTATAGTTGGGGAAGCCTGTGATCTCAATGCCTCAGAAGTAGGGCAATTGAATCAGAAGTTCAAGGTCATGTTCAGTTACATAGGGAGTTCAAGGCCAGCCTGGGCTACTTGAGACTCTGTCTAAACAACAAAGAAAAAAGAAAGAAAGAAACAAACAAACATAAAAAACCCTCCCTCTCATGCTCAACCATTGGGAATTGTTCTAGAAATTTCGATTAAAGAAAATAAGCTGTGTGATGGTGGCGTACACCCTTAATCCCAGCACTCGGGAGGCAGGGGCATTCGAATTTCTGTGAGTTCGAGGCCAGCCTGGTCTACAATTGAGTTCCAGGACAGCCAGGACTGTTACACAGAGAAACCCTGTCTCAGATAATAAAAATAAAAAAATTTAAAAAAGAAAGAAGATAAACATACTGCTATCAGTGTGGACTGATAATAACAAAGACTCCCACAAATCTTTGGGGGACAAAGGGGAGAGTGAAGAACTGTGGGAGTGAGGCTAACTTGGGAGAGTCGTGCTGTGATCATCTCTTGTGGAGTCCAGCTTTTACTCTTGGGCACAAGGCCCAGGAGTATGGTTGTCAATAGTGAGTGTGCTAGAATGAGGAAGGTGGGTGAAGTATGGAGACAAGAAGATGCAATGCTCCGAACCAGCAAAGGCTCCTGAGAAACGTCCAGGAGAATTCTTGGTGCAGAAGTCTTTAAAAGTACTGTGTGGAAGGGAGACAGCAAAGAGCAGCCCAGGGACCTGCTAAGCCCCGATGGCCTTGAACTCGCTAACTCCTGTTTAGTGGAAGTTGCCCTCCGAGTATAGGAGGGAAACAATGAGAAGCTCTTCAGACAGCCATGCTTGCTCTGTGCAAGTCAGACGTCTGTAAACTGTATTCGAGGTCAGTGGGTCAACACCTCCTCAAAACTGCCCCACCCCCACCTCGTTGACTCGTATTCTGATTTCAGAGGTACTTTCTGTGGAAAAGCTGTTGAAGTCAGCAATAATTAAACCATACTGGGCATCAGGTGTGGTGGCAGACACCTGTTATCCCAGCACTGGGAAGGCTGAGCCCAGAGGACCAAAAAAACAAACAACCCAAACCAAACAAACCCCGATTAAATCAGAACTTCATTAGTGCACGATGTTACAGTATTAACTACAAAGCCAGTTTTAAGGACATTGTGTCAATCACTGGTGACGACTGATGCTCAGCTGTGCACGCAACTGCCTCTGACTGGACCACTTACCGAGCCTTCCTTTCTCAGCCACAGCAAGAATTTAGCCAGTGACTTTGAAAAGTCTCAGGAAAAAACAAACAAACAAAAAAAGGTCTCAGGCTGTATGTAGTTCAGTGGTAGAGAACTGGCCTGGCCTACTTAATCCCTTATCTGCAGAAAAAGATAACACAGTAAAAAGCCTACACTATTCATTTAAATCTATGTCTCTTAGCTAGTCTCCTCTCCGTGGGATGTGAGCTGTGGGGTTATTTTCCAAAATGGTTGATTTTAGGTTACAAGCCTGGCTGCTCTGCAGCCAACTGGCCCTTTCATTATTTGAATAATTGTCAAACTCTACTGTTGAAGTACTTGAAGGTGCTCTGGTTTTCCTGGAGAGACCAATAGGCAATCCTTCCATTCTGAAAATAGCAACAGCCGAACTGTAGATTAGAGTCACCAGTGTTTTCAACAAACACTGGGGGTCCTGTTTCATAACAAGGAACTAAGAGCCCCTTGCTTAAAGTGGGGCTGGGAACTCTATTCACAGGCCCACGTAGAAGTGAGTGTTCAGGAAGTTGTTACTCGGTTCTTGTGAGCAGAGAGTCTAGGAAGGAGGAGGAACCTGTGTGCACAGCTCCAGGAAGAGGCCTCATTCCCTTCTCTGACAAAAGCCAGCAAAGAAGTTATGGAGATGCAATTAAAAAGTCTATGCAAGGGCTAAGGATACAAACATGCAAAGCCCTGGGTTCTACTCCCAGCAATGCATGAAGAAAAAAGAAAAAGCTGGGCCCAGCAGGAGGTCTCACGTGAGCTTTCCTTGTGGTTCTGATTCAGATCTGTTCGTTTGAGATAAGAGGTAAAGCATATCACCACCATGGCCAGTCTAACCAGGTGTTATGAATACTCCTATAAACAAACTCCACGGCTGAAAATGTCAGGTGAGAATTTTAAGCTTCCCGGGAAAAAAGGCTTTGTAAAACAAGAAGGTGTCATTATTGCTTCTGAGTTACAGGGACTGTATCTTATCTCACCACACTGCACGTAGTGGGTGCTCAGTAGGCTTTTCGGAATAAAAGCTCACAAATTCTTTCTCAAACGAATAGCTTAACCAGGGGTTTCTTCTGTTTTTCTAACCTTGCCCCTGATATCTAGAAAGAAAATAGGCTTTTCGTATTTTTTGTTTGTTTTGGGGGTTTTGTTTTTGTTTATTTTGAGACAGGGTCTTTCTATGTAGTTCTGGCTGTCCTGGAACTCGATACCAGGTTAGCCTTGAACTCACAGATATCTGCCTGCCTCTGCCTCTGAAGTGCTGAGGTTAAACCACACCCAGCTAAAATAGGCACTTAAAATGTCAGTTTTTAAAATAAGAGCTGAGCGAAAACTGGCAACACCTGTCTGGGCAAAGACTCCATTGTATTTTTTCCCAGACAGAGTTCCCTCCTGCTAACTAGGCTGTCTTAGGTGAGATTTTCATTATTAGGGACATCCGATTCTCATTTCTTGCTCAGAGATAGTAAACTAGTGAGAAGAAACCTCAGCCCCTGGACTATTAGCCCTGCAGGCTCCCTGGTCCGCTTGCCTCAGTGTAGGCCATTGGTTACTTTCATGTGATGTGACTTTCACTCCCGTTTTACCTCCTATTAGTAGCTGAAAGTAAAAACAGGGAGTGTTTGAAATTTCTATTGTTTTTCTACATTGCTCTGAGAGAGTTTTCCTAAAAAAAACCAGAAATCTGAATGAAAGCATACCTGTGCTTTCAAAGATCAAATTAACAGTCATCTTGCCTCTCACTGAGTATCTATTAGGATTTACAGTCTTTGCTTTTTACATAAAAACATGTAAGAAGTTAAGATAATACCACCAGGCCTGGTAGCACAGGTCTCTAATCCTAGATACTTGGGAGGCTGAGGGAAGAGGATCACAAGTTCAAGGCCTACCTGAGTGACTTCAAGGCCAGCCTGTCAATGTAGACCTGTCTCAAAATAAAACACATTTTTAAAAAGACTGAGGATATGGCTCGGGGCTGGGAGCAGTGGTGTGCTTATCTAGTGTGCTTATGAGAGGTTGAGTTCAAGGCCCAGTGCTGTGGGGATGGGGGAAGGGAGGCTACAGGGAGCCCTGTGTAAGGGAAAGGTAAGGGTCAAGGGTAGAGCTTGTGTGTGTGCTCCTCTGTGTGCGTCTGCAGTAACCTTGGGTCCAGCTGTCAGCACTGAAAACAAACAGCAGCAGGTCTTCATGTAGTAAATCCTAATCTCTTGCTTCAGCCTCCTCTGAATTTTGAGATTCCGAAGGCCACGCTCGGAAAGTTTGGTTTCGGGGGACTGAAGCTCAGTAGTGGTAGAGCCCCTGCCTTGCACAAACAAGGCTCTGGGGCCTGGCTTTGAGCTCTCATACTGCTGAAAACAAAACAGAAACCCAAGGCCATAGCAGGAAGGTGGAGAGTTTCCAACCAGCCTGAGCTGTGTTCAAGACGCTGTCTCAGAAACAAATCCACTTTTAGGGTTTCAGTCCCTCACCTCAAGAAAGTAAGAGGGTTTTAGCTGGGCACAGTGGTGTATGCCTTTAATCCCAGCATGTAGGAGCCAGAAACTAACAGATCTCCCTGGATTATACTAACCAAGGCCCTTAGTGAGACCCTTTGGTGGTTTGAATGTGCTTGGCCCAGGGAGTGGCACTATTAGGAGGTGTGGCCTTGTTGGAGGAAGTGTATCACTATGGGGGTAGGCTTGGAGACCCTCCTCCTAGCTGCCTGAGGACCATCTGCTCCTGGCTTCCTTTGGATGAAGGCTTAGAACTCTCAGCTCCTCCTGCACCATGCCTGCCTGGATGCCACCGGGTTCCAGCCTCGATGATCATGGACTGAACCTCTGAGCTTGTAAGCCAGCCCCAATTAAATGTTGTCCTTATGAGAGTTGCCTTAGTCATGGTGTTTGTTTACAGCAGTAAAACCTCTAAGACAAACCCTGTGTCAAAAAGTATGTATGCTGGGGATGTAGTTGTCATGAATATTGATTATATTTGGTGACAAGTTTATCATCCAAAATGTTGTGAACACACACACACACACACACACACACACAACTTATTTGCAGTGGTGGAATATGAACAGCAAGACCAAAAGGATGGAGCAGAGAGGGCAGTAAGATGTAGAGGTTCCGTGGAGAGGGGCTGGAGTGTGGTTCTCTTGGTAGAGTGATTACCTCAAATGCACAGAGCCCAGGTTCGATCCCAGCACCAAAGAAACTGGGTGTGGCTTGGAAGGTGAAGGAAGAGTTGCAGTTCAAGGCCTTCTTGTGGTACATAGAGAGTTTGAACCAGCCTGGGCTACGTGAGAGACCAAGTCTCAAGCACTAGAGTGTGTGAACTGGGGGTTGGAGGAGGGGTGAGAATATGGATATATCATGGAGGAAGGAAGACGTGATAAGTTTGATGCAGTTTTGAGCTGGTTTTAGAAGGCTGGGAAAAGAGCAACAGGAAGCCACGGAGACTAGTGTTTTATGGGAAATAAATAAAAGGGTTTATGCTGTGGGCATTTGTGTGGAAGAGGTAAGGGCAGGCTAGATCTAGAGGATGGACGGCTCTGAGTCTGTATGCCTACAGATGGGTTCCTTGCGGTGTTCATTAGAAGAATACAAAGGCTGCTGGCTTGAAAGCTCTGTACCCTGAGAGTAATCTGGAGTCAGAAACCGACTGCAGGAGAACTTGGCAGGTTGCTGGAGGCTGTGGGAATAAGTATTTGTTTTTGCATTTAAGAAAGTTTTTGAAAGTAGAAGTTCTTGGAAGAGAATGAGTCCTGGGACCGCTTTTCCCTTGCGGTTCGGTCCGTTGTGGGCTTGGGGGTGGTTCTGGTGGGCAACTTGGGTGTGGGAGGAAGGGAGGCACAGATCTGGCTTGCTGTGGAAAGTCAGACTGCAGTTTCTCTAGGTGAGCTGAGAACTGTGCTCAGAGCTAACCAGTGTTCTGTAACGACTTAAGTAAAGGTGCTTCGTGAGTGTGATTTATAATTTATTTTTAATGGAAAGAAAATAAACTAAGAATGACTAAGAATTTTTTTAATTCTTCAATGTTTTGAATAATGGAAAAAGGTATTGGGAGTCAACTTTTCTATAAAGAATAGATTAGCCTCTGGGGGATGGTGACCAAATGCCTTGCATCACAGCACTGGGGAGGCAAAGGCAAGTGGGTCACGTAAGTGCCAGGCCAACCTGGTCAACAGATGGAGAGCCAGGCCAGGGCAGCAGAGTGAGGCAGAGAAACCTGTCTTGAAAAACAAACAAACCAACCCAAAGAATTGATTTATTAAAATGGTAAGCACAGTGTCATTGCTTCTTCTATTTGTAAATTCCATGTTATAAAACTCATTCTTGTTAGCACACATTAGCGTCACACACAGAGGATTTAACACAGCCAAATACAGACTGTGAACATAGGGTTTCTGCCTTGCTGTAAAACCAACAAAATGCCTGTCACATAGAAGCCACTCGGGTGCCTGTTTATAGGAACAAATGTTGTCAGGAGCCACAGTGGCCGCTCTGTGCTTGCTTGTCTCTGTCACCAACGTTCACCATGGGAAAGCCCACTCATGGTAATCAGCAGGGGCCATTCTCAACAGTTCCTACTGTGAAACACTTGCATTTTAATGTCCTTGAAGGTCAAGGAAAAAAAACCCATATCATTAAAGAAGACATTTGGTCATTATGTCATTGTATTGAGATTTTTCAGAACCAAGTTAAAGGTTATTTCTTTGCTAGGCTGTTTTGTGTCCTAGTTTTGGGGAGGGTATTCTCAAAATCCCCGTGAGTGGGGGAAGGAAGGGCCGAGGTCACCCAAGGGTCCTGCTCTAGTTGGAAGGTGTTTTTCTGTTTATTTAAATCTGCGTTCTCTGTATTCATGTCTTTTCTGTTGTCCACTCTGTTTATTTTTGGTTTTGTCCAAGCTTAAGTTAGGATGAGTTTGGTTCATTATGTTTCTGCCTCCTTTTCTGACATTACAAGTGTTGACTGCATCCTGGGGCCATTTCTAGGTCCCTCTTGCCATTTAGCTCAAAGTACTTAATTGCTCAAAGTACTTAATTCTAATACTTTCCAAATGTTACTAAGAACTGAGTTTTTAAGGCTTTTTTAAAAAAGACTTTATGCATGTTTATGTACATGCGAGTGTGTGTGTGTGTGTGTATGTGTGTGTGTGTGTATGTATAGTGTGTGTATGTGTGTGTGTATGTATATGTGTGTGTGTGTATGTATATGTGTATGTGTGTGCATGTGTGTGTGTATGTATATGTGTATGTGTGTGTGTTGTATGTATATGTGTGTCCGTCCATCCTCTGAGGTCAGGAAAGGGCATAGGATCCTCAAGAGCTGGAGCTCACTCAACACGGGGCCTGAGAACTGAACTCAGGTCTTCTGGAAGAGCAGGAAGCACTCTTAACAGTGAGCCTCTCTCCAACCCCAGACTGCATGCTTATTGTTCTTATCGTGTGTTGCTTTGTATCTGTTTTTGTAATAACAGTTTTATTGTCAAGAATTTGAATGTCAAATTGATGCGTTTGATGCCAGTTGACCAGTGTTTTCATCTTTTATAATTAAAATGAAAAGGTTGTCAGGATCTGGGTGGACTGGTAGGTTAGTACTCAACGATGACTTCTATCTCCTGCCTTCTATCTTAGAGCGCCTCCGAGTACTGTGGTGTATTGGAGGGGCCTTATACCTAGTCATGGAATGCTAATTGTAGTGATCTTCCTGTTACTGGAGTTGTAAACATTGCTTAGATAATCTTTAACATAGGTGTTGAGTCTTCTACAGTCAGGTGATTGGACTCCAAGTAGAGACGGTGAACAGAAATAGAGCGAGGGTAAGAATTGATGCTTTACCAGGTCATGAATCCAGTAGATGATCAGTGGTAATGTCGGAAGATAGGAGGACAGGAAGACGGAGAACATTGCAAGAGAGGACTCTGAGCGGCTGTTGTCGTCAGTGGTCAGAGTGGCAAGGCAGCTGGGTGCCTTGAGAGAGGGTCCAGGAGGGAATAAGGCCGTGTTGCTTTTGGAATGTAAGGAGACTTGCTGGCTGCCTATGTAGTGGTGGGCAGTTAGGAGGTGAAGGCACGTGCCCTCTTATCCAGTTTGAGTGATGAAGGCCTTTGAGAGAGAGGGTCCATGTGGATTCCACAGGCTCAGTAGCTTTCGTCGATGTTGGTGTGCCTACTGGCTATTGACAAGGTGGTGGAGGAAGGTAGTATAGGCTACCCTCTAGGCTGCACCATCCTTCTGGAGTGCCCAGTAAAAGTATGAGATGCGCCATTTTTTTTTGGGGGGGGGGGATGTCACTCGCCTCTTTCCAGTCATAGCTCACTAGCTATTGGACTTTCCCCCTCAGCTGGCTGCTGTCCTCCAGACTAAACCACGCTGGGCAGATGCAGACTCACTAAGATGATGAATGAATGACCCTGGCCCTGTTCTCATTGCTCAAAAGATAAACTGGCTGGGTGCTTGAATAAATAATGGAACATAATCATAGAAAACACCAAAAACTAGGAGACGTGGTTGTATTTCTGGTCTTTGAGTTTTTCCAAAGCTAGCGCTCTGCCCCCGCAACCCCAAGAAGAGTCGGTTTCTTTGTACCTTTGGCTCACCCTAGCCTCCCTTACTGCAGAGACCTAGACTGGATAAGGGCAGTAGATATTTCCAAGTGGTAATGACCCTCATAGACCTATGGGTGTGCTCAGTGTCTCAGGGTGTCCTATTCCAGGCCAGATGGAGAGTCGCCTGTTTGCTCACTCCTTTAGATCACAGTGGACCATGAAATTCCCAGTTCTTTAGAAATCAACAGTTAACATCCAGGAGGCATGTGGAACCAAGGTTTCACCTGCTCTCTTCTGCCACCGTGGCCTTGTAGAAGACCCTGCTTCGATTCCTCATACACGAAAATGCGAGAGACAACAGCCTAAGGGAATCTAAAGGTATAGTGTCTTACAGCAACACATACAAAAGGTGTCTGCTTGAAAAGCACCGTAAGTTCCTACCTCCTCCGGCCACACCGTGAGGGCTCACGTGCTGCCCGCTGCCATCCCTGCCCAGACGGGCACAGTTCCAGAGCCTTCCCACAGGCTGGGGAGTTCTGAACTGTGCGGGTGAATCAGCACTTCCGACCCCGCCCTCACCTGGCTGACTCCCGGGGAAGGCTGGTGCGGACAGCCCCTCCCCTTTCCTTGGAGCTGTGATTCACTCAGGTCAAGACCCAGTTTGAGCTGAGTCAGTGGGTGGGACCACAGGAAGGATGCAAGAATTAGCCTGCCTTCGCTGCCTGGGCTGGCTTGCTTAGCCTGACTCCAGCCTGTCCTGGGTCCAGCATAGCTGAAACACTTGCATCTCTCTGCCTTTGTTGGGCCTTGCTGCTTGCACTGGCCCCTGTTGTCAGCACTCCCAGTAGTCTGCAGTGCTGTTTATACTAGATGCATGCTAGATGTTTGCCTCTTTTGAGACTGATGACATTGGAGTTCGACCTGTGTATCTATCTGAAAGCCTGACTTTTATTCTATTAGTAAGTCTTTCAGATATTTATCTAATTGTGGTACTGTTTGAGGTCACATGCTATTACATGGTTTTTGAACCCTTTGGCTTTTGTTGTGGTGGTTTGGTTAGGGTTTTTGAGATAGGTTCACATATAGCCCAAGCTGGCTTTCAATTCACTATGAAGCTAAGACCTTGAACTTCTGGTCCTTCTGCCTTCCCAGTGCTGGGACTACAGGCATGGACCACATCTAGCCTTGTTATTTTTTTTTTTGTTTTGAGACAGGGTCTTGTTATATAGTTTAGGCTGGCTTCCAACTTGTGCTACACACACACACACACACACATACACACACACTTTGAATCTTTCCCTTCACTAGTTGATGTAATGGGATCTTTTAAAAGCCAAGTGTGCCCAGTCTTCTGGTTTCCTAAGCTTGCTCTTGAGTTGACCTGGGCTTAATCACTGAAAACATGAAGAGAGATGGGGTGGGGAAATCTCTCTTTAAACTGTTCTTAGAGAGATTCTTGCCACACTCACCCGACTGAGCCAATCTCCTTGCAGGGGTCTATATTGATTGTCTTCACAAATGGCTGTGTCTGTTAAGTCAGTCAGCTAGAGGCGTGTTCCTCTTCATCATTCTTTGATCTTCTAGAATATTTTACTGAACTCATTTGGTGTTTAGGGTGCTGGGCTAGGTCTTCTGCTGGTGTTTAGGGTGCTGGGCTAGGTCTTCCGCTAAGAAAGTCAGAAAATGAAATACCTTACAGGTCACATTTTATATTTTTTCTTTTTCTTTTTTGGTTTTTCGAGACAGGGTTTCTCTTTGTAGCCCTGGCTGTCCTGGAACTCACTCTGTAGACCAGGCTGGCCTCGAACTCAGAAATCCCAAGTGCTGGGATTAAAGGCGTGCGTCACCACTGCCTGGCCAGGGTCACATTTTCTTTGTTTGACTTTTCAAGACAGATTGCTCTGAGTAGTCCTGGCTGGCCAGGAACTAATGCTGTAGATGTTGCTGGACTTAAACTCAGAGACTTGCCTGCAAGCAAATGCATGTGTCACCATACCTGGTTTGGTACTTTAAAAAAAATTGTGTGTGTGTGTTTGTATGTGTCCATGCATATATGCATGCACGAGCGACATTTTTTTAAAAAAAACATTTTTATTTATCTGTGTATTTGTGTGTGCCTATGTGTTTTGGATTGGGTGTGTTATTCTGTTTAGCTTTCTGAATAGCTTTTCATTTGTTTGTTGCCTGACTCTGTGGCCTTGGCTGGCCTGGAACTCACTGTGCACACCGGGCTGATCTCAAACTCAGAGATCTACCTGACTCTGTCTCCAGAGTGCTGGGATTAAAGGCCTGTGACACTATGCCTGGTTTGTTGAGTATTTTGAGTTGGTTATCTAGATATTGATGCTCCGTCCGATGGATAGCTAGCAACAGTTGTCTCCAAGTCTGTGGACTCTCTGATCCCGACTCTGTTTCCTTTGCTGAGCAGAGGACTTTCATTTCATGGTATTCCACTTGTCACCTGTTGACTAGAGTCCTGTTCAGAAAGTTCTATGCTTTCTTAGCTGTTTTAAAATGTTTCCTCCCAGCTTCAGAGTTTTGGGGCCTTACATTAAGGTCTCTGGGTTTTTTCATGCAGGGTGCAGAGAGAAGGCTCTGCTTTCAGTTTCCTGTGTGTGGGTATTTAGTTTTCCCAGCACTGTCTGTTAAAGGAGAAGGATGTCTTCTCTGCAGTATATATAGTGTTGGTGTTTTTCTCAAAACTCACTGGGTTTATGTGTGGATCTTACATCCTGTCCGATTGATCTCCATGCCTGTTTTTGTGTCAATATCATACTGGCTTTGTAACATGATTTGGAATCAGTATAGTGATACATTCAGCATTATTAATTGTGGGGATGGACTTGGGAGGCAGAGGCAGGCGGATTTCTGAGTTTGAGGCCAGCCTGGTCTACAGAGTGAGTTCCAGGACAGCCCGGGCTACACAGAGAAACCCTGTCCTCGAAAAACCAAAAAAAAAAAAAAAAAATTGTGGGATAGGGCTATCTGTGCAGATGTGGAGGCCAGAGGACACTGGGTGTCCTGTTGTATACCTTCTATCATAGACAGATTCTTCCAGAACTGTCACCAAGCCCAGTGTCATCACCCTGTTCCCCCTGACCCCCAACACACACACCATTGCACTAGGGTTACAAGTGTCTGGCTTTTTTTTTTTAACTTATGCCGGGTTTTCAAACTCAAGCCTCTTACCCACTGACCTTCTCCCTTTGCCCAACATACCCTCATTTGCTTATCTGAGCTATTTTTGGTTTTTTGATGCAATAAAGATTTTTTTTCTATTTCTGTTTTAAAAATGATATTGGAATTTGATGAGATTGCATTGATCTGTAGATTGCTTTGGTAAGACACCCATTTTCAGCTAACTCTCCAGTCCGTGAGTGTGGGCTGACCTCCTAGTTTAGAGTGATCAAGGTTCAGGTCACTAACTCCTACTATGTGTTTATTTCCCTAGAACACCTCCTCCCTGCCTCAGAATGGGACCCTGGCTCCTACCCTGTTTCCTGTGAGCTAGCCAGTGACAGCCTGTGTGGGGATGCCTGGGAACCAGCAGAAACCAGAGTCTTTGGAGATGGACTCTGACATGTCTCCCAGCTGCAGGCTCAGCGACTTGAGCAGAGGCGGCAGTCTGGAGAGTCGGAGCAGCAGCTCTCGGTCCAGAAGTTTCACTATGGTGAGTGGTTGCTTTCTTTAAAGCTTTTAGATGCTTTGGTTGGTTTGGCCCCGCCCGTCCTTCACCCCTGAGGAGTAGCTTACGAAGCCCTGTTGGATGTCTTGGAATACTTCTCTGTGAACTGGCATTTTCTTTGTAATCACTGTAAATTCTGCACATGGTAGTGGCAATGGAGGGAATCTCTGGCCACAGATAATAACTTAGGGCAGCTTAGCCCCAGAAAGCACCATGCCTGAAAGCACTGATAAACCAGGCCAGGGCAACCATTCCCACAGGATAAAGACGCCTCACTTTCAGACAGACTTGAGGACTTTACAAAGCCTGGACTTTCCAATGCAGACCCTTACACAACACTAACAAACCCAAGAACGTTAGGTCTTTTGAAAGATTTGTTTGTTTGTTTGTTTTCAGATTCTCCATCCCCCATGCTTCCAAAAGAAATCTTGGGATAGTAGGCCACCTGTTCTCAACCTGATTCGGGCAGCAAGCTTACTAAGCCACTTCATGAGACATCCCATGTCCATCCCCTCTGAAAGCAAAGCCACATTTTATAGTCTTGAGTTTTTACTTTTTTTTTTTTTTTTTTTTTTTTGAGATCAGGGTTTCTCTGTATAACAGCCCTGGCTGCCCCGGAACTTGCTTTGTAAACCAGGCTGGCCTTGAACTCTCAGAGATCTTCCTGGCTCTGCCTCCCAAGTGCTGGGATTAAAAGCATGTGCTACCATGGCCTGTTCCAGTTCTTATTCTTGATGTGTTTTTAAAGCCTAATCTAAGCTAAGGACACATTGGAGCGTCCTTTAGAAAATGACGGACTTTTGGAAGGTTGGAAAGAGTAGAGAGATCTTCATAGAGTTGATTCCTAAAGAATTTAACCTTAATCTATGTCCAGTTCTTTGAGGGTTCAGGGCACACCACAGTGTTTCCTGATCATTTCCCCCTATGACTTGGGCAAAAACATCATCCAGATTCTCTGGCAAAGTTTTAAAATTTAATACTCAGGGAGCTCTCATGAATTCCCCAACTCCCAAAGCTAATGGACCTTTATGTCCTATAGTCACAGATCTACCCACTTACATGCCCCTTAGTCACAGAGCAAGGATGGGGGACTGTTCAGTTGTGGGGGACTGCTCTTCCTGGGGTGACGTTAGGCACAAATTTACATAATGTCCCAGGATTTTGATAAGCCATTTGCTTTGTGATTTCAAGAGGAAAGACGGGATATGCAGACTGGTTAGTAAGTGACCCTGGGCTGCCTTCTTCCCTGAACCAGATCAGAAACTATTCTGGACTAATGAGCTATTTGAAGACATGGCCAGAGAGCTTCTATTTAATTCATTAGATATTAGTAAAACGCCTATTATGCATAAGAACTGAATGGAACTTGGTTTTATTCAAGATCACATCAACATGTGTGGGGAGCTGGGGTGGTGTGGCACAGCCTCCAAGGCTCTCCGAACATCAGACAAACAAGAGATCAAGGGCTCTGTGGCCAGTTTAAAGAACTTTAGAGCCACCGAACCCCAGCTTGTAGGCCTTTGAAGCTATTCTCTGTCAGTTCTGTAATCAAACCATACACAGACCTCATTCTTTGCTGGTTTGTTTGTGTCCCTTTCTTGACAGAAGTACAGGTTGAAGTTAGCCACAGCAAAAAAAGAAAAAAAAAATTACAACAGTGTCTAGTTAGAAATAAGCATAATTAAACCCTTGTTCCCCCGTAGGGAAATCCCATGTGTACTTACGGTGGCTCTGCCTAGGTTTTAAGCTGAGAGTCATCCCTCTGCCTTTATTCTGTTTGAGCATCAGCTTACATAATTAAATCAGTGAAGCACTGCTCAAATGTCAAGCAGGTCTTTGGTTTCTTTGAGAACATTGATCTGGCTGGAGAGATGGCTCAGTGGTTAAAAGACACTGGCTGCTCTTCCAGGGGACCTGGGTTCAGTTCCCAGCACCCACCTGGCAGCTCACAGCTATCTGTAACTCCAGTTTTAGGGAATCCAACACCCTTTTCTGACATCCTAGGCACTAGGCATATGGTGTGAATGCAGATAAGATAGCCAAACACATAAAATAAAAATAAATCTTAAAGAAAAAATAATTCAATCACCAAATCAGAATCCACCAAGACAAAATGTCCTTGGCTGACAACCTGGGACAGTCAGTGAAGCGTCTTTGTTCAGGTCTTCTTTCAAAACATTTGTTTGGTCACCTCTGCTTGCTTTGCCTGCTTATGAATGAGTCTTGCCATGCAGCCCAGACTGGCATAGACTTGACTACACGTAGCCCATGCTGGCCTCGAACTTGCCACCATCCTCCTGCTTCAGCCCAAGTGCTGGGATCACAGGTGCCACCACACCAGTCTCTGGTTGTCCTCATTTTTACAATATGTATTTTCTTTTCTTTGGTCTTTCTGGTCCCTTTGTGCATTCTTCAGGTTGTAATTGAACTAAATGTTTTTTCTTAGAGGGGGAAAAAGGAAACAGAAAAGCCTGACTTAATTATAAGAGTGAAAGCCAGGTGTCTTTAAGGTAGATTTTAGAGTCTTCTCAGGTCTTAGTTCAACTAAAGGTTTGGATTTTTTTCCTCTCTCTACTCCAAACATGCTTGTTCCTAATGGGTTCTAACTAGTCCTATCTGTAGTATTGAGTTTGTTAGTATTACGTCATTCAGTTAGAGTGTGTTGTAGGCTGGGCAGCTGGCTCAGTGCTTGTGAAGTGTCAGGACCCAGGGTCACATCCCTGGAACCTCTGTAAAGCCACGTGCAGTAGTGTGCACCTGCATCCTCCGAGTTCCCACTGAGTGATGCAAGGCACAGACGGGTAGAACCTTGGAAGATCAAGGACCAGTTAGCCTGGCGTACGCAGCAGCAAACAGGAGACCCAAACAAGAGAGAGAGAGAGAGAGGATATGCCTGCCATGACACATGCATGCTTACACTCACATATGTGTGACTGCATATGCACTCATGCATACACACACACACACAAGAAAAGTTTGTCATCTACCTTTTAAAAAATTAGGGGTTGGACTTGGTGACACATGCCTTTAGTCCCAGCACTCAGGAGACAGAGTCAGGTGGATCTCTGTGAGTTTGAGGCCAGCCTGGTCTACAGAGTGAGTTCTAGGGCATTCAGGGCAATGTAGAGAAACCCTGTCTCAAAAATAGAAGTACAAAGTGATGGGTTTCATCATGACATTCCCTTCTGTCATCTGCTCTTATCTGAGTGTCCCCCTCAGTTTGAATTAGACTAGAAACCTTTTTTTCTGCTATTTTACAGCAGCAAATAGCAATCGTTGGCGAGGCTTTGTTCTTTGTGGGAAGCTTGTTCAGTGCACGTTCTTATTACCCAGCACTTGGAGTTTTCTGATTTGAAAATTAGTTTATAAAGTATTTTTTCAAAAACTATTAAAACACACATTGTCAGGGAGAAGGGGGCAGATTGCTTCGCATGTCTTAACTCAGAGACTTGCAAACATACCTGAAGTTGGTGTGCTGAGCCAAGAATAAGTGAGAGATGTTTTTTCTAGACAGTGTTTTTATCATCTGAAGATTGGTACATTAAAAATTATATGCTGGTAGTGGTGGTGAGTACCTTTAATCCAGCGCTTGGGAGGCAAAAGCAGGCAGATCTCTGAGTTCAAGTCTAGCCTAGTTTACAGAGTTCCAGGACAACCTAGGCTACACAGAGAAACCCTGTCTCAAAAAACAAACAAACAAACAAAACATTTATGGAAAGGGTCTTTGTAAAAAACAAACAACAATAAACTCTCCTGTCAACATATAACCTTCCTTATTAATGCAGACAAACTTATTTTTTAAATAATTCACTGTCCCAATAAATAAGACATTTATATTTGTCTTCATTTCCTTGCATACTGTGTGTGTGTGTGTGTGTGTGTGTGTGTGTGTGTGTGTGTGTGTGTGTGTGTGTGTTAGCACTGCTATAAAAAGCAAGGGGTGGAGTTTCTTTTAAAAAATGAAAAAATAGATCTGCGTGTGACCGAATAGCATCCCGCATTTTCATGTTATGGTGACAGCATTCACAATTACTAAGAAATGCAAGGCCCAAGCATGGTGGTGCATGCCTCTAATCCCAGGACTTGAGCCCAGGCAGAGGTGATCATGAGTTTGAGGCCAGACTGGGTGAATCCAGACTTGCTATACATGATGAAGCCTGTCTCCAGACACAGAAAAAAGACATGGAAACAAGCTAAGTGCCCATCATCCAGTTAGTGGATAAGAGAATGCGCCACACACACACACACACACACACACACACACACACACACACACACCCGGATGGATGCTACTCAGCTTGCAACAGCGTGGATGGGGCCAGATGCAGACCATTGCACTTAGTGAAATAAGCCAGGCTCAGAAAGCCGAGAGCCACATGATCGCACTTACCTACGGAATCTTACAGACTTGGTCGTGGGGCTGGAGAGATGGATTAGCAGCTAAGAACCCTGGCTGTTCTTGCAAAGGGCCCACGTTCAGGTTCCAGCACCCACGTGGCAGCTCACAACCATCTGTAACTCCAGTCCCAGGAAATCCTAACCCCTTGAGGCCTCCATGGGCACCAGACATGTGCATGGTGCAGGGACCCACTTGCAGGCAAAACAACCATTTACATGAAGTAAAAGAAAAAGAAGACAGTTTTTGAAAAAAGAAGTTGACCTTGTAGATGTTGTAGGCAGAATTGTTTTAACTGGAAGCTAGGTAGGGTAGTAATGGGGAGAGATGTATCAGTGGTACTAAGTCACAGCCAGCTAGAAACAAGTTCTGGTGTGTTATTGTACAGCTGATTACTGACAGCAACAGTGTGCACTGCACTTGTGAAACCTGGAAGAAAAGATTTTGAACGTTTTCACCATAGTGTGATGTCGAGTGTGATGTCACATGGGACCCCACAAATATACACAATTTTTATGTTTCATGTGTCAGCTAAAGTGAATGGTTTCTGTGAGTGTCCGGAGATCAACAGTCAATTCTAGAACATTTTCACTCTTCCAGAGAAATCCTGTCACCTCCCATGCCCGGCTCCACTCCCCTGGCCATAACTTCCTTTCTGACCCTGGATATATCTCAGTGCCACGCCTCTCCCAGCCCAGCTTCTCTCTCAGGACCAAGGATTCTTCCTTTTACACCCCTGTCAGAGGCAATGTTCAGCATCTCCCCAGAATAGGAGGAGGAGACAGGAACCATCTTGGCCTAGTACCAAGGCCCCCCTTTCTGCCCCCGGTACACTTTGCCCCACTGCCTAGCCTTGTCTTCTTTCCTCTCCCAGGCATGCACAGAATCCAGGTTCACTGGGAGAAAGCTTCAAGTCAGAAGTGAGGCAACATACCAAATCCACAGCACGTTTGGCTTGCAGGGTCCAGGTCTCCAGGCCAGTCTGATTACAAAGCAAGCATGCGGTTCACTCGGCCCCTACCCTAGAGAGAGTGCAAGGGTCTAAGTGATGGGGGGGGGGTCTTGTCTCTGAGCAGACCGGCTGGAGTCGATTTGTAACTCACGTTGTGTGATTAGCAGAAGAAAAAGAGAGAGCTGAAGAATTCCCAGGTATATTGCACAAGATCCATGCAGCCTCTCTGCAAGATCTGTCAGTACTTGCTAGAATAGGATTAGGCAGGGCAAAAGAGAAGGCAAGCAAAGATCTTAGCTTCACTAGGCTTGGCCCCTTGGTGAAGTAGTTGTAAGACCCTTGGGAAGTCGTGCCAGGCCTTTCCATACAGACGTGAGCAGGCATGTGGAAAGCATCCTCCTAAGCCTGTTTTCCAGATCCGCCCAGGTTGGGACTGATTGCTTTCCGGTTGGATTAGATGTGGGTCTTATAGTCCATCCTTTTATTCTTTGATGTATAGAGTGTTTTGCCTGCATGTGTGTTTGTACAGCACATACACACCTGCTGCTTGTGGAGGTCAGGAGGAGGAATTGTATCCCCTGGAACTGGAGTTAACAAATGCCTTCGAGCCACCATGTGGGTGCTGGGAATCAAACCCAGGTCCTCTGCAAGAACAAGTGACTCTTAACCACTGAGCTGTCTCTCCAGTCCCCTTAGAGTCCTTTCTGACTTTGTCCTCTTTTTGTAGGAAATTGGAATGTGTCTTAACCTGAGGGCCCATTTTAGGACCTTGCCTTTGAAACGTTTATGTTAATTTATTTTATAGAGCTGAGGTTAGACCTCAGGGCCTTGACCATCCTAGGCAGGTTCTCTATCCTTGAGCTAGACTCTGAGCCAGGCTGGTGCAATTTCAGTTCTACTGTATAACCAAGGAGAATGATACCCAGCTGAAGTGGACTCCAAAACTCATGCGTACGGCTGGAGAGAGAATCATGGTCCAAGTGCATACTGATCTTGCAGAGAGGGCTGGGGGTTGGTATAGTTTTTTGTTTGGTTGGTTTATCATCATCATCATCATTATTTATTTTATCGAGTTCTTATACCTTTCCCTCCCTTCCAACCCATATTCCACCCTGATCCCTTTCAATTTCCCAATGCTAGGTAGGAGAGAAAGAGGTTAGAGGGGAAAGGGGCCATAGACCTCTTTTAGCCAACAAAATGGGCTACTTCCTGCAGATTAGGGGTGTCAGGTTCCTTGGGGGCAAGTCCATCTTCCTCCTCTTCTTCTTCTTCCTCCTCTTCCTCCTCTCCTCCTCTCATCATCATCATCATCAGGATATCTCCAACTTCTCCTTCTAGTCTCTGTGCTCTTGAGTACTTGACAAAGGGCAGCAACATTAGCCAGGAGCAGCAGGGCCGAGCCACCTTCTTCTGTGGCAGCAGGGGCGAGCCACCTTCTTTTGAGCTCCTCTCACCCCTCCTGGGGCTCTGGCATCTATTCCTTCCAGAGTCCCCAGAATTAAACTGTCTGCAGTTGGCAAAAATCATGCACCTCCTGGAGCATGAGACAATTATAGTTAGTAGCTGTGGACAAACGGCCCCATGTCCCACACCTAGGATTAAAACAAAACATATCCACATAACATAGTTAGGTTTAAAAAAACAAATTCTCACTACAGCTGGGTGGATATATCAGTTCTCAGTATGCACAGCAGGTAACTCACAGCTGCCTGTAACTATACCTCCAGGGAATACAGCGTCCTCTTCTGATCTCAAAGGGCTCTGCACTCATGCTCACACATGCCCCCAGACACACACTCACATACACACACACACTCACATACTCACACACACACTCACATACACATACACTGACACACACACTCACATACACACTCACATACTCACACACACACTCACATACACACACACTGACACACACACTCACATACACACTCACATATACACTCACATACACACACACTCACATACACACTCACATACACACTCACATACACACACACATACACACTCACATACACACTCACACACACACTCACATACACACTCACACACACACTCACATACTCACACACTCACATACTCACACACATACACACACACACTCACATACACACACTCACATACACACACACTCACATACACATACACACTCACACACACTCACATACACACACTCACATACTCACACACTCACATACACACACACATACACACTCACATACACACTCACATACACACTCACACTCACATACACACACTCACATATACACACTCACATACACATACACACTCACATACACACTCACATACACACTCACATACACACTCACATACACACACTCACATACACACACACACTCACATACACACACACTCACATACACATACACACTCACACACACACTCACATACACACACACTCACATACACACACACACACTCACACACACACATTAAAATTAAAAATATTTCAGAGTCATACATCACCCCACTGAAATGCCCCGCATCAAGGTCACAGTAGGGGAGAGAGCATGCATTTGTTTCTCTAGACTTGGTGTTTCAGCAGTGGAGGTCCAACACTTGTGTAATGTTGTCTCTGTCGTGGCACCCTGACAAAATCTATA
Organism: Mastomys natalensis; assembly: GCA_021653895.1. Lineage (NCBI taxonomy): Eukaryota > Metazoa > Chordata > Mammalia > Rodentia > Muridae > Mastomys > Mastomys natalensis. Next base: position 90,962 of record JAJTUV010000558.1, read on the forward strand.
ACAGGTGAAACTTAACTAGAGGGATCTTTATTATGCCAAGAGCCCTGATGACTTCAGACTTGCAAGGCTTGTGCTGACACAATGCATGAGCTGGGCTTGTGGCACATGCCTTTAATCCCAGCACTTGGGAGGGAAGTGGAGGCCGGAGGATGTCTCTGAGTTCAAGGCCAGCCTGGTCTACATAGCAAGTTCCAGGATAGCTATGCAGAGAGACCTTGTCGCAAGGGAAAAAAATAAAAAAGGCAAGAAGGATGGGAACTGTCTGTCATACAGTGGCTGGGGGCGGCGTGTGTGGGAGGTGGGGACCAGGCAGTCCAGCAAAAGTCAGGAGGGGGTGAAGAGGAGAAGGAAGGCCAAGCGTTATGACACTCAGGTGTCCCTACCTGTGTGTGTGTGTGTGTGTGCGTGTGTGTGTGTGTGTGTGTGTGTGGTTTTATCTTATTTTATGTATGTAACTGTTTTGCCTGCATGTATGTCCGTGCATCACAGAGGTCAGAAAAGGGCATCAGCTCCCCTAGAACTAAAGTTATAGATGCTTATAAGCCACCATGTTGATACTAGGAACCAAACTTAAGTCCTCTACAAGACCAAAAGGGTAGACACTGTATGTTCTAAGCATCAGAAGGTCAAAATGGCACCTGACATTTTGGTTACAATAACTCCTGTGGGATGCAAGAAGACATGCATGCCTTCATATATCCAATGTGATTCTCTCTCTCTCTCTCTCTCTTTTTTTTTTTTTTTTGGTTTTTTGAGACAGGGTTTCTCTGTGTAGCCTGGGCTGTCCTGGAACTCACTCTGTAGACCAGGGTGACCTTGAACTCAGAAATCCGACTGCCTCTGCCTCCCAAGTGCTGGGATCAAAGGTGTGCGCCACCACTGCCCGGCTTCCAATGTGATTCTTAAGTGTAAAGCAAATCGAAATGAAAAGTCTGGTGTTCAGTAGCTATGGTGCAAGAGAACATTATGTGAGGAACCTATTCTGCTTTTCAGGAAACTCACAAATCCCCTCTTCCCATAGCCACTACTCCCATATCATTAGTTCTCATGACTCTGTCTCAAAAATATAGACTGACATTTCTTTCATATTATTTCTTAAATTCTGAGTTATATGTATATGGGGTGGCTGTGAGGTGTATGTGCAGGGAAGTGCAGTGCCTGGTGAAGCCAGAAGAGGGCACCAGATCTCCTGAAGATAGAGTCCTAGGCAGTTGTGAGTTGCCCAACATGGGTGCTGGGAACTGGACGCAGATCCTCTGGAAGATCGGTGTGTGGCATTAACCAGTGAGTCACCTTCTCAGCCCCTGGTTAAAGTTTCTGATGTGGGAACTGGCTCCACCTGTATATTGATACTGCCGAGATGATACTGTGAAAGAATCTTTTCTGGGCTCTCCAGTCCTTCAGGTTTCCCCCTGCCAAAGGCTCTTAGAGTACTCTGTCTGGACAGGGAATCCATTGGGCTTCATTGCCCCGCCCTCATTTCCTGTTCTGGGTCTCCCCATCAGCTCAGCTTCACGGTCTTACCACAGAAGTAAAAGCCACCTGTCTTCCCTCTGCTTTGTACTTCCCTTTGCTGCCTGTGGGGTTTGTTTGTTGTTTTGTGTTGTGTTTGGTTTTTTTGTTTTGGTTTGGTTTTTCCAACACAGGGTTTCTCTGTGTAGCTGTCCTGGAACTTGATCTGTAGACCAAGCTAGCCTCAAACTCAACAGAGATTCACCTACCTCTGCCTCCCGGGTGCTGGGATTAAAGGCATGTACCACCGCCTGGCTTGTTCCTGTTATTTTTATCTTCATGATTTATGCCTAGGTAAGGAAATCAATAAGGTCCCAGGCTGGAGAGATGGCTTAACCATTAAGAGCACTTGTTCTTGTAGAAGACCTGGGTTAGATTCCCAGCACCCGTCCACGTGGCAACTTACAGTTCTCTGTACCTCTGGTCCCAGGAAACTCAGCACACACAGCGCACAGACATATCTGCAGGGAAAACACTCACACCATAAGTGTAAAATTAAAAAAGAAAAAAAAATTTTTTTTCAGAGAAATCTCCTTTGGTAGTATGGAGACAATGGCATGGAGCTCCGGGTTGAGACATGCTCTATTGTACTGAGCATGGCGACTCCATGCTGGAGCTCGTGACGGTGGGAAGACCTTGGGTTTCTGCGTCTCTTGACAATATCTTTTTTTCATGAAGTATAACGGTGAAGGACTTACAGGCCACTTGTCAGTGGGGTGGGATAACCCTAATGGCAGGGACCTTCCAGGATAAGGGAAGTCTACCGTCAGCTAGGTATCGACTCCTGCTTTCGTGCCTTTCTCTTGGCTGACGTGGCTGCTGTCTATCACTTATGTGCAGGACGATGAGAGCCTGAAGCACCTCACACATGAGGAAAAGGATGTCATCCTGTTCTTTGAAGAAACTCTCGATTCCCTGGAATATGACTTTGACGAGCCAGCCCTGTGTGACAGTGGCATTCACTGCCACTCTCCACAGTCTCTGGAAGAGAGCCCTTCCAGCCACTCAGAGCCTGAAGATGTCATCGATTTAGTACAGCCAGCACCTGCGTCTGGGGAAGCTGAGAGCCTTCCAGGTGTGCCTCAAGTAGCAGGTGAGCAGTAGCACACAGGTCCCGGCACCTTTGACTTCGTTTGGTGGCGCACTCCAGACATGTTCCCACTTCCTGCTCCGTTTGCCTGTACTGGTCTGTACAGACACTCTTAAAGTTTCCCAGCTTCTAGAAGGGAGGCTCTACAGCAAGGGAACTCTGAAAGAAAAGGAGAGAGGGAGGGTGGGAGGGAGAGGAAAAAAGAGATGAAAGACCAAATAAACATATAGGGGGATGGAGGGGGTGTTTTGTGTTGTGGGGGGAGGCACTTGATTTGTGCTGCAAGAATATATCCCGTTTCTAACACGTGGCTCTCTGAGGCTGTCAAAAAAGGGCAGAGAAGGTTTGAGTTGGCACTGAGCATCGTCAACCAAGAGATAAGCTTATGCCCATTGAGTTATGAGGTAGAACCTGAAGGAAATGGGCAGTGAAATTTTCTTACAGCCTTTATTTGCTGATGGGAACAATTAAAGACAAGGGAAGGAGACACATAGGACATGCAGGACAAGAAAGAGAGGAGAAAACACTTGTGTACACACAGTACTATCAACACTGGTGTTCATCATAAGCTTCTGGGAGAGAAGGGTGTACGGTGAGATAAGGTGTCACTGTACAGCCCTGGCTGGCCTGGAGCTTGCTGGGTAACCCAGCCTGACACTCAGTCCTCTTGGTCTGCTTCAAGTGCTGACATCACAATGTATACCACCAGTCTTAGCTTACATACATCTTCTCTTGAAGCATTACTCAGAATCTGACATAGCACGGATTCCATATAAAAAGAGAAGATGGTTTGCTGCCAGCCCTTGAGGGAAGAAACATTGAATTTTGCATTTCTATTGCGCTTCTCCACTGAAGCATAGTTCCTAAGGTAATTTGAACTTGCTGATCCTTTAAAAAGATTAGATCACATAATCACGCCAAAGAAAACAGGTTTGGAAAATTTAGCACTTGTGCCCAGCAGTTCTCTAACCTATTTTCATAGCTCTTCTGATTGGTTTTCTGTTTTGGTTTGGTTTGATTTGGCTTTTGTTTTTTTTTTGTTGTTGTTGTTTTGTTTTTTGAGGCAAGGTCTCTTTATATAATCTTGGTTGTCCTGGAACTCACTGTGTAGACCAGGCTGGTCTTGAACTCACAGAGATCCACCTGCTTCTGCCTCTTACGCACTAGGATTCAAAGTGGGCACCCCTATCTTCTACTCAGTGTCTCCTTTGTACAATCCCCTGATCAGTTGGCTGGGGGGGGGGGGCATGCCCCCAAGGTGATGGATCCTCGGAAGCATACCTTTCCAGACCGCTTCCTAACTGGATGTTTCTGGCTCAGATAGTCACCACCCTGTCAGGAATCTGTTGGTTCTGAACGTATGGACCTGAGAATAATGGACTACCTCTTCTGTAGTCCATGCATCAGGACAAGCGTTTTGATTAGACATTGTAGAGGTTCATAGTATGTCCCACTGTGGGTCTCTGGAGTATCGAGGACAGGAACATGCATCTAAATTTTATTGGGGCAGAAACTTATGAAGTCTCTCTTCTCCTTTCAGGGGCCCTATCTGTTGCAAAACAGGGCACTCCATTTCTTGAAGGTGGGAAACAAGCCGCTGAGAATTCCCTGCTCCCACCAGACTCCAGGGGTCCCGAGGTGTTTCCTCTGCCACCCTCCCTACCGGTCCCTGCTCCCTCTGCCCCGCGAAAGGAGCCGATGTCCCCCTCTCCTCCAGCAGAACATCCCAAACTGCCCCGTTCCGTGCCCACTCCTCTGGTGATTGCTCAGAAAATTTCTGAGAAGTTGGCAGGAAATGAAGCTCTGTCCCCCACATCCCCCTCAAAAGAAGGCAGGCCTGGGGAATGGAGGACGCCGACTTCTCTAGCCTCTCGAAACGGGGACCATGTCGGCGTGTGGCATCGACACACGGCCCAGCCAGCACCCAAGGTCCATCGCTTCCCCAGCAACATAAGCGTGACCAACAGCGCGGGCAAGGACTTCAACAAAACCATCTCCAAGGCGGCTGTCAATGTGCAGGAGCGCAAGGCCCAGGTCCTGGCCAACATCAATGGCATGTCCTTCATTGCTGCGGGTGACACATCATCTGAAGAGCGGTGGCAGAAGGCAGAGGAGCAGAGGAGTGGTTCTGCAGATGGAGCACGCACCCTGGGCAGAGCAGGCATGGCCGGCGAGCCTGGGGCTCTGCGTGCAGGAGTCCCGGCCAAAGCGCAGCAGTCCCGGGCTGTGCAGACGGAGCAGCCTCCAGCACTGGCCAATGGCTTCCAGAGCGTGCACGAGGCCCTGCGCAGCGAGCCCAGCTCCTTCGTCCCCACCAGCAAGACCATCACCTTCCGGCCAGACCCCGCAGTGACCGGCAAGCTGGCGCGCCAGAATGCCAGTCGCAGCTTGTATGAACCGCGCCCGGACGGCAGCCAGGATGCCCGCAAGCGCACTGGTTCGCTCCCCCGGGCGGCGGGCTTCCGGCCGCAGGGCATCACTGTGCAGTTCTCCGGCCGTGGCTCCACTGAGGAAGCTCGCGGCCGAGGCTCTGCGCAAACTCGGGCTACTGAAGGAGAACTTGTGAGGGCCGTAGATGGGACTGCTGGAGTGGCCGGGGTAGAACTTGTATGTCCGCACTGGGGTGTCTCATTCTGCAAGCACAGGAGCTGGGTGGCACGAAGCTTCTGCCCCAGGTCCCAGTGGAACGTGGAGTCAAGAGGCCAGCAGGGCAAGGACCCAGCCCAACACACACACACACACACACACACACACACACACACACGCACACGGTTATCCCTTTCCTTTTCCGGGGTCCCGGAATAACTTTAGGACCTATGACTTACATTTGGGAGGACCACCTTGGCTTGAGTGGGGCCGGACTTAAAAACCAGTGTAACTCTCTGATGCTCAGGATTCCCTCTCCTTTTCGAAAATAAAAAAAAAAAAAAAGAAATGCTTGTTAAATTTTTATAGTGTCATTATATACTTTGAGGTCTAGTTGTTGTGTTTGTTTTTGAAGGGTGGAAGTTGGCACCATACCGATCAAGGTTTGTTTCTTGACATAATTTTGTTTGCCCCATTTTCGTAACTGAAAATCTAAATGAACCCGTTAAGGGTAGGATTTGCTGTAATTTTGAATTGCGAGAGTAAAAAAAATGCGTCAAGTTTGGAAAAGGTGAAAATTTTGAGAAAGCAAGTCTCATTTGACTCTAAAATCTGCTCCTGGGCTATGTGGATGAGTCTGAAGTGAAGACACGTGCCTATTCTAAGGCACACACGAGTATCATGTGTCTGTGTATGCACATTCGTTATTAAGTATCTACACCATTATCTAACTACAGGATATGAGCGCTTCCTTTTCTCTGACAGACGCCTCAGCTTGGAGATGAGACACTAAGAATTCTTCCTATTATGGAAGTTGACTAAGGATACAGGAGCCTCGAGTACTTTTTCCATAACAGTATGCTCCGTTCCCAATTAAAGCAATATTTCCTGATTTCAAATAAGCAAGATAGTTCCTGTTTTTACTTAACATTCTTTAGAATTTAAAGGAAAATTAAAATCTTTGTCACCTCACTAGCTCTGTATAACAAAGTAACTAGAAAACGATAGAAAATGATCTGATTGGTTCTGCTCCATGAGCCGCGTCTCAGGGTCGATTTGAAGGAGAACATTGAACTCAGTTATGCAGCATGAAGTTTTCTCCCAGATTGTGTCTTAGAGTTGTGGCCACGATGCTATTATCAAAACCATTTAAGGCTGGAGTCTCAAACTTCTAAAAATAGCTAGGGAAGGGCTGGCCTGAGCCACACCCTTCTGCCTGTGGGTCCCGGCAGCACTCAGGGTCGCAGAGCCCATTGCTTTTGCTGTTGAGTATTACTGAGACTCCGACTTGTAGTGAGCTGTGAAGGCCACATTCCTGGTTCTCCACTTAGCTCATAAGTTACACACAATGGATGACGAGGTTTTATTTCCTTGGAGCCAAGGTCTAACAACCGGCTCAGCTGTTGTTCTCCCGAAGTCATCGCGAATATTTTAAAATCTTGAAGATGGACTTTAAACTTTTCCAAGTGTTTTTAATTTTGTTCTTACCTATGATGGGTTTCCTGAGAGGAGCCAGGATGTTCCTTCTGACAAAGTGAGATGCCGTACGCAGTGTTTAATAACTGAAGGTCTCCATACAGCTGTTACAGATCCTTTAGAGACAATTATTTCTTTTTTACCCTTTTCTATGATCTTATTGTGAGTAGAACGAGTTTGACTGTATATTAATATATTCTCATAATTACATTTTGGAAAACAAAATTTTATCTTACCTATAAGCTACTGTATTATGTTATGCATGATATTATTTCCTCTTAAAGGGTTATATCTTTTTCTATTATTTATTCATATTTTCTCTCTATTTAATCTATAATTATGCTGACTGTTACTTTAGTTGTTACTTATGTCCAAAGCCTCAATTAAAGTCCCATTTTTGTGATTGATGAGGACCCTGCTGTGTGTCTTGTCTGCTGAAAAGCATTAGCTTCCGTGCTGTAGTTATGTGGCATGACATTCTTAAATGACATCTCGTTCCCAGTACTAAAGGATCATATTTCAAAGCAAGGTTGACATGAAAAGGAAAGGTGGATCTGAAGTCCCAGGTTCTCTTCAGGTAACATTTATAAACAGCAATTCATTTTTAGGAAACTCTATCATACTATGTAAAATTTAGAAAATCATCACCACCACACACAACAACAATTTCTCTTTTGCTTTTAGGAACCTTCCTTTATACAGATGTCCAAACTAGAATCTTGCAAGTCAAAGCCCTACTTAGCAATCCCTGGAGGGAAACATCTGCTTCCGTTCTTGCCTCCTCTCTACCACATGGGGTGGGGAGGCCCTACCTAGTGTGCATGCTTATCTTCATAAAATAAGCGAACCTTTGATCTTTGCTTCCTCACTCAGGTCACACTCTCTCATAAGGATGCTTGAGAAAAGGAAGGATGCTGCCCACTAGCCCTGCTGAGCCCTCTGCTGGGCACCGAGACTGATCCTGGATTCCTCAGCCATGAGAGGGGACATGCAGGAGGGCTGCGGGGCCAGGTTTATGGCTGTAGAACTAGAACTCATTGCACACACAGCTAGTGGGGAGCAGGGTAGGACCACGTTGGAAACTAGCTTTCATAAGGAGCTCGATGGAGTTAGTCAATGAGGCCAAGGGAAACCTAGTATCAATTCAAAACAAAACCAACAAGTGCCTTCTTCCCAAATCCCTGGGCTTTGATTATGGGGATCTGACCTTTCCCAGGATTCAGTGGTCACTTTCTTTTTTCTAAATGCAGGTGATATCAGCTTTTTAACATGCATTAAAGAGGAAGAAAGAGAAGATAAACATGGCAACAATTTACTCTCATCAAAAAAATATGTGTGTGTGCGACAGCTGTTGTCCTAGGCATGACTTGCATACAATGAGGCCACTGTTCAGTTCTGGCTACTTTATCCATGTGACCTGGCAAGATTAATAAACTCATTTTTGCCCTAAACTGTCCCCATGTTCTCAGACTTCTGTCACCCAATAGTGGTAATGTCTGGATGAGCAGTAGCCTTGTTGTTTCTCTGGGTCCCTTGTCCTCGCCCTGGTCCCCAGCCAAGGCTGCTGGATGGAAGGAGGAAGGGGAGGAGCGTGAATGTTCACCTGGAGAGGTTTCTGTTCCCTCTGAAGTGACAAGTCACCAAACAGGTTCTGTGTCTTCACAACAAGGCTTTCTTCCCAGCCTTTAAAGTATGGGGACACATTCCCTATCTTTTTCTAATCTGCTAGTCGGACAAGCTCTGCTTTCAAATACCTGAGAAAAGAGAAGCCAGAGCTATACACTGCCGTGTCCTGGGAGTGTTGTAACTCTTTGTGACCAAATTTGAAATGGAGACCCACTCGGTACTTCAGCCTCTGGCCTCGCATTCACCCGCATCGCACCAGAATCACCAGCTTTCTCTGGGCATCAAAGACCTGGGAAATGTAAGCTACTCTGGGAATCCTGCCTCTGCAGAGATGCCTAAAGCCATCACATACTTTTAGGCTTAGAAGGAATTAACCTTTGTGGGTGACAGTTGAAGTGCTTTTAAAGGTATCTTGATTCAGAAAGACACAGACAAACTGTCCTTCAGAGTCCTATTTCCTAAGGCTTCTGGCTGAGCATGGTGACCAGTGTCAGCCCCACTTGGGAGGTGACGGCAGGCAGGTGAGTTCAAGGTCATCATAGGCTAATTTGAACGCAGCCTGGACTCCATGAGAGCCGGTCTCAAAACCAGCAAGACCTCAGAAATGCCAGTCGCCCGGTGACAGCAGGCTTTACACACACTCCCGCCTGGTGACTTCCCTGGGAGGGGTGGGCAGCCACAAACAACTCCCAGGAACAGAAACTCTTTCCTGTAGTCTTCCTTCTTGTCCTCTGAACTATATGAAACTTCTGTTGTGCAACCAGGGGAGGAAGGAGGCATGATGGGGACTTCCAGAAAAGTCCGTGTCACCTACGATGCATTCTCCAGCCTCAAGTAGGAAAGCAGGGCTGAGTGGCCTGTGTCTCAGAAATTTCTGACTGTGTCTTCATGCAGGCCCCACTGCTTTAAGGTATCCTGGGATCTAGAGCAAGGCGGGCTAGGAGGGGTCTTCTCTTGAATGACAAGTGATATGTTTTGAAAAAATACGGTATGCGGTGGCAGGAGGGGGGTGCCTTAGCCGGCCCATGCTGAGGCATCCCCACTGAGGTACCAGTCATACGAGGATGAGTCTAGTATAAAATGAAGTTTATTTTGGGGCATGAGAAGGGAGACTGAGAAGGTAATAGAGGCAGAAAGAGAGAGAACAGAGAAGGAGGGAGAGAGAAAGAAAGAGAGAGAGAAAAGAGAAGAGGCCGAGAGGAGGCCAAGAGGAACACAAGGAGAGAGAAGGGGGTGGGGAGGCCAGAGAGAGGAGAGAGAGAGTCAGAGGGTGGGTCAGAGAGCTTGAGAGAGGTCAAACAGTCCTTTTATAGCAAGCCAGGATTGTACCTGACTGTCGCTAGATAACTGTTGGGCCGAGCTAACACGCTAACACCAAGCCTACCCTAGAATCCTCAGAGCTATCTATTTCCTCTCTGGGGCCATAATTCTGAGCTTTCAGAGCATTTGGAAGGGGAAACTCCAAGTTATAGGGAAGTCACTCTTAGGGTCAGGGCTCCAGTCCCCGCTGCAAGCTGTACCTTCCTGCTGTAGTCATAACTAACCTAATGAAATCCAGTCACTGACAGACAGCCCACTCTTCATAAACTCTGACTTCAGAATATGTGTGTGCGTGAAGCAAAGCTGCCAAGTGTACTAGCCAAAATTCTGGAAATGCTTTCAAAGGGTGAGGCTGAGTGAAAAGGGAGTTGGTGTGTGTGTGTGTACACACACACACGTGCATGCACGTGCACTTGCATGCAAGGGGATGTGTACTCTCTCCCAGTGTGACCAGACTGACTTCAGCCCTTGGCATCTCTGATTGCACTCATTAGGTGAGTGTTTGGCCTTGGGTGTTGCCAAGACAGCTAAAGGTCTGACCTTGTTACTAAAGATGCCTCTGGGTCTCCGAGGCCCTTGGGAGATGACATAAGCCCTGGTATACCTGGCTTGCAGGTTGTAGGTTGCTATGACAGCAAGTTACAAAGACCTCTTCAGCTTGCCTCTCATCCTATTGCCCAACAGTTTCCTGGTCCATGAAACTGGTTAGACTTTGTCCTTTTTTCCCCCCTACTTGCTTGGGGTGTGAGCATTTGAGTTTGGGGAAGATGGCCTCTGCCTTGGGCAGCAGAATGAAGAAGGCCTTGTGGAGCCTACGATGATGTTTTAACTAAAGTGCCTCTATCTGTCACTTGCCTTATAAACCTAGCTGTGTTTCTGAAGCTTCTTATGAGGTTCTTTTTCGGTTTACTAGTGTGCAAGCGTGCATGAGTGGATATGGCGTGTGTGTGTGTGTGTGTGTGTGTGTGTGTGATGATGTGGGTGTGAAAGAGGAGGAGGATATCCGTTGTGTCCTTCTATGAGCCTCTACCTTCCTCCCTTGAGTCAGGTCAAGGTTCCTCTCTGAACTTGGAGCGTACTGACTTCAGCAAGCCTCACTGTTCACTCTGTCTCTGCCCCTGACTCCAGTGCTGGTGTTTCAGGCACATATAACCATGCCTGGCTTTTTATATGAGTTCTGGGGAATCCCAATGATTGAGTATTGAGCACTCTTTCCCCAGCAAGCCACCATCACCTACCTGCAGAGTCTCAGTCTCTCTCTCTCTTTCTCTCTCTCTCTCTCCTCCTTCCCTTCCTCCCTCCCTTCCTCCCCCCCTCTCTCTTTCTCTCCTTCGTTGTTTTGAGAAAGGGTCTCACTATACAACACAGGCTATCCCTAAACTCTCAGTCTTCCTACCTGGCCCTCCAGCATGCTGGGATTGCAGGCATGTGCCACCACGATGCTGGATACTCAGAACTAAAATGTGTATAATGTCAAAGAGTCAGTGTGAGTGAGACCGTAACTAAAAAACATCATTTGATATTTGTTTTTTGAGACAGGATCTCACTAGGTAGCCTAGGCTGACCTAGGCTGGCCGATTACATTCCTGATCCTCCTGCCTCAGTCTCTAGAGTACCTTGGGTTACAGGGATTCATACACAGATCACACCTAAAACTTATTTTTTTAACTCTCTAAAGCTTGTGAGGTGCCAAATTGGACTGAGTTTCTTTATTCAGCAAAGACTTGTGTTTCTTCCACAGAGTGGGCACAAAGTAGAGATAAATACCTTTCTTTTTTTTTTTTTTTTTTTTTGCCCTGTGACTACCCCAGTGTGTGTGTGTGTGTGTGTGTGTGTGTGTGTGTCTGTGTGTCTGTGTGTATGTGTGTGTGTGTTCATGCTCATGTGCAATGGTCACTCACAGGAAGGTTCCTCTCTATCCCATCCTCCTGAGATCACTGTTTCCACTGTTCTGGTCCTTGGACTGCAGATGGCTTGCATCCCACACCTCTCTTGATGCCCCTCAAGCCAGGCCAGGACAGTTGCCTGGATTCTCCTAGGTGTGATGCTGGCTGCACCTTGCCAGGTCATCAAGAGGAGGGTATGTGTGTCCTATCCAGTGTCTCTCCAAAGAGCTTGTCTCCCCTTCCCTGGAACCAGATCCTGCTCCCTCCAGGACTTGGAGTTATGGTCCTCCTAAGAAGATCAGGAGGGCTTTTCCTTTTGAATAAGATGAGTCTGGGTCATCTTGAATCTGGACCTGGAGCCCACACAACTGAGTTTTCAGGGTGAAGGGAGGCAGCGTGCCAGGCCCTGAAGCAAGGGTAGGAGCCTCTGACCTCTGGCTTGGATGAACCACTTCAAGGCAAGACCTTGTTCCATGTTTCCAGCCCTTCTCCCAGAACTTGATTTGAAACCCAGAACTGCCCTCTGTGTAGCGCTCCTAACCAGTTGGGTGGGAACTATTGAATGGGGGTGAGCTTCCAGCTGCCCACTGCAATCCTTGGAAGTCACCGCAGTTACTGGAAGGAAGGCAGGAAGACCTCGGGGTGGGGGTTTGGGGTGGAGGTTGGGGAGGACTGTAGCCAGGGCTGCAGCCTCTAACAGGGCAAAGGCCCCCATGCATCTAGCCCCATTGCTTGATACAGCCACAGTGTGACCTCCAGCCCCTCTAAGCACCTTGGCACAGATGACGACAATTCTGCCAATATCCGTAAACGGCATTGCTGACTGATATTTCCCGTCCTGCTGGGATGTGCCTGCATCAAAGAACACAGTGTTTCCTGCCTCAGGAGACTCTACCCTTTGCCTAAGTTTGTTGCTATTTTTGTAATTTTTTTTTTCTGGGAATAACTACCTTCTGTGCCTTTAGGCCAGATTGTAAAAAGAACACCTCGTCATTTCCTTTTAAACCTTCCCCCACCCTCCACCCAGTCATCTACCTCCTACAGCCTTAATTCTAGGAATGATCTGTGATTTCTGAAAATCAGATCCAGTCAGGGGTGTGGGTACACACCTATAATCCCAGCACTTGGGAAGTAGAGGCAGGAGGATCTGAAGTGCAAGGTGATCCTGGGCTAAATAGTCTGAGGCCAACCTGGACTACATAAGACTTTACACAAACAAATTGGTTCCACATGATCTCAAATTTTTGATCCTTGGATTTCAGATTCCACAGAGCACCGTGCAAGGCTTTGGTGAGAAGGAAAGAGGCCCAGAAAAGGCTAAGCACCTTGAACCTGGGCGTGGAAAGGCTCTAAAAGGCCCCAAGGACTGCTGTAAACTGTGTAGCTGCTACATGGTAGCACTAAGGGCTTCTACCTTCTTGGAGGCCCATGCTAAGGCACAGAAACTGTCCTCCTTGGTGGGGGTTGGGGCGTAGGGGGTTGGGAGCTGAGATCTGCCCTGAGGCTTCAGTCTGTGACATAGGTGATCCAGATGAGCCATTCTTTCTTCTCAGGGTCATCAAGGGGCCTGACTGAGATCATGGGCTTAGCACATGCCTGGCTTACACCTCCATCGCCACAGCCATTGCCCACACCACAATAGGGAAGTCCCTCATAGCTCTGGGGACCTGAAACAAGACCTGAAGTGACAGCCACATCGAGACAGAGAACTCTGGCGTTCCAAAGAGGTCCCCGTCTAGCAAGCAGCCTGGCTTCCTGCTTAGAGACACAACCAACTGGTTTAGATTCACAGGAGAACGGAGCTGCAGGGCTTGCCCACTTTCTAAAAATATGAGTCCTGAGTTTATTTTCCTTCTCTGGGGCTGGGTTCATTCGCCTGGCTTCCTGCTCAGAAACCCAGCATTGGACAAAGCACACATCTGAGCTCACACTTCCCGCCTGCCTCCTTTCTGGGCCAGCGGAGGACACAGCCTCCCTTCCAGGTCTCCTCCCTAGAGGCAATGCCAGCACAGCTCTTCCAGAACTGTGTGGCCTGCAATGGCCCTCAGATGTGTCCCATACATGCTATGTTTTTACTATATAGACCAGGCTGGCCTGAAACACAGATCCACCTGCCTCCGGTGCTCCCGAGTGCTGGGATTAAAGGCATGCACCACCATAGGGCTGGCAGAGTCGGAGTTCTAGAGGCCCTTTGTAAGATTCTAATGCACAGCCAGAAAACAGGAAATGTGTCCATCTGCCACACTGACAAGGTGCATGGTGGACAAAGTACCCTAAAGTGCTGACCTACAGTATCTTTGAGGTAGAGACCCCATTACACTTACCTTTGCAGCCACAGTGTACCTAATGTGGCATCTGGCACATAGTAGGTACCCAAAACAGCTATTAAGTTGAATAGCTGTGAGACAATAAGAGTATTACAGCAAGAGTCTATTACCAAGAATAGTCTGGCTCAGAAGACAGACACAGAGAGAGACTCAAAGATAGACTGATGGAGTAAACAGTAGGCTGAGGCCATTTTGAGGAGTTGAGCATAACCCCAGAGATAGTCAGTGGAGATCCCGTTCTCGGACAAGGGCCAGGCTATGACTCCTGCATCTTCCACACACGATCTCTGGGTGGACTAAAGGTTAGGTGTTAGTTGTGGCCAGCCCTTCATGGATACACCCTACTAGCATCCGTGCCCCTACTATGTGCTAGGAGCTGATCACATAGTAGTGAGCAGACAATTCAGGCGGCTTCCTCCACAGGCCTGCAGGTGGGACGACTGACAGGCTGATTTTGAGGTGTGACCATACTGCAAAATCGTAAATGTGGGACTGCATCACTGAGGGCAGGGGGAGATGGTCAAGCTGACACCTGGAGGACAGAACCAGAGCTGTCAGAACCAAAAGGCAGGCAGACTGAGCTCGAGCAAAAGAAATCACAGGGACAAGACCCAGGGCCAGTCAGGAAGAGGAGAGTGTGTGAGGGACAGCTGCCTGTACTGTCACCAGACAAAACACTGCCCATGAGTGAGGAAGGGCCTGTAAGAAGAGCCATGGTCCCTTACCACTTAGGTCCTACAACTCAATAGTCATTCAACAAACAGCACCATTCAGTACACCATAAAATGAAAAGGAAAAAGGGGCCTTGTTCTTAAACTTGTTGTTCTGTGAAAGGTGGGAAGAGAGCTGTGGCCAGGACATAGGTAGAATTCCTGACAGGGTAGGTGGGTGGGGCCCAGGAGTGGAAGGGCAGTGTCATCACAGGCAATTAGGAGTTGGTAATGTGCCAAGACAACTCTAGTCTCCACACTGGAGCTCTGTGACCTCAGCCAGAGGGTTTCAACATCCCTGCTTGTCATCAAAGAAAAGGAAAATGCTCAAGCTTCCTAGGAAGGCATACAACATAAAAAATACTGCATGTGTTACACTACATGGTGCTATACCGGTTCCATCATGGAGCACCCATGGTGTTCCTCCATGTAGCACCCAGAGTGTTCCTCCATGCAGCAGCCACGGTGCTCTTCCATGCAGGTGCTCCTCCATGCAGTACCCATGGTGCTCTTCCATGCAGGTGCTCCTCCATGCAGTACCCATGGTGCTCCTCCAAGCAGAACCCGTGGTGCTCCCCCATGCTATTCTTAGTGTATGCCACCATACTGTAACCCTGCTTAGCAAATGTTTGGGGAACCGAGATGCAGCTGGGAACAAGGAGCCCCATCTGTTCAGCTCAGTGTTTGAGGTCTCAGTCCCGTGCTGCAAGAGCACCATTTCTAAAACCAGTTCTTCTCTGTCCGTCCGGTTCCCAGGTTGCATCCAGGCAAGTGGTGCATGGCAGGCAGGGAGGGGCCTATGGGCCAGGC
Source organism: Mastomys natalensis (assembly GCA_021653895.1). Taxonomy (NCBI): domain Eukaryota; kingdom Metazoa; phylum Chordata; class Mammalia; order Rodentia; family Muridae; genus Mastomys; species Mastomys natalensis. The sequence goes on from JAJTUV010000558.1 coordinate 106,305, forward strand.
TAATAAGACTTAATGGGAGATGGAGCCTCAGATGCAGACAGCAGCCACACTGGCTGATCCTCTAATGACAGAGGATGTTCGGTGGGTGTGCCTCCTCCTGTGTGGGTTGGCCGCCTTCAGAGGCGTCATCATCCCAGTGTCCTGAAAATAGAGGCCTCGAACAAAACTTACCTATGGGTTCACATTTTGCTTTTGAACGCTTGTTTAAAAGATGCATGTCCTTTTTTAATTAGTTACGTGTACATGAGTCTGTAGGTTGATATGTGCACTCGTGAGTTCGGATGCATATGAAGTCTAAAAGAGCACACTAGATCCCCTGGAACTGAAGATACAGGCGGCTATGAGCTGTGTGACCCAACTGTAGGGAAATAAAACTGGGTCCTCTGTATAAACCCACTCCTGACCTTGAGCCCAGCCTCCAGCCCCTCGTTTTGTATTTTGGACTCTGTGGGAGGAGAGAACACGTGGAGGTAGAAACTGGTATATCTGTGAACTAGCTTAGGCCTGACCCTGCCACAAACATGCCGGGCACCCAACCTGGGCCAGGTCACTTCTCATCTCTCTACTCTTCATGAAACTAGCCAGGAGCAATTAGACTATGTTGTGATTAGAAAAACTACCTAAGGTCTCTGTGGCTTAACAAAATGAAGTCTATTTTACTTATAGACATCCTGTATGTCTTCTATTCCTTCTCCAGTGGCTGCGGGTACCAGCCTATGGTTTGACACAGTTCCCCAGAATCCATGTATTAAAATTTTCATTCCTAGTGTAACAATGCAGCAGGTGGGGCCTTCTGGAAACTGTTACCCCTGACTGTAGACTTGTTACTCGACAGCGGCTTTGCTATGTGAGTGAGCTCAGCCCTCTCTTACCAGCTTTGGCACGTCTTCTCACCACACAATCCCTTCCACCAGATACAGCCCCTCCACCTTGGATTTGCTGAACTCAAAACTGTGAGCCAGTTGAAACTTGTCTTGTTTATAAATGACCACATGGTGGTATTCTGGAACGGCAGCGTGTGACAGACTACAACCGTGCCCAAAGTGTCCCTGTAGCAGAGGAGGATGAGGCACTGGGAGCATCTGGTAGGCCAAACCTGGATGACATCTCTCCTCCTACCAACCATCCCTGGACTGGGCTCATTGCATCACACCATCAGTGTGAAGTCAGTGTGCTCCCACCAAGAGCCAGCTATGGAAAGCGTGGAGCAGGGGCTACATAAACCCCACTGCTGAGTGCTTCCATTCATGTTCCAGTTTGGAATGAGTGCCAGGCAAAATTACATGTTGGAGCCACTAAGACTTCCCTGTCCTCACAAAGTTCAGTAAGTGACACCCAGAACTACAGCAGTCACAGCCCTGGACAAGAGCCTAGAGTCAGGGCAAGGAGGGAAGTACGTTCACGACTGGTCTCCCCAAACAGCATCTCTGTGTGTGCACAGTTGTGTGTTTCTGGGGCTGGAGAGGTGGCTCGGAAGTCAAAAGCACTGGCCGCTCTTGCAGAGGACCAAGGTTTAGTTCCCAGCACCCACATCAAGTGGCTCACAGCTGCCTGGAACTCCAGGGGACGAGACTCTCTTTTCTGGCCTCCACAAGCCCTTGGACACATGATACATACACTCATACAGAGACACACATTCACATACATATACTTATCCCTTGGACACATGTGACATACACTCATACAAGCAGAGACACGTAGATACATAAATATACATGTAGTAAATATTGTTTAAGTCTATTGTCCTTAGCTCTGCTATGTGATTGTTATACAAGTTATATTTATTGGAAGTTGTATTTATTAAGTGGGGAGGGATCTTTTTCAAAAGTGTTGCTCACAGGGCACTGCATTAGGTATAACTCATTTAATCTGCCTCAGTTTCTTTCTTTATTTCTTTCTCAAGTGTAACCCCACCCACAAAGCAATATATCAAGCCCTGATTTGTAGTGTTTGCCTATTGCGGGGAAGTAAATACTCTACACAGCCAGGCCAATTTCCAGCTCATGACATCACTGAGGAAGAGGCATTTGTGCAACAGTGAACCACTGTGTGGTATTTCCCTTCAGGGGAAAGAGCTCAGAGTCAGGCCTTAAGGCTCTGCCTCCTACTGCTGAGGAACGAATGTGTTCGCATGTGGTGGGTGAGGCCAGACCACTAACCTGGCAAAGCAGCCCAGGACATCCATCTTGGAGTCCATCGCCAGGCTCTTGGGTCTTGGCTAAATGAAGTAATTCTGGAGCAGATTTTGCCCTGTGGAATGAGAAGACCAGGGAGTCTACAGGATGCTCATGTCTTATGGCATCGCCAGCTTTATAAGAAGACTACAGCAGAAGCATGTCTGAGAGCTGCCTGGAGACTCAGCCGGAATGTTTGTACTGAGTCCTCAGGTCAACCCTGGCAGGATATATGCGTTATGGAGGAAACTGAGGTAAGAGCATTTAGGATCCAGCACAATCCTACAGCTAGTCAGGGCCAGAGCTGCTATGTGAGTCCAGACAGTCTCACTCTTGCAGTGACCCTGAGCTGCTGTCCCCCTCACAGGGGTCTTGTCCCAGGAACTTCCCCTTCATTCTGGGACTCACTGAGTCTGAGTCCTATTGTTTGAGGGACATGAACCAAGGCAGGCCTGGGTTGTCTGGCTAGCAGCTTAGCCAACTTGGGAGACATTTATTTTAGAGTCCAGGCCAGGCATGGTGACATGACTTTAATTCAAGCATTTGGGAGGCTTAGGCAGGTGAGTTCAAGGCCAGCCTGATTTGCATAAAAAGTTCAAAGCCAGCTAGTGAGACACAGTGAGATCCTGTCTGAAGAAAGCAACTAACACCCATGAAAAATAAAACTTACCTGAACCAAGGCTCCTGAGTGTTTTTCTTCAGTGTCTCTTTTCTCTGAAAATAGAGAACAAAGCTACTTTTTTTCAAGTAAGAAAGCCAGTTTTGGGGGGAGAGGTCTGAAGGAAAATCCCCCAAATACCTGGCCTTGCAGTCTACTCCCTGAGGAATGGAACATGGCCCCTTGGGTGTGCCTGGGGTGCAGGTTGCTGGGGAGTGATTCAGGTGGGAAGGGCTAGTACATGTCTGCTTTTGGAGAGCAAGGAGAACCAAAGGGAAGATGGGAAATTCCCTGTGGGCAGGAAGTTGGTGGAACAGGAGGAGATAACCCACCCACCCTCCAGCATGCAGCTTGAGGAGGAAGTAAGGACTTATTTCACACTCCGTTGTTATTAGCAGAGACAGCTCACAGATAACAGCACCAGTAAGCATCACTCCTGAAGGGCCATCTGAGGGAGGGATCACCCAGGCTGCCCTCTGGGTTTGCAAGGTTCTTTTTTTCTATGGGGGTATGTGCTTGAGTCAGTAGCTCTTAGCTGTCCTGGAATTCACTATATAGACCAGACTATCCTCAAACTTACATGTGTATCTGCACGTCCATGTGCATAGACAGACCTGTGTCTCCTAGCTCAGTTCCCAAGGGCCTCAGGACAGTCACAGCCTGATCTCCACAGGCACACACTGTTCATTCTTCACTGATGAGAGAAGTACTCTAGAGAGAGGAGGTGACTCCAGAGCTCAGACAGAGAAGGCAGAGAACAGAAAATAACACAGGGGTTGTGGTGCACACCTGTAATCCCAGCTCTTGGGAGACAGAGGCAGGTGGATCTCTGTGGGTTCAAGGCCAGTCAGTTGCCTGGTCCATGCAGAGAGTTCCAGATCAATCAGGGCTACACAGTGAGACTTTACTAGAAGGAGAAGAGGAGGAAGAGCAGGAGGAGCAGGAGGAGGAGCAGGAGGAGAAGGAGAGGAATGTTTGAATGATGCTGACATGCAAAACCCAAAGCCAGCTTGAAGGGCCTCCCATTGACTAAATCTGACATCATTTAAGTATGAAGTAGTGATAATAGATTATAGCCCATTACGGCCCATTAAATAAAAGAGGTATCCATGCACATTAATTAATTATACTAGTCATAGTTATATTCATAGGCATAGTTATCACTAATGATTAACCATAACGATTTATTTGCTGAGTAAAAGGATTTTTATGTAGTTTCAAAATACCACTCCACAAAATACTTAACTAATTTCTTTTTTCCGGTCTGTGAGGCAAACTCACCGTGCAGCAAAGGCTGAACTCGAACTTGGAAAGCCGCCTGCCTCTGACTCCCAAGTGCTGTGACTAGAAGGCTGTGCCACGCTGCCCAATACTTAACTAATTACAAAGGAAAAATAACTTTATATGGAGAAGTCTGGGGAATGCTACCTCGTTCAAATAATGCAGGTACTGTTAGCAGTCTGTCTAAACTCCACCTCCACAGTTACCTGGCAACAGCCAGGTATGCTCCTCCCCACAGCTACCTGGCAACAGCCAGGTAGCCCTGCCTACTATTATAAAAGGGGTTGTCTGGCCCCTCCTCTCTCTCTTGCCCCTTGACCCTCTCCCCTTCCCTTCTCCCTCTCTCCACGTGGTCATGGCCGGCCTCTCTCCTCTACCTCTTGTTCTTCCTCTCCTCTCTTCCCTCCGCCTAAATAAATATTCCCTTCGTGGAACCCTCTGCCCTGGCGTCTTCCCTTCCAAGCTACTGCGTCTAGATACAACAGGTACATTGGGGATGGCATGGCAGAAATCACACCATGAGAAGCACAGCGCCACTTCCTGCTGTTCCTTCTGGAGTTGAAACTTCCACCCAATCTCTACATCACAGGACAGAAAACTCAAGCCGACTCAGCAATCCTCAAATGCTGTCCTCATGAATTGATAAAAGACCTGAGACTCAGACTGATGGGAGATAAAAGACATGGCCATCAAATACTACACATTTCTGTTCTGGGTCCTTCTGCTCGAGTGAAGGAAATGTCAGAGCCGTCAGATTCAAAATGGAGCTGTCTGTGTTGGCCTTAGCAGTAACAGAAGGAGACGGAGCTGGGAGTTTATGGTGGGGAGGATGGCTGTGTTGGCAGTGTCTGCAATACAAGCATGAAGACCAGAGTCAGTCCTCTGCATCCAGCACTCTGGTAAACGCAAGGCTTAGCGCTCTGTCTGCAATTCCAGCCCAAGGGAGGTAGAAACAGGTGGAGCTTGGAGCTCGCTGGTTAGCCTCAATCAATGAGCTCCAGATTCCAGAGATAGCCTTTCCCAAAAATGTCATAGAGAGTGATTGAGAGAGACAAGTGACATGGACTTGGGACCTACACACACACACACACACACACACACACACACACACACTCACGCACGCACGCACGCACGCACGCACGCACGCACGTGCGCACATAAAGGGACTGTGGGTTTCTGAACGAACGGTATTTATAAAACCTACTACTTCCATTGGTACAAGGTTTGCTGCAGAACTGTCCATTTAACCCTAGACTGACAACACTCTGGTAGTAATTAATCACTAAGGATTATAGACTCAAAAACATTTGGTGTACTCCTTCCCATTTGTATGTTTACAAACACCCCCTGGCTTTAGTCTCTTTGAATATGCCATAGTTCCTAAGGTATACATGGTCTCACATGCAGATCGTCCCTAATAAACACCACTACTGTTTTGGTGTTGTTTTTATATGTATGTACATGTGAACATGTGTATATGCATACACGTTTAAACATTTGTATACATGGGGGTGCTCATGTGTCTGTGTTTCCATGTGCACATATGTGCACAGAGGTGTGGGCAGAGGATGGCTGGAGATGTCATTTCTCGGGCGTCATCCACTTTTTAAAAAATGTATTATTATTTGTGTGTATGATGTTGGTGTGGTGGTTAGAGTCGCTTCAGGCTTTTACCTTTATGTGGATTCTAGAAGTCAGACTCAAGCCATCAGGTTTGCATGGCAAGCACCTACCCACTCAGCCATCTCTGGGGCCTCACCTTGTGGATTTATTTATTATTTTTTAAATCATTGGAGCTCACCAAGTAGGTTCAGTGGTTGACCAGCAAAACTCAGGAATCTTCCTCTGTCTCCTCAGCCCTGAGATCACCAGCACACACTACACACTGTGCACACTACCACACTGTGCACACTACCATGCTGTGCACACTATCATGATGTGCACACTACCATGATATACACACTGCCACACTCTGCACACTACCATGATGTGTACACTACCATGCTGTGCACACTACCACTCTCTGCTCTCTAAGACATGGTTCTGGCGATTTTAATTCAGGGCCCCCATGTTTGTGCAGCAAGCGTCACCATCAGAGCCCCCTCTCTAGCTTATATTATTTTTGTCTGGTTCTCATTACATCACAGGAAGTCTGGAGGAACTTGAACGGCTGGGATGGTAATCATCGGTCAGCCTGAATGTCCAGGCTTTGACACCTGTATCATGGTGACACAGAAAGGTGTTCTTGCTTAAAATCTGTGTCATAGTATTTGAAAGGTGATGAGGCCCCTACATGAGGTTTTCCCAAATGGTTCTGATTTAAAAAACAAAACCCAAAACTTTTTTAAAAAGCTTTTCTGTAAATGTGTGAGGGTTTTTTTGCCGAAAAGGGTCGATGACGGGGCTGGAGAGATGGTTGTTCTTCCAGCATGTTGTCAGTGGGGGGCTATGCTGCCTTTCAGCGAGTCAGCACCAGCACCTCAGCACCCACCGCCGCGTGGTGCATTCCCACTGTTATTACTTCCGTTCCTGTATAACATTTGTACACTTTAAAAGGTCCCTTTGCAGCTGGCTAGGGCAGGGCCAAATGGTGTACTGTGTGACACACCGTGACACCACAGCTTCCAGAGTGAGATTTATTTCCTTTGAGGTGGTGGGGTGGGGTAGGGTGAGGGTACCTGATGTGAAATTCACAAAGACTAAATAAAAGGTTTTTTGTTTTTGTTTGTTTTTTTTAAAGATTCCTCTAGATATCTCTCTCTCTCTCTCTCTCTCTCTCTCTCTCTCTCTCTTCCTTTCTCCCCCCTCCTCCCTTCTCTTTCTCACTCTATCTCTCTCATCTCTCTACTCTGAGATAGCCTTTCATTCTCCCCTCCTTCAATAAACTGATTGTGTTAGATCCATTGCATGGTGTGATCTAAGCAGCACACCTTGGCTCAGCTGCTGAGGTGTCGTTCACTGTCTAATCCTAACACAGAGGACAGAGGTTTAGTTCCCAGCACCCACATGGCATCATGGATATCTATAACTCCGGTTTCAAGGGACTTGATGTGTTTTCTGATTCCCAGGTTTCTGGGTACTGTACATATGTGGTACTTAGACCCCCCCCCTCTCTTATACACACACACACACACACACACACACACACACACACACCAGCTCAGGCAAAACACTCACACACATAAAATAAAAATAAATTTTAGGAAGAAAACCCTTCTTTCCTCTCTACTGTGCACTTGTTTGATTTTGTTTGTGTGCATGTGCGCGCTTATGTTTGTTGTAATAGTTAATTGCTCTCTAATTGTCCAATAAAACTGACATTCCAAAAGGTACAGCAAGTTATCCCATGGCTTTGCTTACTTCCTGGCTCTCCAGGTAATCTCAAGGAAGCATAGTTCCCGAAGATCCAAATCAAACCAGGGGACTATCAATCTTGCTCAGGAGAGAAAGGGAGATCAAGCACACAGTCACTTGCATCTCAGCCTAAACATGCTCATTTCCTAATGAAATGGTCTAAAGTAGGGGAGGGGAGAAAGAAGGGAGCCATGACTGAGACCTAACTGAGACCATAGGGCTGGGCATGGCTGCACATGCTTATTCTCTTTAGTTACTTGGAAGCCTGAGGAAAGAACTTGAGATTTGAGAGTTCAAGGTCAATGCAGTGACCTTCACCTCTGGGAGTCTGGCCCTCTGCCAGCACTGATCTCTGACGTCACTGAGCAAGCATTTGTAGGAGTTGCTTCACACCTGCCAGCCTCAGAACATTCCATTCTGAGGTCCTTTGCCAGGACCAGTGCATTCCCTGGCCAAGGGTGAAGCCCCAGGGAGACCCCACAGGATCTTGGCTAGGAGTTCCAACCAGCAATTATCAGCCTCCTCCGCCTCCGCCTCCACCTCCTCTTCTTCCTCCTCAGCAAGCCTTTCATCTCTCATTTGCTGCACCTCAGGCTTCTCTCACTCCTGTCAGGCCTCAGCCCTCAGGGCTGCCTGGTGCCACTCTGGAGGAGGTCCTCAGACAGGGTGACCTTGGCCCACCCACATGACTTACAGGTCAGGCCAGAAATGGCAGCTTAGCACTTGTCTTGTGAATTTGGAGCCCCTCCACTTTATCTCCAAGGTTCAAGGAATCTTTTCCATCTGCACTGGCTTTATTGTGGTCTGCTCTGTCAGACTCTCTAGCTTCTAGCTGTACTGGGTTGGGTATTGTCTTAGTTAGGGTTTTACTGTTGTGAAGAGACACCATGACCAAGGCAACTCTTAGAACGACAACATTCAATTGGGCCTGGCTTACAGGTTTAGAGGTTCAGTCCATTATCATCAAGGCAGGAACATGGCAGCATCCAGGCAGGCATGATGCAGAAGGAGCTGAGAGTTTTACATCTTCATCTGAAAGTTGCTAGCAGAAGACTGGTTTCCAGGCAGCTAGATGAGGGTCTTAAAGCCCACGCCCATATTGACACACCTACTCCAACAGGGCCCATACCTTCTAATAGTGCCACTCCCTCAGCCAAGCATATACAAACCCTGACAGCTATCTTGCTTGGAGAAGGGTGTGTCTGTTAGTCCTGGAGACCCTAAAACCTTTGCCCTGGTGTTGTGTACAGGCCTGCTGGTCCCCAAGTTCTGTGGGAGTCCACTCAAGTTGTGGTCATCATTTAGGTCAGTGAAGCCCTAAGATGAGACGGCACTAAAACCAGGTCCCCATGGCTCAGTGACAGTGCCACTCCTTCATCCAATGGCCCGTTCAATGCAGACTCAGTGCTTTCGTTACCCAGGGAAAGCCAGCTTCCACATGATCCCACCTTGACTGGGCAGTGGCAGGTCACGAGCATGCGCTGTCTACACACCAGGGATGTAGCTGATGGCCCTGGGTGGGTCCTCGGAACTCCTCTCATGGCAAGTGGTGAGGTGGGCCCTTTGTTTTCTCCATTGAAGAACCTGTGAGCCTAAGGTCTTCCTAGGTTACAGAGACAGAGAATGACAGACAGACAACGCACAAACTAGACACTGGACTCCCTTGCACCTGGCTCCCGTCTAGACTCTTAAAACTGCCAGGTGGAAACAGGATACCCTGGGCTTCACTGTGCAAACAGTATGTTAGTTAGTTCACACCCAAAGTCAAATGGGTAGGTGGGCGGCATCATCTAATCTCCTGTCTCCATCTGGGTAGGATGTTGGTGAAGAGCATAGAAGAGCTAATTACAGCTCGGAAGGAGCATTGACAAAATAATCCTCAGGCTCAGGAGGCTGAGGATTGCTGTGAGTCTGAGGCCAGCTTGGGCTCCAGGCTAAAACCCAATCTCAGAAAACAAACGCAAAACAAAACAAACAAACAAAAAAGAGGAGTTGACTTGAAGAGGTTACCTTCTCCTCCACACCACTTGCGGCCCCCAAACCCACCCCACCCACGTGCTTACAGGAACCCACAGAGTCACGAAGCACCCAGCCAGATCCCACATTCACGACACAACCCAATGAGCAGAAACAGACTTCCCATTGCTTGGAAAAAAGGTCCTTCTGCAAACCCACTGCATTCCCGTGTTTAGAATAAATGGGAGCTAGGGCCTTTTGATCCACTGGCCACACTGTGAATTGAAGACTCTGCAACTCAAAGTTGTCCTTGGGAAGAGGGGGAGCAGAACTCATCCTGTGGTCTCAGGGACACAGCATTCCTTTCCTCCCCTTCCCCTTCTGGGATCCTCAAAGACAGCAACACTCTGGCAGTTCACACTGGGCTATAGCCATATAGGTGGCTAAGCTTTCCTGCAGGTGTGAACTCCTGCAGGAGTGAATTGGCTGCAGCAAGTAGCCTGGAGTCTAGGAGTCACAGAGAGCTGAGCCAGGCTCCCGGCACTGATTTATGTTTTGTAAATAGTGCTGAGGTGCACATGCGTGCTTGCATGCGCTTACACATGTTCAGTCTTTGAGCTGTGCAGAACAGGCAGTATGGTTGGCAGTAAAAGGGTAGAAACCGTTTGCCCCATTCTCAACCTCCTCCCCTTCCTTTCAAAGGGGCCATGGCTTTATCACAGTCAGGAAATGGTGAACAAAGGTCACATCGAGGCTGTAGAAGGAAGGCCTAAGTTATTGCTGTATCTTGATGTGGCTTCTCCCAAGACCACATTCTCCTGATTCCTGCTGGGAGTGACTGTTTAAAAGGTCAACAGCTAGTATTACACAGGCAGGGTGGGTCTCAGAAGCCCTTATTTTCCTACCAAATAGCACTTGTGGCTTTGAAAGTCATCGTCCAAATTTATTTTTTTAATGCATCTTTCCTTGATTTTAAAATATCTTTTTTAAAAAAAAAAAAAAAACATTTTCTATAAAAAGAATAAAAGTCTAAACTTTTGCGCTGAATCAGTACAGCAAGTCAGGGTGGACAGTTGAGAAGTCCTTGTGAGTAGACAAACAGTAGTGTTCTCCACAATGAGGACATACTCTTAGCTAAATGTGTGGCTCTCCCATCCCTCAGTGACAGACCTTGATGTGGTTGCCAGCTCCCTAACTCCTCCTGCATGCTTTGGGCTTGACCTTCCTCACCAAAACTTGGCCCCCTATCTGCAAATACAAACAGAAAGGGCCACTTATCTGTGTTACCCAACCAATGCAAACAGCTGTTCCTGGTCCCTGCCCACACCCCCAAGGTCGAGCTGCTGAGCCAGAGCTAGAACACAGGGGTAGATTTTTCCCCTCCTGTTTCCTCCTGGCAAGACTCCTGCATTCAAGAGCTTCTTAATCACCGCCATAGAAACACAAGTCTAGAAGAATCTCAGAACAGTTACAAGGCTAGTATTGAATTCTGCCAAACTCTCAGCCATTTTCAAAAGAAACCACACAACTGTCATCCTCCATTCATTCCAATGACACAATTCTTTCAAACAGGAAGTCTCCTGGAAGTCCAGGTAAATCTTACTTCAGATTTCAGGTGGGCCTGTTCCCCTCTACTGTGGTTTCAGGTCAACAGACTGGCTCCTGAAGGGTGTGCCTGCGGGGTGGGGATAGGAGGGTGTTCATCCCCATTCACACCTGCAATAGTTGAAGTTCAGCTTTGTCTGGGTCCCATCTGCTGTATGACCTTGTGCAAATCCCTTAGCCTCCCCCGAAGCCTTGGCTTACCTGCTGGGCCTGAACTACATGGCTCTTAGGCCTTACTGTGAGACAAATGTGTCCTTTGAAGTCTCTGTCCCCAGCGAGACTCTGTCAGGACACTTTACTGACTTAGTCATCTTCCCAGCATGAGTTCAAATCCTCACTGTCCCCACTGGGAAAGGATAGACAAGAAGAAGATGGGAGGATCCTCGGAGGCTACCAGCCAACCAGTTGACCACTTGGTCAGTTTTCCCGGCTCCGTGAGAGATGCTCTCTCTAAAAACAAGGTGTGTAGACAACACATTAATTAAATTAAATAAAAAGGAAGAGGAAGCCACACTAGAGGTCTCCTTTGTCACCCCAGGCTGAGTAAGTCCTGAAGAGAGACCACTGAGGATTCAGAAAGGGGGCAGCCATCTGCATGGCAGCTAGAGCCGGGCCTCACCAGCGTCTGGATCTGAACTGACCGCTTTCAGCGCTGTCTTGTGGCCCCGTATCATATGGTCTTTTGTTAGATGGACCTTGCTGGCTAACTAGTTCACTCCCATAATCTTCGGTCAGTGTGCTTGCTGCCCATCCTCACCTTTGAGTTTAGCAAAGGCTTGACCCTGTGAGGAAAGCTGCACTCACTCTCACCCAGCCTCCTCAGACAGTCTGTCAGCTAAGGCTCCTGTTTCTGGTGTCAACTTTGACACCAGTTTCTATAGATCATTTGTCATTCTTTTCCAGTCCTACCCATTATCCTCTTTGATTCAAGCTCTGTGTGTGTGTGTGTGTTGTGTGTGTGTGTGCAAGCGCACATATGCATGTGTGTGTGCATGAGAATTCGAGGAGGCCAGAGGAAGACTTCTACTGCTTCCTCAGTCATTCTCCACATTATGTTTTGAGACAGAGTCTCTCACTGAGCCTGGAGTTCACAGATTGTGCAGCCAGGCTAGCCAGTGAGCTATGGGGAACTGCCTATCTCTTCCCCCAACCCCTACCCCACACCTCTAGTGCTAAGAGTTTATAAACACCTTTTGTGTAGGTGCTAGGGATCTGAATTCAAGTCCTCACGCTTGTATAGCAGGCATCCTACCAGCTGAGTCATCTTCCCAGGCCTGCTCTTCCCCTATCCTTTTAGAGACACGGTTTTGCTATGTAGCCCAGGCTAGCCTCAGACTTCTGAGACAAGCAATCCCCTTGTCTAGGCTCCCTGACAGCTGGGACTACTAGGACTAGTATGCATGACCATGCTGTGTTTTATTTAGTTTTGTTGTCGCTCTAGCAGAATACCCGAAACTGTGTAGTTTGTAAGGAAAATCTATTTAGGATCACAGCACCGGAGTCTAGGAAGTCAAAAGGAAAACAATCTTACACAAACTTGCTTTTGCTGGTAACTGATCGGCTCTGCAGAGAACTCTCTCATGGAAGGAAGCCAGTAACCCAATCCCATGAGGCATCACCTCTCATCACCTATCCCACTGAAGACCTAAGATTCCAGCACATGACCATATGGAGGACACGCAGAAACCACAGTAGATGGACAGGAAGACAGAAGGAGTGTGTGTATGCTGGGATGTTTGTACTGGATTGCTGTGGGTTTGGTCTAACGCTTACATTATGTTAATTGGGTTCCCAGAATTACACAAGAATCCCATATGTAATGCACTGAGGTTCCCTGCCCCCAGTTCGTTTCGATTGGTAAATAAAGTTGCCAGTGGCTAATGGTTGGGCAGAGAAACAGCCAACATGTAAGAATCGGGAATCATGGCCGGCCCAGGAGGACTGCAGGCCTGGGTCCAGGGCGGCCAGGATGGAATATAAGTTTTAATAAGTAATAATTCAGGAATATCGGAGGGGAGCGTGTGCTAGCCACATGGAGGTTTGGAGAGGCCCTGCCTTTGAGATGTTTAAGGCATATTAAAATATAAGGCTGACTGTATGTGTCTTTCACTCAAGGATCCAGAACATTGGGTGACAGGTGCCACACTGGATGGGGCAGTGAGCAGTGCTTCAGTGAGCTGCCCCTCCTGGGTTCTGTCCTTAGCGCCCCTGCTCTGACCCTACACTCCTCATTATCATGTGCACTCAGTACTCTTTCCCTTTCTCCTTTAGAGATTCCTCCAAATGTTTCTGGGTTTACCATTTGGTCCAAATCACACACTGGGGCATCTGGCTGCATGCAGCCTGTAGCTCTGATGCAAAGTGCCAATTCCTGATTCTGTGCTCTCCTGTGTCTCCAGGCTCCAGCCCTCTTGCTAGGGCATTCTGACATCTCTCCTGATTCCACATCCCAGGACTAGGATGTTTCCAGAGCACATGTAACATTCTCTGTTCCCTGCCCACTGTCCTGCTTTTCTATCTAGTTCCTTCAATGTATGGTCTCTCCCACACTAGCTCCAGCCTTTCCCTGATGGAGGTTACAGCTGTCACATCAATATCAGAGCCTGAGTGACCACACTGCATCTTCCCAGCTCTTACACTCCTTGGACATGGGCCTGGCCTTGCCCAAATTCTCTGTAGCCTAAGTCTGACTCCTTCCAGGTCATTCTCCAGGTTTTTGTTCCAATAGACAGTTCTGCTTGAAGTTCCAGTGCCTGGTAGGTGGGTTACCTTGGGCAAGCCACCAAACTTAAGCCCAGCTTTCCTCATCATAAAGGCAGGGACAACACTCCTCCTCATGTCATAGGGAGCAACCTACAGGGTGATTTATATGAAGCACTTTGCACAGACCCAGGGATGTGGAAATGGCCCAGTTACTAGGTATTATTACTGCCTCCGATGGCAGTTGACTCATCTTCACTGATGTGGTGGCTAGTTTTATGTCAACTTGACACAAACAAGAGTCACCAAAGAGGACGAAGCCTCAGTTGAGAAAATGCCTCCATAAGATCTGGCCATAGGGCATTTTCTTAATTAATGATTGATGGGGGAGGTGCCAGCCAATTGTGAGTGGTGCCATCCCTGGGCTGGTGGTTTTGGCTCCTATAAGAAATCAGGCTGAACAAGTCATGAGGAGCAAGCCAGTAATCAGCACTCCCCCATGGCCTCTGCATCAGCTCCTGCCTCCAGGCTTCTGCCCTGTTTGAGCTCTTGTTCTATCTTTCCTTCAGTGATGATCAGTGATATGAAAGCAAAAACAAATCCTTTCCTCCCCAACTTGTATTTGGTCATGGTATTTTATCACAGCAATAATAACTCTAAGGGCAAATGATTCCACCTTCTATCTTGGGGGATAGGGTAGGACCTGGAACACCCGCTTAAGCTGGTTTACCAACCCTTTGTGAGCTACCAACTCACCAACATCAGATGAACCAGTTGTGTTATTCGTAAACAGGCACCCCGACTAGTCTACTTCTCCAGCCTCCACGATGGTTTTCTCCTTCTCCATCAACCCTAAGCTCCGAAAGCAATCCTTTCCCCACCATCTGCCTCTCCCCCTGGCCTTTGCTCGAGATGTTTCAACTGGACTCCATAACCTAAATACATCCCTGTTCTTAGAACATTTCCCAAGACAGGTTTCCAAGTCTCCTCCTTCTAACGGCCTTTCCCACCACTTCAGATGTGCTGTTTTCCTTTCTTGGAATGTCCTCAGCTCTTAGCTTATGCCTCCTTTGTCCCACCGTTCACAGTGCTGCGTGATTGGTGTCTGTGCCAACAACCCTGTTCACAGAATGCGGCTCATTGATCCAGACGCTGGCATCCCTTAGGAAAAGGCCTTGGGTCCTCTTCATCTCTCCGCAAGAATATGCTAATAGTGGGTAGGGGTGGCATGTGGGTGTGTAAATAGATAGGTGGGTGGATGAATGACACATCTCTGAGTTATCCTTGCTGTAGCCTGAGTGATTTCCAGGCTAATCTTCCTAAGTTGGCTCACTTCATGACCCAAATAACTTCAGAACTTGGATTGCTTGCCAAATACAGTTCAAACTCCTCAGCTTGGATCTGGCCTCTACCCCTTCCCCAGCTCTTCTTGCTCAGTATTCCCCAGGCAATCCATTCAGATGTTCTCCACCAAGCAGCTCTTCATCCTGTGAACCTCAGATCTACAGGCTCATCTTTGTTTCTCAGAAATGCCAAACCAAACCCTATCCCAGGCCCACAGAAGTAGACTGCATTTTCAAAAGATCTTGAAAGAGTCATGTCCACATGGAACATCACTGCTGGAGGGTATCCCCAAAGTCTTGCCAATTGTCTGCCAAAGTCTCATAAAGGGGATAGAGAGGAAACTCAGTTGGGAAAGTGTTGGCCTTGCAAGCATGAAGACCTGAGTTCAATACTTCATACCCAGTATGGCAGTGTGCTCCTGTAATCTCAACCCTGGAGAGGTAGAGAGAGGAGTATGTAGAGTTTTTGGGTTAGTCTAGCTGATCAGCAAGCTCCAGGTGTAGTGAGAGTTCTCGTCTTACACAGTAAGATGGAAAGTGTGGTAGTTTGAATATGCTTGGCCCATGGAAAGCGGCACCATTAGGAGGTGTGGCCTTGTTGGAGGAAGTGTGTCACTGTAGGTGGGCTTTGAGGGCTCCTAGTGCTCAAGCTCTATTCAGTACCGAAGGGACCCTCCCCCTGGCTGCCTGTGGAAGTAAGTCTCCTCCTGGCTGCCTTTGGGCAAGATGTAGCACTCTCAGTTCCTCCAGCACCATGTGTGCCTACCTGCTGCCATGCTTCCTGCTATGATGATAATGAACTGAACCTCTGAAACCTTAAGCCAGCTTCAATTAAGAGTTGCTTTGGTCACAGTGTCTGTTCACAGCAATAAAACCCTAACTAAGATGACACCTAATGTCAACTTCTGGTCTCCACATACACACACATGATGTACATACTGGCATACACATTACAGACAGACGAAGCAGACACACATACACACACCACACACACACACACACACACACTTCACAGCAGTCTTTTTTAAAACAGATTTATTTATTTTTTATTTATATGAGTTCACTGTAGCTGTCTTCAGACACACCAGAAGAGTGCATCAGATCCTATTACAGAAGGTTGTGACCCACCATGTGGTTGCTGGGAATTGAACTCAGGACCTCTGGAAGAGCAGTCAGTGCTCTTAACCGCTGAGCCATCTCTCCAGCCCTCTATCAGTCTTTTTTATGCTGAGAATTCCATCCATGCATCCATACATAGACTGAGTGTTTTGATGAAGTGCACCCCATCCCTCCCCGATTCCTCTCCTACCAGCATCGCTTTTCCCTTCCACCAAAAAAAAAAAAAAATTTTTTTTTTTAAAAATCCATTGAGTCAGGCTGGAGAGATGGCTCAGCAGTTAAGAGCACTGGCTGTTCTTCCAGAGGTCCTGAGTTCAGTTCCCAGCAACCACATGGTGGCTCACAGCCATCTGTAATGGGATCTGGTTCCCTCTTCTGGCCTGAAGATGTACATACAGGCAGGATGTGCATACATAATAAATAAATAAATCTTAAAAAAAAAAAATCCGTTGAGTCCACTTAGCACTGCCTCTGTGTGCACAGACCTGTGCGACTGGAGCCTGGGTAGCCTTCCAAGGGCTGCATCCCCCAAGAACATTTACTCTGGGCAGTTTGTTTGCTTGTTTATCAGGCTCTTACTATGCAGTCCAGGATGCATAGTCCTCAAACTCTTGATCCTCTTGCCTCAGGTTTTTAAGTGTTAGACCAATTAGAGGTAAAAACCCCATGAATCTTCCAGGGCAGAGCTTGCCTATGCCCTGTGTGTGTGTAATCCCCTCTAGCCTTCTTTCTCTCCTACCTAGTGTTGGGGGGCTGGACGGTGGAACAGGGATGGGGAAGGAGTGGTAGAAAATGAACCCACAAAGTAGCCAAAAGTCCAGCTACAGTCCCTACCAAACGATATGATAAAAAGAGACAGAATTTCTCCACCACAAGACATAGCAAACCATGCTATTGTAGGCAGTACCCAGCCAGCCTTCTTCTGGCATACAAGAACAAGTGAACATCTTGCTCTTCGGTGTGCCTCTCTTCCTCCTAAACTGTCCTCATCCAACCTCTCCTCTCTTGGATCTTCATGGTGGGTATATGGCTTTCTTTGTTTACATTACAGGGTAAGAGGGGTCCAAGATCAGGACCAAGCTAAGCACAAATCTACTTCTAATGATCACTCTATTCGAGATTCTAGCCAGTGCAGTCAAACAAGAAAAACAAATAGAAGATGTCTGTATTGGAAATCAAGACACAATCCTGTATGAAGAACTCAAAGAATCCAGAAAACAATGGCCAGCACTAAAGAGTTCAGTGAAGTTACAGGATACACAAGCTAGTTTAAGTATCAACTATATTTCTATATAGCAGCAATGAACAACCTGGAAATGGAGAAAATAGTTCCACTTATCCTAGCCTAAAATACTAGCACAATTCCTATCAAATTTTCAGCCAGGCATTTAACAGGCCTAGACAACTTGTCTTAACGTTTGTTTGGCAGGAACTAGATTAGCTGGCACAATCTTGACAAAGAACGAGGTGGGAAGAGTCACTTCACCCAAAGGCCTACTGTTTAGCTCCAGTTATCAAGGCTGTATAGTGTTTGTGGAAGGAAGCTCAGAGATCAAAGGAGCAGAATAATAAATCCACACAACTATATTCAAAAGACCAGCAAAGGTGCAGAATCCATTCAGTAGGAAGACAGTTTTTCAAATGGTACTGCGGGAATTAGATATTCCTGGCCCAAAAGAACTCTAAACCTAGGGTGTGGTTGGTTCAGACAGAGTCTACCTCGAATGTTCTGGGTTTGATCCTTAGAGCAAGGGAGGTGTGGAGGGGTGACACAGAGACCTAAATCTCACAACTCAAACAAAAGACTAACTTGTTTGATCACTTAGATACCGAAGGCAAAATATAAAACCCAGAAGAAACAGAGCCCCAGAGACAGGGCTAGGGAGAGATGGAGTTCTTATGCAGTATCAAAGACCGTGAGACTAAAAACATTGCCTCACCGAGAAACAGGCAACAAGGGTTGCTAAGCGAGGCTCAGGTGTCCAGGAGAGACAACATCAGACTGTGGCTGAGAGTCTTGCTTGATCCAGGTACATAGCATGCACAGACACTGTCACCACAGACCACTTGGCCTATGTCTCATGAGCTTCCCTCAGAAACAATGCAAAACACATACTGTCTGAGCAAACAAATACTAGTCAAATCAAGTGAAAGGCAACTCCAGGTCAGGCAGCACAGACAGAGGAACCAGCTTACAGCCAGCCCCTTTCTCACGAAGCTTCTGTCCCTACCGCGGACATTCTCATCGCCCCCTCAAGCCCCATGCTCAGAACTATGGGTCCCAAGGTGACAGGCTCTAAAAGCCTCACTGATAAACAGCAGTTCTGAGAGAAACCTCACCCCACCATAGTGTCTCCTGTGCACTGTCCTGGAGCAACACAGTCTCTGCCATCTGGAAGACTCGGTCTGCCCATTTGAAGGTTTGGAAGTCTCCAGAAACCAGGCCTATTTGGTAATGGCCATTTTCACTGGAAATACAAGGCATGGCGGCAGGTTACCCAGACTACTGAACAGCATTGTGAAGCTTTTACCCTTCAGTGAGTGATACAACTGGTCACTCCCTGGTCTTCAATGGTCTCCCATCCACCTTTCACACCGGCTCAGTTCAGGAGCCTCCTTTGCCTCATCCACCACCAGGACCAGTGAGAACTACTCAGAAGACATATGCTGACTGTTTCTTCAGCCCACCAACACCCCCCACAGTCCACTGTCTCTTGTCTAGAGTCTCTCTATACACTTGCCTGCTTCTCTAATCTCATCTGCAACCTATAGCTTAAGGCAGGTTTTTAAACCAGAACCCCTAGCTCAGAAGTCTAAAGTTCTTGCTCTGGCTTACAAGGTCCTGTCTGGCCTGGGTCCTGTTCTCTGTTCTTCTCTCCACTGTCCCTCCCCTTTTCCTTTCTTCCTGGCTCCTCAGATGGCCTTTCTTGTTTCTTTCTCTGCTCAGTTCATCAAGAGCGAACCCCTATCTAAGGGCTATGTGTCACTCAGGTCTGGGCTCAGCTTCTCAAAGTGAATAACTCCACTTTACACCAATCTCAGTAGACACCTGCCACTGAACCACTACTGTGGTTCCTGTCACTACCAACTGACAGGCCAGGCCAGCAGCTTTGCAGGTAGATTGGCCCTTTAGAGTTGCTTTGACTTGGGCCTCAGATAGCCAGACCTGCATTAATCTGTTTTTATACAGAACTTTTCCCAGGTCACCTGAGGACCATTCCTAGGTCTATCAGCCAAATGCTGCCTACCAAGTGCACTCCTAGTACTTTTCAAAACAACTGCTTACACAAAGATGACTGCTCAGTAAGGCAGTGTCCACCCTAACTCCTGTTTGATGGCTTTCATGCTTGCTCTTGGGTTGCTCTGTCCTCTAACAAAGGCTCCACAGAGTCAGGGCTTTTTCTACCTTGCATATCAAGTAAAGTCAGCATACAGGAAGCACTGAACACTTTGCATTCAATTTTCACAATGCTTTGGAAAAGCTGTCCGTGCATTTATTTGTTCTCTCTCTCCCATTGTATAAATGACTTGAAAGAGGCTCCACTTACAGAACTTATTCAGGAAGTGGTAAGGACCCAAATTCAAATGCAGCCTCATCTAGCTCCACAGCCCGCATACCTCGCCTACACAGGAATGATGGGAAGAGGACAGTTACAAAGTTGGTCCTATGTCCAAAGATGAAGGAGAACAGTGAGCACAGGCTAGACCTCAGTCCCCTGCACATATGAAGCAGATGAGCTGCTTGGTCTTCATGTCAATCCCCCAACAATTGGAGCATGGGCTGTCCCTGAGCCTGTTGCCTGCCTGTGCATCCCACACCCCTAAATGGGGATCCCGTACCTTGTCTGGGATTTGATGTGCAGGGGTTGGTGTGGGTAGATGTGGGTGGGTGGGGTGTTTGTTAGTCGAGGAGTGATACCCAGAGGGGGTTTCTCTTTCTCAAGAGAAGGGGAAGGTGGGATGGTGGGGAGGACTTATGTGAGGGGTACTGGGAGGAGAGGTAGGGCTGATATTGAGTTGTAAAGTGAATAAATTAACAAACAAAAAAAAAAAGATGAAGGGGAATATTCTGGATGTGCCAGTCAGATTACAAATTGTCCTCACAGACTCAATTGTTAATACAATGTCCCCCAGACAGACAGTGTCATTAACATGGCCTCAATGAATGGAGACACAAGTGGTCAGAATTGACTAAGGAATCCAACTATGTCTTTTTTTCTAATTATTTGCCAACTCTTCTCAAGGAAATCTGGTAAAGCCCTATCTTCACAATTTCTAGATGTCTGAGCATTTTACTGGTCCACTATCCACTGAAAGAACAGGCCTCCAGCCTGTGGGGTTTTGAGGATCTCCAGCCCTTTAAGATTCATCTTGGATCATGCCGGTTCTCTCAGAAAAAAACTCCAAAGTGATTGGACTAATAGCCCCATTTTTAAAATTTTTTATGATTAAATTATTATTTTATTATTTATTGTGTGTTGTATGTGTGTACGGGGGTGGGTGGGATATGTCGCAATGCATATATGGAGGTCAGAAGACAATTTCCAGAAATAGGTTTTTCCCTTCCACCATCTGGGTCCCAGGGATTGAATTCTGGTTATCAGTTAGGCTCAGCAGCAAATGCCTTTCTTTACCTGCTGAGCTGCCTAGCCCTACAACAGATCATTCTTGCCTGGTACTTTGGAGGGCTCAGAAAAAAAAAAAAAAAAAAGTGCCAGGACCTTTGAGGATACGAAATCATAAACTGGACACACTATATATTTCTCCATAATATTCATGTAACTATCAGCCTCTGTTATTGAGTAGTGGAGATGTGCATGGAAAAAAGAAAGAAAAAGAAAAGGTTTATGTGCGCAGATCTCTGAGGAAATGGGAACGTTATTTCTTCAGTTGGCAAGGAATCACAACTTGGCCCAGCCTAGCTTCATCCCAAGGATACATATTGCTGCTTGCATACTTTTCTATGGACTACAACAAATAGTTGCTGGTTGGATCTGCCCATGTGTCTAAACTGGCTTCGGGGTCTAAACCTGACGTTGCATCTGTATATTTAGTTTGTGAGACCGTCAAGGACACAGCTTGCTTGGCTCACTTTGCATGCTCTGTATCAGGCACACAGACGCAGAGGAAATGGTATACCTACTCACACTAAAGTCTCTCAGCCTCTGTGCTGGGCCTCAAGCTCATCATCCTATTACTTCCTCACACAACCCTATGTTATTCCCTTTTCATAGATGAGAAAGCTGAAGGCTTGAGGCCAATAACTCCGGGAAGTTATTAAGACAGTGTTGGAGCTGATGATCTATACCTGAGTAACCTTGGTTGGCTACTTGGTTCTTCCTTTGCCCCTTGAACACAGAAAATGTTTCTTTTGCCTTTGGACTTCCCTGAAGTTCTAGTTCAGATGTACCGTGTGCACTCCAGCATGCTGTTCACTGCCTTTGAAGATACTTCTGCTAGCACCGATACCAGCAGACTACATCATGGCCACGCTACTATCCAGAGTGTGAACTGGAGAGACAGACCTATGCACTTGCTTCTACTTTCCAAATTTTTGAGCTCAACTAGTCAAGGTAAACTAGACAGGGAGCTCGAGGAACCTGGAAACCGGGAAGACCACCTTTCAAACCACGGAGGACAGCAGGCGATTGTGCATGACATACCTACTCTTTGGGATTCAGTCAGAGTCTCGGAGGGAGAGCATCAGTCAGGTAGGTTGTTTCTCATCTTACTTCCCTACATGTGGGCTGTGCTGTGTCTCCTCAAGGGGCAGGTGGCTGGGTGGGCAGGCAAGCTGGCAGGCAGGTGCATAGGCTGGCTACCTTCTTCAATCAAACTAAAAGGAGAGAATGGCTAGGTTTTCTAGAATTGGTAGTACTTGGCCTGGCAGTGGGTGGCACACAATCTCAGAACTAGGGAGGCAGAGGCTATCTTGGTCTACAGAGTTCCAGGACAGCCAGGGCTATCCAAATAAACATCTCAAAAAACAACAACAACAAAAGCAAAAAACAAGGTAGTACCTGAACTAAAGCTATTTAATAAATTGAGAGATGGAGACCATCTTGCTGTATATACCAGGCTGTCCTGGGATGAATGGTCTTCTTCCTTAGTTTCTCATGTGCTGGGGGAACAGGCATGACCTTTCTTGACCTTGAGGGGAAGTAGGGATAAGCAAGGCTAAAAGGGCAGTTTAGATACTTCAGTGCAAGTGCCACCACACACAGAAGTAAACAACTGCCACAACCATAAAATGAACGTCCTATGGGTTGAATGTTACCAAGCACTGTACAGAGCTTCATGTCATTCCTCTTGCTTATATTATCTGTGTCCTTGATAGCAAATCAATCCCTTGTAGGCAGGAACACCCTTCAACCCCCACCACTGTATCCCCACTGCTCTGAAGAGTGCCTGCTATGTACATCAGATTCAATATTTGTCTTGTTTCCCACCTTTCCCAAGTATTTATATAAATATTTAAATCCATCAGCCTGACAAGATAACCTAATTCATATGTGAAGTGGAATATAAAAACATCTTACACAACAGAATTTACAAAACTTAAGTTACCTGTGTTTTATATTAGCATAAAGTCAAAAGCACCGGTCTGATTGTCTCAGGGCCAGCCATACACAATGAAGGTTGTTTAGAGTTTTATGAAAAACATTTGGGAATTCTAGAAAGAACAGTTAGAAATGAGACTTACAGCTATTTGGGAAGCTATGCATCTAAAATTGTGAATTAGCTGACTGTAGAAAGCATTCTTTCTTTGGGTAGTTCACAGATTACAGATGATGTTTTAGCCAAGGCAGGCCAGAGTGTCTCGGATAGTTACAGTTGGTTGCAGTCCACTAAGTCAATCTCTGCACCTATGGAAATGCCGGGTGTGGTGGCACATGCCATGAGCTCAAGGCCAGCCTGAGCTATTGAGAGAATCTCAGAACAAAACAACCCCTCAGACGTTCTATTGCCAAAGACAGGACTGGGGAAGTGGTTCAGCGGGTAGTGTCTATCTAAGATGGATGAGATCGCCAGCAGTGCTGAAACCCAGAATGACACGCGAGCACCACGATGACGTACGTGCCTGGGAGGACCAGAAGTTCAAGATGATCTTATCTACCTACTTGTTTATTTATTTGGCTTTTTGAGAAAGGGTTTCTCTGTGTAACAGCCCTGGCTGTCCTGGAACTTGCTTTGTAGACCAAACTGGCCTCAAAGTCACAGAGATATGCTTGTCTCTGCCTCTCCAGTGCTGAGAATAAAGGTATGTACCACCATGTCCAGACCAATCTTTTGTTACATACCAAGTTCCAAAATAGATTGGGCTATGTATTTTTTGGGGGGGGGGTTATAAATAAAAAGGTCATGTGAGAACACAGCAAAGAAGCCTCTGCAAAACAAAGGAAGGCCTCTGGAGAAACCAACTCTGCCAACCCTTGGACATGCAGACACGCATCTTCCTGAACTGGAAGAAAGCCATTCCTTTAAACTGCCCAGTCATGGTAACAAGAGCAGTCTACCATGAGCATGAACAGTGAAAGTGGAGACTATTTCTGCTTGCACTTACTTGTCTAACGTCCAGGGATTCCTGAACATTGCTTTATCCTTACAATCTTATAATAATCGCCTTTGCTATAAGCAAACTCAAATTATCTTTCCTTTTAAGTAAATAACACACCAGAGTCTAGATAACTCAGTTAACCCCTAAAGTGTAAAGACTTTAGTTTTTTAAAATTTATTTTTACTTTATGCATGAGGATGTCTTGCTTGCATGTGTATCTGTATACCAGTTGTGTGCCCAGTACTGTCACGGGTCAGGGGTATCAGATACCCTGGAACTGGAGTCACAGATAGTTGTTGAGCACCCTGTAGCTGCTGACATTTGAATCTGGGTCTTTTGGAAGAAAAGCCAATGCTCTTAACCACTGAGCCATCTCTCCATCCCGAGAGTACAAACACTTTAAAATCACTTCCAACGGGACCTAGGGCACATTTAATTTCATTTCTGCCCTGAGGTTTCTCAATCTGGATAGGATCTTAGATACAGTTGGGGTTGTGAGAAAGCCTGGTCTTTCTTTAGCACTGGTAAAGTATTCTCAACATTCGGCACTTACTTCCTATAGTGAAATTATTTGCTGTTTATAATAAAAATCCTACAATTACTGACCTTCAGTAATTAGATTCCCAATTACTACACTGAGAGACAAGATACCTCTCAGGATGCTTTCTGATCTGCAGAACGAATGCTTCTCTCCACACTAATCTTTATTTTCTAGGGTAATACTATCTGTTTATCTTTGGTAGATAAAACAAATCTACCAAAGGGAAGGGAGAAGACTAACTTAGGACATTGGGAGGAAGTCATCCCTTTGTCTCATTCCTATTTCTAGAGATGCAACAGAGGGCCTGGGTCATATCAGGGTTTAGAGACAATGTCTTCTATGCATGGCAGCACACGCCTTTAGTTCCAGCACTTGGGAGACAGAGGCAGGCAGATCTCTAAAAGTTCTAGGTCTTCATACTGAGTCCAAAGGTCCACAGAATAAGTACATACAGCCAAGGCTACAGGGAGACTGTTTTTCTTTGTGATCCTACCTCAGTAGTGAGTTCTGGGATTACAGTCATGTACTATCATATCTAGCAGAGAGTATTTTTAATAAAGTATGAAGATGACCCTGGATGATACTAACTGACCCACTGAAAGATTTCCCAACCAAATAAAACAAATCATGCCAAATCCAAATTACAACACTTTATTGCAGCATCGGCAAAGGTCAGATTTCTGAAGCTGGTGAAGATTGGGCAGCATTTCCATGTGAAATGTTACAACTTTACAAGTTTTGTTTCTTATTGAAATCTACATGCAGAAACTGAAACATGGTAAAAGAAAGATGCAAAATAGAAAAAAGATGTAATCAAGTTGTAGCATACAGATGTGTTCTTTAACTAAATTACTATGCCTATTGGAAAGCAAATGAAAGATACCTATCCTAATAAATTAACAGACTGTCAGAAACAGACTAAGAACCCTCATTTCTATTGGGGGAAGGGAAACAAAACGAAACGAAAACAAAAGCAAAGTAAAAGCTCTACTTGTTTCCATATCTTGTTTAGACACAGAGGCTGTAAACCCATGAAGGTCAACAAAATACTCTGATCCGCTTCTTGTTGTCCTTCCTTCTTCTGCGACATGCTCACTGGCACCGTTTGTTTTCAATGATACTTACAATGGGCTCAACTATATCCCCGTTCTTAGGCTGGTATCAGACCTCCTAAACCATCTGCATTAATGCTGTGCATATTAACAGTCTTCACAGTTTCTTTCACTCTAATAGGCAACTTTACATCACTGACTCTGATGGTTAACACAGGTTTTCTCTCCCTCATCCCTTGCTCCTCTTGAAACAAACTCCTTAACAAAACCTTTCCTGGTGGCTTATCTGGCATTTGGATATCTTTCATCATTTTGTTGTCCTGCATGTAAGTTTTTACTAGAAGATTTTACTGCTTGCTCTATACTTTTCTACTGTAGTCCTGGAGCCCCCAAGTGTATCTTCTTCCAACATGGGATGTTCAATTCAGAGACACTGTAACTTAAATCAAGTTTAAAACTCAAGTTCATTTCCCCCATACCATTCCCATCTCAACCGTTTCTTCTCCGGCTCAGTCACCTCATGGACGCTCTTCTTGGTGTAACTGCTCAGTAGTCAAGTGAACCTTCTCATTTCTTGACTGCCATTCTCAAGAGAAGATTAACCCTCACGTGATTTCCATTACAAAAGGCCTTTCTGCCTTGTCTGGAAGCGTCGGCTTGTTCCGGTGTTGGCAGAGGCTGGTGTTTCTGCCTCATGGCCCCAGCCTGTCCCAGGTTTAGATTCGCAACTCTCTAGACCGACATGCTGAGATGTGTCCGCTGCTCTCATTCAATTGCTGGAGGACTCCACTATCCACAACATCAGATACAGGACCTAATGAAATGACACGTGCTGCTGGATCAACGTCTCCTAAAAGTACAAACACGATGGTGTTAGGAACTTTACCACACGGGGCAGGAAAGTGACAATCATCAGCAACTACCATGCATAGTCAATGCTTCCTGAAGATGCTAGATGGTCTTCATCGGAAGGACGGCTCCACACCTTCTCCTCAACTAATTTCCTCTCCCACTCCCTCCCTCTCCCACACTTTTGATATGGTCATACACTGCCCAACCTGGCTTTCTACTTACTACATAGGTAGTTGAGGATAATCATGAACTACTGATTTTCCCATCTTCTGCTCCCAAGTCATTGGATTATAAATAGGCATGTGCTGCCATACTTGGCCCTCTACATATAATTTCTAAGATGCTGAGAAATCAATATGGTGAAGTCTAACCTCTAAAACATCAGACTATAATCTTATTTGGAAACAATTGTTGGCAGATGTAATCAATTAAGATGTAGCCATGCCAGGACAGGCTGAGCTCCCAACATGATACTGTTCTTACAGAAAAAAGTATGGACACAGACATGCACACAGGAAGAATGCTATTTCTTTCTGTGTGAAAGAAGAAGACAAAGACACAGACTAGGGTGATGGACCTACAAGCTATGGGACTGCCAGCAAACTCCTAGAAGCTGGGATGCTTGAACGTGTTCTCCACAGCTCAGAAGAAATCAGCCCCACTCCACATTTCCTGCCTCCACTACTGAGACAACACAGCCTGCTGTTGAAGCCACTCAGGGCAGGTGAAGGAACTGCTACACTAGAGCTTAACAAACAGCAGGTCAGAGTAGCAAGACACTTTCAAGGAATAAAATGTAAACACAGAGAAAAGTATATCCTGAGCTGTGTCTACTCAGAAAAAAAATTTCTTCAAGAACTGAACTAAAGAAGAGGGTTAAATACCAACACAATCATTCCCTGACAGGAAGAAATCGAAGACACAAAAGTCTGCCCTGAAGTAATACAAGCAGCTATCTGAAACAGAGAAACTAAGTGCAGTGGATGAGGAGCAAATCTGTAAGACAGACTTCTAATAGAGTGCCACATGACTATCTTATAGGCAAAGAATTATCCGAGTGATCCTAAGAGCTGAAAAAAGTATTTCTAATACATACTTGAGTTAATGATATTCTAGGAAATATGTAACAAAACTACCAATTAACCTTAAAGTGTTGATGTAAAGAAGTTCCCACATGGGTGTTGTGGAACAGAAGCTGGAGTTACAAGAGTTGAAGGCCCACCAGAGCTACACATAGGGAGTTTGTGTCCAAAGAAAGCCATGGATTGGGGGCTTAACTCAGTGGAAGAGCACATCCTCGCTGGGTGACTTGCCCATCAATGTGGTAGAGATATAAAGAGAGCTGTGAGCCAGCTGTCCTAGCTGCTTGAAAAGATGAGCTGGGAGAAATAAGCCAGGGACCCAGCCTTAAGTCAGTAAATAACTGATACACATCTGCAAAGTTTAGAGAGCACTGCAGTAATCCGCATGAAACTGAAGCAGCTGGGTGTCGGTATCAACACTGGTTCAAGATGCCAGTGTCAGCTTTTAAGAATAACTGAACTGAAAGCAACTACAGAAAAAAATTAGAAAATAGTTTTACTTAAAGCATATTACCTCATTCAAGGTAAATACCTGTAATTTTCTAAAGGACTGAAGTTTTAATTTACATTCTTATCAACTGATTAAGCCTATCAAATCCCTAGGTAAAGATGTTACAACTATTGCGGTAACCAGCCAGCAAGTAAATTTCATTTTAACTGCCATGTCATGTCATGAACATTAACAAGTGGCTTTAAAAATAATACATCACCTCAAGAATCTATTTGGAAGCATGTTTCTCAGGTGTTTTACCTCACAGGCACAAGGCTTCCCTCCCTCACACAGAAAACTCCTTACCACAGCACACTTAAAACACTGGATGATACCACATTCTTCTACCAATGCTATCTTGAAGTGAAAAGCAAAGAAAAAAACAGAATCCAAACTACCAGAAGATTCCATTCTGTCATTTCTTTTTTCCAAATAAGTATATTTCTTCACTTAGAATTTAAATTGTAAAACCAGAGACCACTTGCTACTCCAAATGCTTAACCCCTCTTTACACGCTTGTCTTCTCTTTTACAATGTTTATCACACCTACATTTTTAAAGCATTTATTATATGTTAAGAAGGGCCGTTAAAAAGACTTATGTGAATTTTTGCCTGCATGTATGTATATGTACCATGTACATGCCTGATCTCATGGAGGTTAGAGGACGGTGTCAGAAATGGAGTTACATTAGGTTGTGACTCTCCATGTGGGTGCTAGGAACCAAATGTAAGTCCTCAGAAAGAGCCAAAGTGCTCCTAACCACTGAGCCATCTTTCAGCACATGCCATTCCTGTCCCACTTCAGGCTGGAACTCAAGAAATAATACCTGCTTCTGTTCAGCTAAGTCTAGGATAAGTGTGTGTCACCATGCAAGGCTCATTCTTAAAGATGGACGTGCTGGCTAGTCTTATGTCACCTTGACACAAACTAGAGTTATGAAGGGAACCTCAATTGAGAAAAATGCCTCCATAAGATCCAGCTATAAGGCATTTTCCTGATTAGTGACTGATGGGGGAGGGCTCAATCCTCTGTGGGTGGTGCCATCCCTGGGCAGGAGGTTCTGGGTTCTATAAGAAAGCAGGCTGAGCAAGCCACAAGGAGCAAGTCAGTAAGCAGTGCTCCTCTATGGCCTCTGCATCAGCTCCTGCCTCCAGGTTCCTGTTCTGACTTTATTGATGAACAGCAATATGCAAGTGTAAGCAAACAAACCCTGTTCTCTACAACTTGCTTTTTAGTCATAATCCTAAAACAAGTTGGTATCAGTGTACTGAGGTATTGCTGTGCCAGACCTGACCACTGGGCTAGAAAAGCCATCAGCGTGGAGAGCTCAGTGGGATGTTCTGTGGGAGCTCAGAAGATAATAATGTTGAGAACAGTACAAACCATGAGCCTGGCTTGGGATACTTCAGAAAGAAGTTTAAAGATTCCATTAGGGCCATTTGCTCTTTAAGATTCTGTGGTTCTGGTTAGCTGGGGCTGAATAATCAGCAGGAATTAACAAGATACCAGAACTACTAAAGTGGGGCCTTTGGTTTGCTGGGATACTCAATGTTGGTCGGTTGGTACTGAGAATTAAGTGGTGATTAAGAAGAGACCAGCAACAACGAAGGTGGGATTTTCTAGGAAGTGTTTCAGAGAGCACAGAGAGCTTTGTTCCAGAGGCAACCATGGTTGTACATCATGTTGGCAGCAGAACTCAGCAGTTTAAGAGTCACCCAGGTTTTGAAGGCATGAAGGGGTCACAGAGAGCAGCTGAGGTTTGGCACTGTGAGAGCCAGAAGAGGCCATTACTGAAGGTGCAGTCTCAATAGCAGGTGAAGGCCTGAGAATGAAGGGGTCATGAAGAGAAGCTGAGGCTGGCATCATGAAGAGAACCTATGAGAGGCTATTGGTGACAGTGCAGCCCAGTGGCAGAAGAGGACCCCAGCAGTTTTGGAGATGCCAGTACCATGGGATGACCACTGAGACACAAGAGCAGTGAAGTGGAGCCCTCCAGAGCTTAGAAGACAAGCTGTGTGCTACAGAGGGCAAATCTGGAGAAGTGACCCAAGCCCTTTGGAGTCCAGAAGCTCATGAGTGGACCCCAGACATTGGACATAGTACTGTTTACACAGTTGGAGTTTTGTTTTGTTTTGATTGTGACTGTGTCCTGGTTCTTCCCTCTTGAACTACATACTTTAAAGTATGCAATTTAATTTTGATTTTTACAGGTGCCCACAGATAAAGACTTTGACTTTTAAAAGAGATTTTGGATTTTTTAGGAAGATTGAATATTTTAAAGAGACTGAAGTTTTAATGTGTTTAAATTTTTAATAACTGTGGGACTTTTTAAAGTTATTTAAGTTTTTAGCCGGCGTGGTGGCGCACGCCTTTAATCCCAGCACTTGGAGGCAGAGGCAGGTGGATCTCTGAGTTCGAGGCCAGCCTGGTCTACAGAGTGAGTTCAGGAAAGCAGGGCTACACAGAGAAACCCTGTTCGAAAAACAAAAAAAAAAAAAAAAAAAAAAAGTTATTTAAGTTTTAATGTGAGATCTTGGGATAATAGAAAGAAAGTGGTTTAATAGTGATGTGTTTCTGTGTAAGTTGACAAGGGTTAGTTGTACTGGCTGGTTTTGTATGTCAACTTGACACATGCTAACAGTCATGAGAAAGGAAAGAGCTTCATTGAGGAAATGCCTCATAAATCTAGCTGCAAGGCTTTTTTCAATTAGTGAACACGAGGGAAGACCACCCAGTAAGTGTGCCATCTGGACTGGCAGTCCTGGTTCTATAAGAGAGCAGCAGACATGCCACTCCTGGCATATACCCAAAGGAGTCCCATCCTACACAAAGACACTTGCTAAATATGTCATAGTAGCTTTATTCATAATAGCCAGAAACTGAAAAACAACCTTGATGTCCGTCAACTGAAGAATGGATTAAAAAAGAAAAAGTGGTACATTTACACAATCACTTAGCTGTTAAAAAAAAAAAAAAAAAAAGACGTCATGAAATCTGCTGGATAGCCGGGCGGTGGTGGCGCACACCTTTAAT
Organism: Mastomys natalensis; assembly: GCA_021653895.1. Classification (NCBI taxonomy): domain Eukaryota; kingdom Metazoa; phylum Chordata; class Mammalia; order Rodentia; family Muridae; genus Mastomys; species Mastomys natalensis. The sequence goes on from JAJTUV010000558.1 coordinate 137,104, forward strand.
CCCAGCACTTGGGAGGCAGAGGCAGGCGGATTTCTGAGTTCGAGGCCAGCCTGGTCTACAGAGTGAGTTCCAGGACAGCCAGGCTACACAGAGAAACCCTGTCTCGAAAAACCAAAAAAAAAAAAAAAAGAAATTTGCTGGATGAAACTAGAAAACAAAATGTCATTCTGAGTGAAATAATCCAGACCCAGAAAGACAAACATGCTGTGTGCTCACTTAATAAGTAGATATTAGCCATAAAGTACAGGATAATCATGCTACAATCCAGAGACCTAGCAATAAGGAGATCATAAGAGGGGATGCAAGGGTCTTCTAAATAGGTTTTTGATAGTGGACTGGGGCGGGTGGGGATGGGAACAGGAGGGATGAAGTTGGGGAATGGAGGGAGAGAATACTAGGAGAGAAGCTGGATTGGGGGACGTTTTGGGAGTAAGGTAGAAACTGAGTGCAGTGGAAACTCCATGGACTCTATGAGGATGACACTAGTGAAGAGTCCTAGTAATGGGGACACAGAGCCTAAATTAGCCATCCTCTGTAACCAGGCAAGGCCTCAAGTGGAGGGATTGGGACACCGACCCAGCCACAAACTCTCCGACCTACAGTTTGTCGTGTCTGTAGGATGTGCTGGGACTGGAGCCCAGCATAATGTCATTAAGAGCCCAGAGAGACTTCATCCAGAAAAGAGTCCCACAGCCAAGTATCAGAGCTCAGAGTCCTTTGGAGGAGGAGGAAGGATAGGAGGAGCCAGAGGATCAAGGACACTACAAGAACATGTCCCAAAGAATCAACCATGGGGACTCAAGTGGGCTCACAGAGATCAGGGTGCCTGTATGGGTCTGACGTAGGTCCTCTGAATATATATTATGGTTGTGTAGCTTGGTGTTCATGTGGGACTCCTACCAATGGGAGCAGGGGCTGTCTCTGACTCTCTTGCCTGCCTTTGAGACCCTTTTCCTCCTACTGGGTTGCCTCATCTGGCCTTGATGTGAGAATGTGTGTCTGGTCTTAATATAGCTGTTATTTACATTTGGTTCATGTGCCTGGAAGGCTTGTTCTTTTCTGACGAGAGAGACTGGGGAGGATAGGGAGGAGAAACTGTACTCGGGCTGTAATATTTGAGAGAATACATGAGAAAAAAAAATAAAAGAAAGTAAGCCTCTGCATCGCTCCTGCCTGCAGTTGCCTGCCCTGACTTCCTTTAGTGATGAACAGCAACATGGAAGTGTAAGCTGAATAAACTGTTTCCTCCCAACTTGCTTTTTGGTCATGGTGTTTCATTACAGCAATAGAAGCCCTAACTAAGATGATGGATAATTTTTTTTTTAAAGTTGTGGTGTTAGATAAAACAGGCCAAGAGGTTAGCTGAAGAGTGGAGGAGATGGAGAAGAAAATGAAGTGATTAAACATGGACTGTAAAAGTCTCTTTGTCTGTTCAACAGATGATGTTATTCAGCTTCTGTTAGATGCCAGGAAGTAAATACCTCATAGGAGAGACAAGATAAAACAGTCCTTGCTTCTAAAGCAATCTTTTGTGGAAATAGAGACAAGCTAACGGGTAATTAAGCAGGAAGTGCTCTGTCGAATACATGAGTCACAGCAGCATATCTTGACTTATGCCAGTCCCAAGAATACCAAGGCAGGCCCTAAAGAAGGAACAGAATTACATGGGGTTGGGGAAAAGCATGATATGGCTCCAGAATGAGGGAGTTAGGAATACAGTTAATTAAGAGACAAGCTTGGCCGAGAATATGAGAAAGAACATTAAGAAATGTTAAGCAAGCTGTGTAATTCAGACATTATCCTATAAGCTCAGCATGAGGGCCACGGAAGGGCTTTCAGGTAGAAGGCTTCACAAGGTCAGAGGCAGACTGCATCTCAAAATACTAGCTATAAAGAAGAGAATGACTTGGAAGAGTTCGAACAGACTGCAAAGTTGATGACAGGCTACAGCAAGTCTGCACTCCACTTTAGCTAGACTAGTGTTGCAGTATTCCATAAGAGAAGTAAGGTCCCTTGATCTGAACTGTGGCACTGATGTGGAAAACATGGGAAAATATAAGAGTTACTTAGTAGAATACCACAGAGAAATTAACATATTATTTAGACAATTATTAATTAGAATTGAAGGAAAGAAGAGGAGGCTGAGGATTGAATTTACAGGACAAGGACATCTCTATTGTCTATTCGTGCTCACAGAGTTAAGTGGGGTTGGAGAGACTGGGGTTGGAGAGAAGGGAAAAAACAGACCCAGCAGTCAGAGAAACTAAGAGATGGGTACATCAGGAAAAAGAGCCAGGTGTGGTGACATGTGACTTTAATCCCAGTAGTCAGGAAGAAGACAGAAGCTGATCTCTCAGTCCAAAGCCACAGAGCTACTACATAGTGGGACCCTATCCTAAAAAAGGGGGTAGGGGGACTGGATAGATGGTTCAGTGGTTTGAAGCACCTGTTGCTTTTTCAGAGCACTCAGATTTGATTCCTACTCTAGGTCCGGGAGTCCAATGACTCTTCTGACCTCCTCTGACCTCCTCAGGCACCAGGGATGTTCGTGGCACACAGATAAACATGCAGGCAAAACATTCATACACAGAAAATTAAAAGTGTAAAAAAAAAAAAAAAAAAAAAACAAAACAACAACAAAAAAACCCAAAACCAAAAAAACAAACAAAAAACCTCCTTCAAACCCAGAAAACAAAGCTTACACTGTGAGCATGACTCAGACAATGCCCAAGGGGCAGTAAGGGTGAAGATTCAGCATAAAGGTGGCTAAGTCACAGCCTTCCTTGGAGGCAAGGAATAACAAACAGGGCCCCTCCTCTCAATGGGGAACTAGAAGGGAAATGAGACAATGCTAACAAAGAGTTTGGGAAAGACTCAGAAGGGCATATACGTTCATATATAAATCTATATAATTTATATATTTATGTATCTATTTCTCCACATGCTATTTTTGTTTCTTACTTCCTATGAAATACTTCATATTAAATCTCTCAATTTTTTTAAAAAAATAAATGAGTAAGCTGGGCAGTGTTGGTGCATGCCCTTAATTTCAAGCAGAGGCAGGCCAACCTGGTCTATAGACTGAGTTCTAGGGCAGCAAGGGTTACACAGAGAAACCCTGTTTTGAGCACCCCTCTACCCTCCACCTTCAAACCCCCATCCCGAGAACAATAATAACAACAACCACCAAAAACAACCAAAGACTCAAAGTCAAAACCAACAAGAACAACTAGGGCAGAATTAACTCTGAAGCACTCACAAGTTCATTTCCCACTGGACACTAGCCCCGAGAGCACTGACACTTGTTTTCCTCTACTTTTTGACAACTCAACATATAAAAATGATGAAAAGACATTTACTCTGAGTAAAAAAGTCTTTGGTATTGACAAAAATACTTGAGAAGTTACCTACCAAATGGAAATGTCAATATTATGGGAAATATTACAAATACTAGTAGTTTTGGTCTCCGATGATGATAAAGGGGACAGATATTATCAGGAACACTCAGCATACACTTTCAGCTATTTTCAGAAAGTGAACAGGCAGGAAACTAATACTTCTCATTGCCTCTTGAGCTACTTTGTATTTTAGTGGCAATGTAACAGGCTTCAATAAAATTAAGCTCTATCACTGAGTCTAATCATAAATTCTCAACTTGTTCACAGAAGCATCACCGACAGAAACACTTGTTAGGAAGAAGCCGGTGAAGGACACTCACCTCCCACCAGTCTTAAAGATTAGATCTGCATTAGGTGCTCCCTTTGGATGTTGGTAACGAGGCCGCCGCTCACGATTAGTGTTTGCTGGAGCTGGGCGCTGTGCAAGAGACTGCAACATTTCTGTGATTAGGAGCAAAGAGGAAAATGCTGTTAGCTCTTGTAAGTATAGCACTCTACAAACCTACGAAACACCAGGAAAATAAAGTTCATTAGTCCTTACACGTAGGTAGCTGATTCTTTCAAAGAGGAACATTATATAGGCTAATGATTACGAAGTATTGAAAACATGAAAAAGCAAAGGAAGTAATAACTGTGATAACTACATTTAAAAACACTCTAGGACAGCCTAGGGGCGCTGTTCCTCTGCAGGTACTGTCCATCCTGGTTTTTTCCAACAGCAACTCTCAGTGGACTTGGGCTCTGGTTGGAATCTGCCTCCCACACTGGGGTTACACCTGGCTTTTTACGTGAGTGCTAGAACTTCAATTCAAGTTCTTATGCCTGCATAGTAAACATTCTACAAACTCAACTTTATAGCCACAACTTCCAACATTTTTATTTTTATATCTGGTTGCTGTGGTGCACTCGGATCTCTAAGTTGAAGGCCAGCTTGGTCTACAGAGAAAGTTCCAACATAGCACTACACAGAGAAACACTGTCTTGAAAAAAAAAAAAAGGAAAAAAATTATTATTAATTTTAATTCTGTACATGAGCGGATTATGTGTACGAGAGTGTAGACAAAAGCCAGAGGAGCTGATTACAGGCAATTTGTGATCCACTGAAGGAAATTAAACTCAGGTCCTCTGGAAGAGAAGTACGTGCTCTTAACTGATGAGCCATCTTTCCAGCCCTCTGTACATTGTTAATAAGTGATCTTCCTTCCTTTCTTCCTTCTCTCCTTCTCTCCTTCTTCCTTCTCTCCTTCTCTCCTTCTCTCCTTCCTTCCTTCCTTCCTTCCTTCCTTTCCTTCCTTCCTTCCTTCCTTCCTTTTTTTTTTTTTTGAGATAGTCTTACTATGTAGCCCAAGCTGTCCTCATGGTGATCCTTCTGCCTCAGCCTGCAGTGATAGCATATAGGTCAATGACCTGTGCTACCATTCCTAGCCTGTACCTTGATAATCTTCTTGTTCTTGTCGTTCATTGATGTCTAAGGTGAGCTTTTTCATTCTCATCCTCTCCTCTTGTTCTGCTTGTTGCTGGTTCCAATGATTTGCAGCAAGTTGGGATGACATGGGCACATTGAGAATCTTAAACTGGAGGAAAAACGACACTAGAATCAAAAATAGCCTGATAAAATAGCAAGGACAATTAAATGAGTTTACAGAAGAAACAAAACCTATCTGGATGGCACTGGAAGGCTACCAAGTGTGACTGACTTCAGGACAGCAGTGCTCTGGAAGCACACACCTGCAGACAAGACCGCCTCTCACCCTACAGGCACCTCATATGTGAACAACAGCAAGATGAACAGCACATTCCTTCAGTTCTCCCTGCCTCCCCAGCGTGGACGGAGATGTGACACGAGGAAGGAGGGTGACATAACTGACACAGAGGTCCAGGTCCTTTCTGAATGCCTATGTTCAGCATGATGTTTCTAGCTTAGGAGTGCACATGGCAGACAAACCTAGATGAAAATCTCTAAAATACAGCCCATGGCTCCCTGGGAAATTTTAGGTAAGCTATGATAATTAGCTAAGGATAAAAATAGAACAAAGTGTTTCATAACTTAAACTCTGTAGCCCAACAGTGTGCATGCTTCACATAGGAGACTCATCTATGACTGGATCAAAGGCACGGTGTGGAAAGGCAGGCTTCTGAGAGCTGTGTGTGCTCAGTACCCCAGACTTCTCTCTGCTTGAAACACGCATGCCTCCAAACTGTTCAGCCATCACCGGCACTACTCAAGTTTAACATTACACAAGATCTGATTCATTGCCGTCTGACTTGAAAATTTAGTTCTTCAAGTGTTCTCTATCGCCATTTTCCTTATGATGGACATCAGTCAGTCAGCGTCCCTCTCAGACTGCAATAACATGAGCACTGCACACACAAGGTCAGACATACTATGTGTACATCCCATCCACTGACTGATCCAGTTTTCCTGCTGCTGACTGTCACAGTAAGGTGTCTCTAAACACAATGTAATACAAAGACATCTTTCACTGAAGTAAAGAATTAAACACTCCTATACAGCAATACATTTCATACTTGTAGAAAAGCCACTGCACCAGAAGGCCAACTGTCAATAGCTTAAATAAAAAAAAAAAAAAAAAAAAGGCAGAACAAAATACACTTTCTGATTCAGACCACAAAATACCATGATATTTCTTTAAATAATTTTCCTGAAGCTGGCCTTCAAATTAATTGGCCTTCAAATTAATGACCCTGTTTCAGCCTCTCAGAATTATAAGTATGCATCACCATGCCTGGCCATAATGTACATCTTGATTTACTGTCAAAACCTATGTGCTGTATAAGGACTAACCAGCATGTTCAAGTTGATGACAAAGCATTCTTATGTATACCTGGATATAACAAAAAAGAAAACTAGTATTGTGTAGCTTTTATTCAGAAAAGATATTACTAAGTTTCCTTTTAGTTAACAAAACTAGAATCCGAGACACATGTTATTACTTTAGTAGCTATGCAGTAATGGGAACCAAGAAACACTTATTATAGTTGCTAAATACTGCCCTTCCCCAGCCCCCCTTGTGCCATTGTAAAGCCTTTGTGCATAGTGTATGCCTTAAAATGTTACAATTAAATGACCTTCTCAAACTTTTTTTGTGCCAAGAAAAGCCATTGGCATGGGTAGGGAGTGTGAAGATGTTGTGGATAGCCTCAGCCTTGTATTTTGGTCCTAGTTCCCAGTGGGTAGCCTCAGCCTTGTATTTTGATCCTAGTCCCACCCTCCTGGGAGGGGCTGCAGAGGAGGATTGAATAAATGTTGTGGATAGCCCCAGCCTTGTAGTTTGATCCTAGTTCTACCCTCCTGGGAGGGGCTGCAGAGGAGGATTGAATCTGTACACAGGTGACATCTTGTAAACCTTCTGTCCAATTAAAACTTGTAAAATAAAGGCTAGAGCCAGAGATTGGGCAGTAGAAGGGGAGGCAGAGAAAAAGGCTTAGGGGAGGAGAGAGTGAGAGGAATTCAATATAAAAGGAGGCAGAAGCAGAAGCAGAGATAGAAGAAAAGAAGAGAGAAGCAGGAGGAAGCAGGCAGAAGGAAGCTGGAGATAGAAGGAAGCCGATGACGAAGAGCCGGAGCTTGGAGGACAAGGACACGGCCTGGATGAACTGCAAGTTATAAGGGATCTCATAGCCGGGGATTAGAGTAGTGTTGTGTAGCGGTAAACCTGCCCAATCTAGGCATGCAATTTATACCATAATTATTGAGTTGTGTCTTCCTTTACTGGTCTCATTTGGGTAGGAGAGCTTTCTACTACATGAAGAAAGAGCACAGAGAATAAAGGAGACCTAAAATATGATGAGTAAGATTTTTTAAAAAGCCTAGGTCAAAAAAGTAAGCAAGCCTAGGGGAAAACGTTAAAACTGAGATTTGAGAATTCTGGTTACAGTGGCAAATTACTAACTCCGGGTAGCCAAAAAGCAGTTTTGGCAAAGATCTGGGCACAATTCCAAATTCAAGAGTCTTACCAAAACTGGTTCTCATTTTCCTCCTTAGAGACTGAGTGAACAGAGAGCACACTTGTGGTCTACAGACAGTAGAGGGGTGAAGCCTGGTTAGAGCTGTCCCCCTCACCCCCGTGGTGTGTGTGTGTGTACATGCACACACAGGCATGCTTGTACAGAGAGGCGGGGAGGTGATGAAGGAAGTATTTGACTTCACCATGATAACTTTAATGTTAGTCATGATGTAGTCTTTGCTAGCCCTATTATTCTACTATTACTGAGGCTATTTTATACACTAGCCAGCAAAATAAAGGTATAAAGTAGGACTTCTATGATCACTTATTTAAACAGGAAATTATGGACATGAACAGAGTTACTCATCTAGAAATTAAAAAAAAAATACAGAGGGGAATTATATGTAGTCATCTAATGCAAACTCAGACTGGGATCAGCACTGTGGAGGGCAGGTGAGCACAGGGCAAGGTGGCCCTCAACCTTGGGGTAGGGTCCTGATAATTATCTTAATCTCTCCTTGTTTTCTTACTGAAAAGGAAGGAGGGGTGTCTGTCTTAACTTAGTGGGGTTGTCTTTATCAAGGGGCAGGCCCTCAGCCCTTATACCTGCCTAGTAGCTTGACCACCAAGAATAGAGACTCCCAGCCATACTCCTGGAGGTCAAGAGTCAGGCTCCTCTTACTGTGCAGAGTCAGGGCTCCTCTTACTGTGCAGGGAGTTAAATGACTCATCTTGCTTATTCCCAGGGTTTGAGTACTGGCACCCACTCTGGTTCCTTGGGAAGATGCAGAGGGTGGTGGCTACTGCAGAGTTTCAGGTTCTGGTGCTCTTACTTAACAACGCTGAGGGCATGGAGGTGGTCTCCATAATCCCCAGGATCAAGAGGGGGCTAGTTCTAGGCTCAGGTCTCAGCAAGTGTATAAGGGAGTCAGAATCTTTCCATGGGCTCCCATCTGTGGGTACTGGTGACTAAGGATGGTGCTGCAGAGCTGTTCTCTGTCCTCAAGACAGACAGGCAGACATCCAAGACCAACGTGGTGTCGCCAGGAGCTAGCCCTGCTAATCTTTCAGGATTCCTGCTCACCGTTAACCTCTTCTATAGGATCTTTTGGCCCCCATCTCCAGGAAGCCCTTCAGAGAGTGAGTGAGTGAGTGAGAGAGTGAGTATTGAGTGCATATTGTCCCTGCACCCACTGAGCCGATTCTTCTTTCAGGCACAGACAGTACTCACTAACACCCTGTCTACAGGCACAGCCTTCCTTCCTGCTTGTCCCTATGCCTGTTGTCTCCTTTCACTTGCTTTATCCTTCATGTTCCCAAGCTGACACTGTGAATTCCTTTACTAAACCAGAAAGAAAGCTCCAAGAGAGAAGAATTTGCTTAATTTATGCTCTACACAAAGGACCCAGCACGAACACAAATGAGCCAAATGGTCATGTGAATAACATGTAAACCAGTTAATTAGACTTGACTACCTGTGACAGTTACCTTATTTCCTAAAAGCTGTTATTTCTTTCATTCTAATACATACCATTATTTTACATACCATTAAAACAAAAATGTTATCTATAACAAATTAATTTAGAAATGAACCCGATATCAGAAATGATAAAACATAAAAGCAGAACTGGTACTTGTGCACGCAGGAGCTGTTTCTGACAGCTGGCCTTTATCCTTGCATACCATGTTTTAGTATCTCAGTAGGAGATACGGCCATGAGGACAGTTGGTACTCCATCCTTTGTGTGACCTATAGTCCTAGGACCTAGACACACACATGCTTACTAGTGCATGGCTGATGCTCAGGAAACATCTGCTAAGTGAACACATGAATCCCTAAAGTAATGGCTTAGTAGCCAGCGAAATGACTTTAAGGGTCCATATGCTAATATACAGCAAAGAAGGAAAGAGTATAGTAAAAATGTAAGAGAAGATGTGGGGTCAGATAACAGACTTCAAAAGAAAACATCGAACCTTGGCACTAAGTACTTTCTTGGTATATGTTAGTCCATATCCTCCTCTCCCTTATCCTACCCCAAACTGAGCTTCCTTATATAGTTTTCTCCTTCAAGTCAAGGAATTTATATGTTCTTACAAATATGTACACACTTAGAACTTAAGAGTCCTTTCCATTAACACACATCCAGTTTAAAAGTCAACCAGTGCATCTATCAATCAATCATCATGAATAATATCTCTATCATTGAATTCTTTAAAAGTTTACATCTCTTTTTGTCGGAAAAGGGTAACTTGGAATTTATTAAACAAAATAAATTCTCATATCTGATAACCAACAAGTAATTGTAACTACCCAGGGGACATATCTTACCTGCTGTTTATTGCCTTTTCTTGTTAACATGACAAATGGCATCGTGTCTGCAGACTCTGTCTCTCCTTCCCCACCACCAAGAGGGGGCCCTTTCCTCAGCTGGCTTTTGAGATGCAAAGGAATAGCAACATCAAGTTGGTGCACTTTAACAGATTCACCACTTCGCTGCTTCAAGACAGAAATGTAAAAAGTATATAAATATTCTGAAACACACACAGAGACATATAAAAATAAACTGCAAACAATTCATCCAACATAGTATTCGTTAAAACACAATCTTAAGATTCAGAGACTGGGAAACACAAAACAAAATGTTTCTCCTCATTGCCCAAAAAGCCTTTGAGTCTGACCTACAAGGAACCCTGTGATTCTGTTAACTGCGCCAGCCTCCACAGGCACACAGCACTGTGGGTCCCACAGACTGAGTTCTTTAGAAGCATCTTATCCTTTTCCCTCTCACAGCACAGAGAATCTCAGGGTCTGTGAAGTCTGACTCTTCCATGGTTTACTACCCTCTCCCCAGCACTCATAAGCAGTACTGTACATACAACAGGTACTCATCAAACACTCAAGAACAAAAACCATCTAGAGCAATTCACATTAATTTCTCAGTTGTGGTGTCAACTGATTTTAGCATTTATAATAAATTTTCCAAAAAAAATAATTGCATGAATCTTCACTGATGACTTACTTTGCATTAAGTTTGGAGGTAGTAAGACGAAAACAAGTTAGTTCTGGAGTTTGGGAGATGGCTCAGTACGTAAAGTGCAGGCTATGCGTGCATGGGGACCCAAGTCTGGATGGCTAGCACACATATAAAAGGCTGCGTATAGTATTTGTAGTTCTAGCCCCAGGAGACAGACACAGGAAGATCCCAGGCAGGGGCTGGGATTGCAAATCCCAGATTTGTAAGCAAATCTCTAGGTTCAAAAACTAATGTGAAAAGTGATAGATGAAGACATATAATGTCATTTTTAGTGTGTACACACACATGCATGCACGCAGAGGTGGTGGTGGGATTGATTTAGTGTACTTTCAGAAAGCTCATAAACTTTTAAATGAGACATACACATGAACTATAATACATTAGCGATATCACCTACATGGAGCATGCCTAACTGGGAGAAGGTAAGCGCAGGGATTTCATGAATGACTGAACAGAAACAGGACTTATGAGAACATTAAAAACTTAGTGTAACTTCTTCTAAGCAGATGGTAAAATAGCAGTTTTTAGAATACAGAAAAAAATTAGGAAGAACAGATACAAAAGTAGGGCCTGAATTGAAATGAACGTAGGGGATCCTACATTCATGCAATCAATTCCTGTCTACATCCTAATGAATGCAGCAGACTGATTTCCTCTGAGGTCTCAACATTGCTTTTCTAACATTTAAATCGTCTTTTGATGCAAACTTCATATGTTCAAAAGACTTGCCTATCAAGCAAAATGGACATTTTATTGTTTTTTGTTTTCTAGTTACAATTCATCAGAATTGGCCTGAAGTACTCTCAGATTTATTAGATTTATAAAGGATCTTTTACATACACAAATAATCAAACAACTATTTCAAAGCAAACTGTTCTATACTAAACATAAATAATTAATTTGCAATGCCAGAGATTGAGTCCAGAGCTTTGAACATGTCTAGGTAACATCCTACCACAGATCTGTGTCCCCAATCCAATTATTATTATTATTACTATTATTATTATCATCATCATCTTACTTTTCCGAGTCAGGATTAAACTCACTAAGTTGCCTATGGTAGCCTTGAATTCATTCTGTATTTCATGTAGGCCATTACTTTGTGATCCCCCTGCTTCAGTTTTCTGAGTCGTGGGGATTATAGGTATGGCACATATTTTTCTTTCCAACCCTATTCTGGGGCATCTTTCTATTTGAACATATGCTCATGGGGTGGGCAGCATATATAAATGCATGCATATCTCCTTATCTGATTCTTCATTGATAGATACTACCATTTATCATTGATAGACACACTAAGACTTTTTTATATTGATTTTGCATGGTTTTCCCCCTAGGGGAGTAATAGAGGAGTGTAGGACATGTGCTCCAGTGAGTACACAGGTCAGAGAACACCTTGCAATGGCTGGTTTACTCCTTCCACCATGTGGGTCCTGAAGAAGAATTCAGATCTTCAGGCTTGACAGCAATGCTTTTTTACCTGCTAAGCCATCTCATAGGTCCTAGTAGTGGTCTTGAGAGATTACTGGATCATGAGGACATTCATCTCCTAATGGAGTCATAATCTGATGGTATCATTGAGAAGTAACACAAACTTGGAAGTGAAACCTTGCTAAGGCTTTAGTATGAAATTCTTTATAGATTCACGTTAAAAGGAGTCCCCAGGCTAGATGTGGGCGCTAGTGCATGTCTTTAACCTCAACACTAAAGAGGTGAAGACAGGCAGATCCTTGTGAATTCAAAGCCAGTTTGATCTATAAAGCAAGTTCCAGGCAAGATTGATTTGGCTATACAGTGAAACTCTTTCTCAAAAAAAAATCCAAACAAAACAAGTTCAGTCCCCAGCTAGGAGTGCGACTTTGGGAAGTGTTTGAGGTGAGAACTTGTTGGAGGATAAAGTGCATTCTGGAGAAAGACCCTCTGAAAGAGAGTCCCTGGCCTCTTTCTGTCTCTCATTATCATTCTTCAGGCATAAAGCAATAATGGACTGAAATTGGGGGCCAAAGGAAATCTTTCTTTCCTAGAAGTTGTTCTCTCGAGTGTCACAGTGACAGGTCTAACCAACCCAAGCCTGGCTGCAGGAATAGGTTACTGGAGTTACTGGGATGTTCTCAGGAATCTGTTTTGTTTCTGGCCCCTTTCTGTCTCATTGGGGTGATAGCTTCCTACACTACACACTTCCTTCATGATGGTTCTGTGCTGCTATGTAACAGACTGAAACAAAGATAAAAAATAAATCCTTCTTCCATTAAACTATTTCTTTCAGGCATCTGTCACATCTCAATCTAGTCAAGCAACTAATGAACCCAGTTCATTCCACCCACTGAAAAGCTCTCACATGTGTCTGTTTCCTGTTACTGTGTTAGACAGATCACCATCTGTATCAGCCGATCACCAAAATAGCCATCCACCCAGGCTTCATCGTTGGTAGTCCTGCCCCTATCAGAACTGACTTCATATAGGACTTGCTCTTCCAAGGGTTCCCATTAGTCTTGGCACTGCTTGCCTGAAGATTATGTTCTCGGATGCTAAGCTTCTATTTAGTTTTCAAAGGCAAGGAATTCTCCGTCTTAACACCTCTGAAATTTTCTCCACTTTTTCTTAATTAAAAAATTTTCTATGTGTGGATATTTTGCCTGCATGTATGTATCTCTGCATTACTTGTGTGCCTGGTTCCCGCAGAGGCATCAGATCCCCTGACTCTGGTGTTACAGATGGTTGTGACCACCATGTGGGTGGTGAGAATTAAACCCATGTCCCCTGGAAGAGCAGCCAGTGCTCTTAACCACCCAGTCTTCTTACCAGTCCACTTCTAAATTTGAACAGCTCCATTTGACCAGCTCTATTTAAAATTTGTGCTATTAGGAATGTCTTTTCCACCATCCCATCTAAAGAAGGATCTTCCCTTTCTATAAACCAAAACAATCTATCCTTACCAATGATCACAATTTAGAAGTATATACATGGTAGTTTTTAAATACCTATCCTCTCTAAGAATGAGAATGTTTGTCTTATTTACTACTTATGCCTCACCTTTTGTACAATGTTACTCACATACTAGCTGCTCAATAATTATCAAATGGTGATCGACTCCATACGCTTCTTTATGAAAACTGCTTTATTTCTCTTCTAGAAAATTACAATTATTAATTATGCTTTATTTGACATGCTTCTAAAATGATCTGAGACTTACTTTATAAATTAAGGGCTTTTGGGCTAGTTATAGAAGCATATACATGTAAGTTAAGCACATGGGAGGTTGAGGCAGGAAGATTGTAAATTTGAGGCCAGTCTAGGCTAATTATCAAGTTTATGGCTAGCCCCAGCTACCTAATGGGACCTTGCCTCAAAAATAAAACAAAACATCAACCAGAGAGACACTGAAGGCTTCTGTGACAACATGCCCTCCCCCAAAAAGAAGACAGTCCAGACAGGAAGCTATGAAAAGAGACTCCTTAAAAACTGTGATAAAGATAGCTGAAATGCCCCTCACAGTTGAAGGGGTTAGAGGGAGCTTGGTTTCCTTCATGGGACTGGCCACTGGGAATTTGACCGTATTCCAATGAGTATATGAGCAACACAAATGGGGCTTTTTTAGGGGGTGAGGTGGGGTGTGTGTGGGAGGGTGGGGAGGCGGGCACACAAGGGTGGGAAGTTAGACCTGGAAGGAATGGGAAGTGAATGTGTTCAGGGTAAATTGTATGAAATTCCCAAATAATACAAATATTATGTTGGATGAAAAAAAAAACCCAACCAACCAAATAAACACACACACACACAGACACATATATATCTCACACACACACACACACACACACACACCCACACCACATATTAGAATATCTGTATATATAAAGACATACTTAATGTCTGAAAGAAGCAAATTGGTCTAATATATGTGTAATGATATTATAAACTTAATAGGTGAAATGATAAATCCTTTGGGGAGGGATGAAGAAGGAAGTATGCTAAGCTCTTCAATTACTTTGTCAATAATAAAATCTAGTATTTCTTCTCTAAAGAACCAGACTACCAGCACAAAATGAATTAATATCTTAAACAAGCCCAAACTGGGCGGTGGTGGCGCACACCTTTAATCCAGCACTTGGGAGGCAGAGGCAGGTGGATTTCTGAGTTCGAGGCCAGCCTGGTCTACAGAGTGAATTCCAGGACAGCCAAGGCTACACAGAGAAACCCTGTCTCAAAAAACAAAAAAACAAAAACAAAGCCAAAACAACAACAACAAAGAAATGTTTAGGGCTGGAGAGATGGTTCAGTGGTTAAGAACACCATCGGCTCTTCCAGAGGTCATGAGTTCAATTCCCAGCAACCACAGGGTGGCTCACAACCATCTGTAATGAGATCTAATGCCCTCTTCTGATGTGTCTGAAGATAGCAACAGTGTACTCATACACATAAAATAAATAAAAATTAAAAAAACAAAAAACAAAAAAAACCCAAACAAGCTCAAAACAAGATACCACCTTGCTCTATGGCCTACCCTAGCTACTCTGTAGTCCTCTTCCCTTTCCAGTAAACACTGATCAATAATTATCTATACTGAACATTTTCATTCCTTCCTTTCAACCTAACTTACCCCAATGCTTGTTCCTCAACAATACGTTCTAACAAAAGCATGTTAAGTCAAAGGGGTTATCAATAATTTAATAAGCAGAAGTAAACAACCCAAAGGATTTTCTCTCCAATTACAGAAAAATGTAATCATTCCACATTACTGTTTGTTTTAGTAATTGCCAAATGGATGAGTAGGGATGCAGTTCAATGCCCAGCTAGCATGTACACGGTCTTGGGTTGGATCTCCAGCAACACATACCAAAACAAAAACAGTTACAAAGTTTTGATAAAATCTTGTTTATTAGCTGGGTGTGGTGGCATATGCATTTAACCCCAGCATTTGGGAGGCAGGGGCAAGCAAGAGGCCAGCCTGGTCTACAGAGTGAGGTCCAGAACTGCCAGGGCTACACAGAGAGACCCTGTCTCCTGTCCTTCAGGGAAAACTCAAAGTGAGTTCCTAAGAAAGCTATTTTTTTTATAATCACAAGCAAAAAATTCAATGACTAAAATCCAATCTAGTTTATTAATGCTATGAACATAAAGATTGATTTTATTTTAGTTATGTGTTTGCCTGTGTTATGTGGGTTACAATGTATATGCGTGCAAGTGCCCATGGAGGCCAGGGTTTCAGATCCCTGGGGCTGGAATCACAGGTGCCTGTTAGCTGTCCAACACTGGGGTTGGGAAACAAGTTGAGTAAGGGATCTTAAAAATGATCGCTCCCAGTCTTACAGTAATTACATTTATTCTCATTCTCTCTCAAGAGAGGGTTTGGAATGCAGGACAAGCTGGTAGTCACAATCTGTATATATTAGGGAGATATGCTATAGGGGTGGCTGTTTAGATAAGGCATCCTCGTATTAATCAGAATCTTGTGTACTACAATGTTCTGTGTTCCAAGGAGTGATATTTCATACCTGAAGGTTTTCTAGCATCATTTTGTCCAGAGCTTGAATGAAGTCCTCATCTTCTACACAAGGAACATGCTTCAGTCCGCCTCCCTTAATCATCACCTCCTTACCAAAGGAAAAAAAACCACAACTTATCTTCATGGTACTGTTTCACAGGTCAGAGCCTTTCTATATGATGATGTGGTCAACGTAACCAAAGGTTAAAAGAACTTTTTCCCAAGGGAAAACTCAAAGTGAGTTCCTAAGAAAGCTATTTTTTTTTTTATAATCACAAGCAAAAAATTCAATGACTAAAATCAAATACTCAAAACCACTATACAATTTGAAAACAAAACAAAAAATACAGTCATACATACAGCATTTCTTCGTCAGTCTCATTCTCCTTGTTTGAATCTGTGAGGTAATCTGTATTCTCCTCTTCCTCCTCCTCTCCCTCATCATCATCATCAGAACCCTCCTGAAATGAACATCAACAGACAATTGAAACCCTTCGGTAGGGAACTTTAGGTGCCTTATGAAGATATGTAGTTTACTTATTCCTAGCCTCCTTTCATGGAGTCTGTTTAAAATGAATGATAGGACAAGTCAGAAGGCCAACATTTCCTATATGCCAGGAGCTAAACACTAATCACAGGTCAGACAGCATATAAAGCTTCTGCATTAGCGTAAATTACACGAGGAAGGAGTTTCCTGAACCTTTAGTATTTCTCTCCGAGAAAATTTCTCACTATAGTTTTATTAAAAAACTAAAATTCAACTAATCCTACAAAGTTCAAATTTAATACCACCAGTTAAAAAACATGATATAACACTATGTAGGAATGTTCTCTTGTCCTTTACTGTTCCCATTTTTTTTACATTAAAAACAAAATAGAAATCCAATTTGCAGCTCAAAAACATTACGTGGGTCTATGGACCCACTGCTTCTAAACAGACACGTTACTTTTCTGTGAGACACAAAATTCATTCTTACTTTTAGTTTCCATTAGTGAGTGAACACATGTGCTGTTCTTTCTGTGCCTGGCTTATTCCACCTAACACAATGCCCTCCAGGTTCATTCATACTGGCACAAATGACAAGATAGCATTTTCATGTGGGAGAATGCACATTTCATACTCTAAGCATACCACATTTTTATCTAAACCATAGAAATCACCAATGTTTGCAGAGACAGACTTGATAATTACTAATCTGATCACTACACAGTGTATCTAGGTATCACAAACCATACATTCCATAAATACGGTAAACAAGGTGTCATTAAAAGTTTTAAGTCCACTATGCTAAACTCAGCTGCTTCTCACTGTACCAAGGTAAGTGACAAATACTCTCTAAAACCCATGACTTAAATTTGTACTACTGTTGGCTGTGTGTATGTGGAAAATAACTCCAGGTCCCGAAAGTATACTCCTATACAATCATTGTAAGGTTTTAGAGCTCTACACAGAAAGGTTTCACAAGGAATACAATGACCATCGAGTACTAGTGTTTCCTGCCAAGCCTGCAGACCTGGGCTTGATCACTGGAATACAGAGTAAACAGAGAAGCAACTCCCACAAGCAATCCTATGACCACCACATAAGTGCTGTGGTATACAGGTATGCCCAAACCTACAAACTCACCTCTAATAAATAATAAGAGCTAAAAAATTAAAGCATAAACTTTATTTTCTAAATGCAGTAGCTATTTAAGGTAATCTTCTAATTTAAGATTGAATTCACAAATGATGTTCTTAGCTATGCGTGCTGTATATGCTTTTACTAAAGCCCAGTACATAAGGCAGGGTGGTCAGGAGTTCGAGATTGTACCGGCAAGTTTCTGTTTGAGCCAAGATAGAGAGACCTGGGAAGAGGTAACCTCAATTGAGTAAATGCCCCCTTCAGACTGACCTGTGGCGTGTGGTCCTAGGTTCCATATGAGAAAGTAAATGGGCAAGGCAGTAAGCAAGTAAGCAGTGTTCCTCCACCATCTCTGCTTTACTTTCTGCATCTAGGTTCCTTGGTGATGTCCTGCAATCTGTACCATAAACTACACCCTCCTCCTCCCAAGCTGCTTTTGATTATGGTGTTTATCACAGAAACAAAAATCAAAGTAGGAAAAAGGTTATCTTCAAATACACAGTAAATTCAACAGCACCCTAGGATACAAGAGATCCTGTCTCAAAAACAAGCAAGCAAGCAAGCAAGCAAGCAAACACACAAAACGCTAATCTTAAATCTCCCCGAAGAAAATGAATCGTGTGTGTGTGTGTGTGTGTGTGTGTGTGTGTGTGTGTGTGTATGTGTGTGTGTGCGTGTGTACATATTTTGGGAGGGGACAGGGTCTCTCACTGAAACCTAAAACTCATTAGTTAGTTAGACTGGGTGGCCAGTGATCCTCAGGGATCCTCTCAGCCCCTCCATAGAGAGTATTATAGGCGTCTCTGTGTGGGTGGTGGAGATAAAATTCAGGTGTTTGAATGCATTCAGCCAAATAAACCATATTCCCAGCACCTCCTCCCCATGAATCAATTAATACACAAAAGATGCTTCCTATTTTTAAAAAAACTACATTAAGCTAGGCTAAATGAATTAACAAACCCCTTCCTTTTATTGCTCAGTCAATAAAGCTCTATGTCAGGAGTGGTACAAGGACTCTCATGGAGTATTATCTCCAGATGGCTTACAATGCCTAATACAATGTAAGTGCTACACAACACTGTTAGGGTATGACCAAACAGGTCTACATATGCTTGGGATAAATGTATTATTACTCCCTTAAGTACTTTTTAGACATGAATAGTTGAATGCATAGATGAAGAGGGCCAACTAAACAGAATGCATTCATTTTCACAAATAAAATATTGAACAGGAATACATTTGTCCTGATCTCCCTATATACTAACATAAAAATGGGTAAAATTAATACACCACAAAACCTGAACTGGCTAAGGCAAGCGGGAGAGGCAATGTAAAAAACAAACAAACAAACAAACAAACAAACAAACAAACAGCCCAATGCTGTATCCTGGCTCTGGTACTACTCTGAGATTGTGAGCAAATTACTTAATCTAAGTTTCTCACTAACATCAACTGTGTTCACAGGAAACAATTATATAGAGTACCTACCATAGTGAATAGAATAACAAATGTTCAGTAAGTAACTATTACTGCTATTGTAACAATGAGTCTTACACTTTCTTTTGATAAATGACATGTTATAGAATATAATATTTTAATAGACTATCTACTTAATCTTCAACAGTTATTTGGGTTTCACACTAATACTTAAGAGAAAATATCCTGGTTGGGAGTTGCTACAACAAATAAAAGAACCAAGATGGGGCTGGAGAGATAGCTCAGTGGTTAGGAGCACTTGCTATTCTTGCAGAGATCCTGGTTCAGTTCCTAGAGCCCACACGATGGCTCACAATGGTCCGTAGGTCTACCTGCAAAGTGCCCTTCTCTTATGGCACTGCAAACACATGTTGTGCATACATATATGTAAGTAAAACACTCATACACATAAAACAAAATCTTAAAAAGAACCAAGCTGAAAACAGAACTGTAGCTCTGTGGGGATTGGAGAGCTGAACCCATGAAGAGCTGAGCCCAAGGCTATATGCATGCTAAACAGATTCTCTACCACTGAGCTAAACCAGCATGGTACCCTACTGTTCCTAAAGAGTTGAATTCTTGCCTTTTCTTTCTCCACTGGAGTAAACAGTTAGAATACTCCTTCCCATGTTTATTATTCCATAACACATCTTTCTTCTTCAATAATTTCTCTGCTTCTGTTTGGAGGATAGCTATGGGGAACCTTGGAGGTGAAGAGAAGTATTCCAATCTTATTCTTGTCAAAGTCAACACATGTTTTTCAGATAGACATGCACCTCCTCCAACTGAACGTTCTGTTTGCTTTTCTCCCTAGCAGAGATGTGTTCTGTGTAGTGTTTCCTTTTGACTTGAAACACAAGTTTAAAATGATTAAGTCCTTCCAAATAAAAAGTTCAATATTGAAAACAAAGAAATGCATTTAAAAAGAAAAATACACCTCTAATTCTTCACAAGAAAATTATTTAATATTTACTGAGGATGTTAGATTCATTAGACTATGTTCATCTAATTAGTACCACAGAAAAACTCAAAGACAATTATCAGTCTCAAAATCCAAAAGGAATCGCTGTCTCATTTCCTTTTGTTATATAATGTATTTAGCAAGCCAATTAAATTTATATTTCAGAATTTTTCTACAGCAATTTTATTTTGAAAATGAATTAATATAAAGCCCATCTATTATGCTGAAACCAATTATGGAAACATACTGCAGCTCTCAACTGTTAATTTATTTTTATCTTTTTTAAGGGAGCTTTAAGGTTCCAAAGAAAAAGTAGCAGCACATAAATATTTAAAAGTATATTTCTGTTGCCTATAAATACTAGCCAATTATGGAAGCCACAAAGTACCAACTCTTCTGCTTTTCCCAATCATCCATTTCTAACTAAATGACTTGGGTAGTTAAATCACATGAGCTATCTGTTAGCAGCCAGAGAGTCTACAGGCTTAAAGGAAACCTGGTCTTACAGATTTTCACTTATACCTGTAGAAAATCTTAACCTTAAATCTCTGGGTCCTTTCCTTTTAAGACAGAGCTTTAAAAACATCTATTTTATGACTCTATGAACAATTGATATTCTTTTAAACACTAAACTGCATATTTTCTAAATATCTAGGTTCCATATACTCAAACCAAAACTTTACAAAATAAATTCCCCAAATACTTAAGTATTAATTATAAGCGTTTTTCAGTGTTTAATGAAAATCATACTTCCAGCTGGAGAAAAGGCTCAGCGGTTAAGAGCACTGACTGTTCTTCCAGATGACCTGAGTTCAATTCCCAGCACCCACATGGTGGCTCACAACCATCTGCAATGGGGATCCAATACCCTCTTCTGGTGTGTCTGGTGTGTGGATGTATGTGTGACAGTGTACTCACATACATAGAATAAATAAATAAATCTTTTTTTTTTTTTTTTTAAAAAAACAACATACTTCTAAGCTATCACACTATCCTAACTGCTTTACATACTCAACACAAAAAGTCATAAACACTAAATCACAATAATTTTATAATCTCGATGTATACAAGAACCAGGGAGTAAATGTTCAGTTCAATTTCTGCATTAAATTTTTCTCTCATTGTCATTCTACCTTATATTTATCCTACCTATAACAAAATGGTCTTATTTTTAATTATATATACATTAAGGATTTATTTATTTATTTTACTTTATTTATGACCATTTTGTCTGTATGCATGTGTACTATGTGTGTGCCTAGGGCCTGGGGAACAAAAGGGCACTATATCCCTGGAACTGGCAGTTGTTAGCTATCTACAGTGTGAGTGCTAAACCTGGGTCCTCTACAAGAGTAATAAGCTCATAAGCACTGAGCCATTACTACTTTTTTTTAAAAAATTATTTATGTATGTATATGAGTGGTCTATCTTCCTGCATGTCTGCATGAAAGAAGAGGGCATCATACTCCATTATAGATGATTATGAGCCACTATGTAGCTGCTAGGTATTGAACTCAGGACCCCTGGAAGAATAACTAATGCTCTTAACCTCTGAGTCATCTCGCCAGCCCCCACCTCCTACTTTATATTAAATTACATGTACATATACTTCTGTATTCAGACCAGAAGAAGGACATGGAGCTGGAGATATAGGTGAGTCTGAAGTCACCTGAAGTGGCTGCTGAGAACTGAACTCAGGTCCTCTGCAAGAGCAGTACGTGCTCCTAACTACTAGACCCTAACCCTGTATTGTTTATTTGAGACAGGGTCTCTCACTAGCCTGGGACTCAACAAGTAGGCAGGGTTGGCTAGGCAATGAGCCCCAGGGATTCATTTGTCTCCACTCTAGATCTAGAACTTCAAGCAATTAACATTTTGCCTGGCCTTTTTTGTTTTAAGATAGGGTCTATTTATATCGGCCTAGCTGTCCTGGAACTACTATGTAGAGCAGGCTGGCCTTGACCTCACAGATCTCTACCTGCCTCTGCCTTCCAAGTACTGGTATTAAAGGCATGTGCCACCATGCCTGGTATGTTTGTTTTTAATTTAAATTTTGTGGATTGAATGGAGGTCCTCCTGCTTGCATGCAAGCATATCACAAAGTAAGCTATCTCCCCGGGTCCCAAGAAAACATTTTCAGTGGCTCCTAAATGGCAGGGAAACAATTTCATATAGTTTGGCCTAAGAGCATAACATCAAAAGGACAAACTAATTATCCTGTACACAATGAATCTCAAATTTCAGAACTACTATAGTTGGTAAAAATAAAGCAAAGTGTATGAATATTTAGACAGTAAAACTGTTTTTAAGATTGTAAAGCCCAAAGATTACCCACATTCAACAGTAAGATTAACATACATAGAAGATCAAAACTATTTTTCTCAAATTGCTAATAAATAAAAATACTATGATCAATCTAGTTCTGGTGTCTATAAAAACCCTTAATTAAGGGGGTGTTATTATAATAGAAATATGTTATTAGTCATATTCTCAGTAATAAAAGTAAGGAAAAGATCTTTATTAATTAAAAAATCTTCACGGACCTGATACTCCTGAAAATTGATTCCTGAGCCCAGGGTATTTGTGTGTACAAATAAATAAATGTAATAGGTTTTAAAAAACATTTACTCGATCGCAGTCTTCTTCCTCACACAGACCTACGAATGCACGTTAGAAATGAGAGCACTTACTTCTTCTTCTGGCTCGTTCACTTCACTTTCATTTCCAGACTGTTCCTCTGTTTCAGCTCCTCCTTCTTCTTCTTCTTCATCTTCTTCAAGATTTTCCCCTTCTGTCATAGAATCTTTGGACTCTTTGTCATTTACTAGGCCTTGACAGGAGGACAAAAGTGGGAAAAAATACATTTAGAAAGATAAATGTTATACTATGGTTTTTATGTCACTTCACTTAAAAAGTATGAAGTAACTTAATAGCCATTTTGTAAGAACAATAAATGATCATAATTGAAAGTAATTGTGAGAAACATGGAAAAAAATATACCTTTCTTATCCACTAGACTGTAAAAAAGAAAAATAATATGTATGCACACCTTTTCCCCTTCTTACAGCTCCAAATACTGAAAAGATTGTCCTGTTTAAACTCAATCTCAGATGAATAAAGACAAAAGACAGCTACATATAAAGTTCAGTCTCAGACACACATAAAACAGATCTGTGCCATACTCTACAAAGATTTCAACACTCTCTAAAACACGAACATAAACATATAAAAATCCTATCACTTTAGTGGAGAAATTACATCTGGCTATCAATCTGAATGCACAGCTTTGTTCTACAGTTTAATTTTTTCTTCAGTAACAGTGTTTTCTTCCACGGGGAACTTGCTGCTCAAATCTTTCCCTTCCCATGGCGCCTACGTCTCACTGTGCAGCTCTTCTGTACACTGGATTAATTTCAACCTACTCACTCTATTTAAAGAAACACATAACACAGGCCAACCTATTTCCCAACTCTTTCCTAGAAATTGCATAGAACTTGTCTTTAGATGTTGTTCATCCAACATCCTTCTCAATGGAGTATCCTTGAATATGTCTCTTGAAATGTCACCTGACCTTCCTATCTGGTATAAGTCTACTGACTGCCTGGTCCAGAAGCACAGGAACCTCTTTACAGTTGATGCTATGACATCTAATTTCTTTTCTAATAATTTCATAAATGTTGCAAGACCATTAAGGACAAAGAACTTAGTTTCAAATTTAGCAAAGGCTATAAATTGATAAGTATACAGCAGGTTTAGTAAATCAGTACTGATTGTTCACAGAATTTTAGTAAAGTACAGGAAGAATTACTGATAATATGTATTACTCCTTTCACTTTATAAATAGTGAATGTCAGAGTTTGAATAACCAGAAAAATCTATAACAACAAAAATTTACTCTAGTGCTCTAAGTCCTAGGGAGCTGGTGAAATTACAGAAGTACAGAACAATTAAAGTACTACTTTCAGTTTGAGGGAAAAGGGGAACAGATGGAGGACACTCAGAACTAGCTGTTTTAATAGTGAAATTGATACTGAAGAAAAACAGATGGTGTTGCAGGTTATGTCTCATTAATCTAAGTATTTACTTATTGTTTACTGGCTTTCCTATATAAAAGGAGCAGATTTTATTTATGTATATGTTTAGTTGAATTTAAACTATTTACTTATTTGCTTGCATATGTGTATATGTATACTGAATGTGTATCATGCCATAGCGTAAGTGTGGAAGTCAGAGAACAATCTGCAGGCGTCAGTCCTCTCCTACCATGTGGGTTCCAAAACCCACAGTCAGGTTTGGTGGCAAGCATCCTTACCTGCGGAACTATCTTGGAGACTTTTAACTGGATTTTAAAAACAAAATATTTGACTGATAATTATCAAAGGCAAACAATGCAAAGCCAGGAGTTTACATCTAACTGTTAGCCAATAAACAAAACAACCCAATGATGTTATGTGATATGAAATATTATTACACCACTATCCTCTCTACTTTCAATATGCATCACTAAGAAACTATGTAAGCAACTGTTCTGATAGTCATGCTTCCAAAGTATCAGGAAAATAATATTATTCTAACATATTTTCATTTGGACCACAACAAAGCTTTAAAACCAGTTTGTAAGCACTGCCTTTTGCAATTTGCTTTACTATCGAAGAATGATCAAACTATGAATGAATACCTAGGAAACTGTCAATATAAACAATGTATATGAAACATATAAAGGGCATATGGGTAACAAAATGTAAAATATAGACAAAACACAGAATATTAAAATGTTAGAAGTGCATATGGGAATAAAATAAAATCCATCTCTCCTTCAACGTAAACTGCTGGATGACTCAGTTTCCTGTTCATCAGAAGCAGCCAGAGCTACACCACCTCTGTTTCCAGGGATTCAGGAGAGCTGAACACATCTTCCACACACTTGGAAGTCATAAGGGCATGTGATGGTTTGTCCTGTCTTATACATTAGCTGCCGCTTTAATTTGAACTTTGTTTGTCACATGTAAATAACACCTCCATCATTCTGGCAAACAAACCATACTCAATAAAACTCTACATTCTTGGTTTACATATGCCACGTTCATTTTACCTAACCTCACGGATATCCTTCTATCAGTTTGCCTGTGCACCTCATACAAAAGTGGTAATAACCTGGCAAAGAAATCATTTTTCTTTTCATCTCAAATTGTATAAAATATGTGTATTTTATGGGGATTTGTTTATTTTGTAGGTTTGTTGTTTTGTTTTCTGAGACAGAGTCTCCCTTAATAATCACACTGGCCTTTGACTCTTTGCCTCTGCCTTCCAAGTGCCGAGATTACAGGTGTCTGCACTATACCACATATGGGAAAATTTCAAACAACCAGATTTGTTATTTTTGGGTACATTCTCCTGCAAACTTATAATTTGGAAACACAAGTACTAGATCATTTAAAGCCTTTTAAAAGTAAATATTCAACCCATTTGGTTCACTGATTTAATTTTTAAGAGTCCTTATTCATTATATGCTAATTTGCCTCATATTTAATTAGAACTACTTTTGGACTTTAATAGTTTTTGGCTTTGCTTAAAATTTAAGAAATATACTCTTTTGCTTTGGAATATATTTATTCATATGACTATCTTATTTTTACTTCTCTCATTTCTGTTCTTCGCTGTATTAGCTGGAACCTCCAAAACAAAAATTGGATCATTTTAGCTTTATTTATAGTTTAAAGAAAAACATCTTAACTCATATATTCTGTCTACCTAAAATCACTTTAAAAAGTAATACAATGGTGTAAGCCTTAAGAGTCAAATAACAGAATTAAGCATGGCACATCCAAACAAAGGAATACAATATGTTAAAACAAACAAACAAACAAAAAACCCAAAGATTTTTAAAAAGTCCAGTTACAAAACTGCAAAAACATGAAAAGTTAAAAAACCCACCACAAATCATATTAACATATCACTCTTTCTAATTGCAATACAGGTGGTCTTCTTTATAATTCTCAGGATTACTGTCATCTATGTTAATACTGTAAACAGCTTAAGACAGTAAAAAAATAATTTTAGTATTTTCTACTAGCTTAACTTTGCACTGGATACTATAAAATTGAAACGACAAGTCCCCAGGTGCTTGAAGACAATGGCAAATGCTGCATGATACTATGCTTTATCAACAGGAAGTTTACTTTTTTTTTTTTTTTTTGTCTTTTTGAGACAGGGTTTCTCTGTGTATCCCTGGCTGTCCTGAAACTCACTCTGTAGACCAGGCTGGCCTTGAACTCAGAAATCTCTGCCTCCCAAGTGCTGGGGTTAAAGGCGTGCACCACCACTGCCCGGCAACAGGAAGTTTACTTAAAGTACATATTCTGCAAACAACCTCTTCCTTTTATCTAACCTCTAAAACCAGGAGGAAAATGGAGACGGATTTTAAGTGCCACAATCTTTATAGTTTCAAGCCATAACTGTAACGGTGACTCATTTTTCCTTCTTCATGTTCCTCATAAATAGTTCAATGTCTTAACCCTTTGATTTACAACAAGACAAAGGAATCTTGTTTCTTCTTCCTTATGTCCCTATATGAAGTTGTACCATTTATGAAAATTTCTGGACCCTAGGCTACATCTTAAAAATTTCAAAAGATACAAAGAACATGATAATTCTTTGTGTGAAGTGATTTATTTAATTAGAAATCTGAAAAGAAAAAGAAACTGGGTAACCTGGGTCAGGGCTGACAAGCCCTAATTCGCCCTAGGTCCTTGTGAAGTGAGCAGGAGGGACATATCAGTACTTGCACAATCAGTGCAGAGATCTGAACAATCAGGCAAACACAAGCATAGTCTCCAGCTGCAGATGTACCTTGGAGATGGCAAGCATATCAATATTCTGGATGCCTGGGGTAGGGAGGGGACTATCACTTATACCTTTACTTCAAACTGGTTCTTTCAGACAAGCAACGTAATAAAGCAATACTCTAAATGTAACTGAAGGAAGGATGCATATGAACACACCAAGTGCTAATGAGAAATAAAATAACTTTACCAACTCTGAGAAGATAATGACTTTGAAAATACTACAATAAAACAGACTAAGTAGGTTGGTATGACTTGACCTTGTACTTGTTACCCGGTGACCAAACTAGTAAACTGTTATGTTCCACAGAGGGTGATGTTCACAGGTTAAGTCTTCTGGAACCACCTCAGAAAGCTAAAGAGCATTGTCCAGATAAGCTTCTAGCAGCACATTTTCTCTAGACCCAGAAAAAGAGCCAACCCACGAATGAATGAAATCTGAAAATTGGTAGAGTTGTCCCAAATTTTCAACAGGTACTCCCTTCAATACTTCAAAGTACTTCAAAGTCTGTGTTCTCAGGAATAATACCAGCTGAAAATATGCTATATATGTGAGACACTTTCATCCAAAGGTTTGCCCAGACACCAGAGTCTAAAAGGAAGAGCAGCTGACAAGACTGCATCTTTCCCTCACTGTCACTTGCTTTAAGTCCTGCCTGAACATTTTATTTCAATTAGAGATCACTTTAGTGAAGCCAACCAGGTCACACCTAACACTACTATGCAGTACTCAATATCAAAGACACAAAAGTATGCAAATGCAAAACTCTGACTGAAAACATTATAAAACAGATTCTAGAGATAATCTGACCAAATCCCCTTCATTTTCTCTCTGTAATAAATTGCTTACCTAGTTTTATTAAGAATTCTCGTTCCAAGTCTTGTACCTGCCTGATGGATTCTTCCAGAGAATTACAGAGTTTGATCTTTGGTCTTAGCAGTTCTAGTGTATCACTGATCATGTAATCTATATCAATAGGAAATGGATGGTCTTTTGTCCAAACCTCCAAACTTTTCTTCCACCAAACATAACGCTGATAACAAATAAAAAAATAAATTTAGCTATAAGAATAATAACAAAAATTTAAAATAGTAACTTGTACTGTGATGTTACCTAGTTATAATAACTAAGTTAAAAGGTTGAACAAGAAACCTATAATTTTATTAATGGACAACAGCAATGATTCTAATTCCAATTATTTTCTCCTATTTATATAATTTTTGAACCAGTTGTTGAGTTCAGTCTAAAAGATCTTTTTATTCTGGCTATCATAGGTTAAAAAAAAAAAAAAGACATGGAAAAAGTATAAACAAAATGGCAAACACATTTTAGGATTACCACAAACAAAGTGACACATTTAACTTTATAAAAGTATATTTGATGCCTTAGTTTTGATAAATTGTCATTATTTTTCTATGCTACCTGCTTTTCAAAAAAAGTTCTATTAAAGTATTTAAGATGAACCCCCTCCCCCTTTTTTTTGGAGACAAGATTTTTCTATGTAGCCCTGGCTGTCCTGGAACTCAGAGATCTGCCTGCCTCTTCCTCCTGAGTGCTGGGACTAAAGGCATGCACCACCACTCCTGGTGAGGATAAAACTTTTGAAAAATACATAAATAAACTACAAACATTTACTATCTCTGCTACATATTTTTGTCAACTTATTTTGGAAAACACCTTTGTTGACGTTTGGTCCTAAGTATTTCTCAGAACTTCTCTTCTCTGAGGCTGGAATAGCAGGCATCAAATAAGAAACTCTACTTTGGAGATTAATATTCTCTGGAGCAAACCTCAGGTATCTAATATAAACATCTCCAGTTTAAGCAAGTCTTACATATAACAGGGACTTTGACCTTCAAACCTGCAAACTCCTTTCCTCATTTCTTGTTCATAAGTTTATAAGATAAGGCAGTAGGTAGAGAAGTACAAAAATGCTAAAATGAAATTCCCCAACATTATTTACTCCTACTTTAATCCCAGCCACTATGTGCCTCAAGTTATAACACCAAACCTCCCTTTTCTCAAGAGGTAAATTGTAATAGCTGTGACTGTGTAAAATCAAATACTACTGATTGATATTTTACTCAGCAGCATCTTAAGCACTTGATGATAAGCTGTCCTTTCTAATCAGTACTTACTATGTTGTACTACACAGGGAATAGTGATTGAGGAACATGTAAGCAACCTAGAAGTTAACCTTTGTGATACAAACCTTATAGAAATTTTATGATTATCCCTGTATTTGTACTGAATTTTATTTACCTCATACTTACTCTAAATCACAAGTTATAGAATAAAGAAAAATATGAAAAGCACAACCCAAGAGTTTACTAATAATAAATACATTTGCTTTCTACATCATATATGTTTATGTGAACTGCTACTTCTCTAAGGTAGGTAAGTAAACAATGAATAACTAGATAAATTAGATCTTTTAGAAACAAGCATTTTGGGCATACACTAAAACAGACACGGGAGAAGAATGTTATTAAATCACAAGTAGCTGGTTGTGGCAGGTTATGATCCTAGCACTTGGGAAGAAGGGACAGGAGGTCAAGAATTCAAGGCCAGCCTGGGCTACATGGTGACATACAAACCAAACCAAACAAAACAAACAAAAAATTCCACAGGTTTTTACATTAATTAAAAACTTACTGTATCAAATACCATAAGCTGTACATTATTGTGTCAAATTCGCAATCTATATACTTCCCAAAATTAACAACCTATCATTATCAATGATAAGCTGCAAAAAAAATTAGTGTTTATTTTATGTATGAATCCATCACACAATTTAAGGTCTCTACAGGAAGTACAACCTAATTGTGAACATACATAAATGATATATAATTTCTTTGCTAAAATTTCTGTTACATATGCATTCAGTAATATAAAATTGTATAGTGTGCTTTCATACCTGAAAATATACAAGGAAGCAGTCAAGTTTTCTTTTACTGGAACCTCTGTCAAAGTATTGGCCACAGGTATCCAAAATAGTGCATACTAGTCTAATTCTAAACAGATGCTCAGGAGGGTCCAGGGAACTTGGAGACCCATCAGGGTTGACACCAAATGAAGTAAAAGAATAAAGAGTTCTGAAAATAACAGCCGATTCGACCATTCTGTAATTATAAAGTTCTCCTAAGAACTTGGCACTACTGATACGTCTCTGGTTAAATTTAGGTTGATTAACCTGAAAAACAAAACAAAAACACCCCAAAGGTTTTCACTGAAGAGTAGCAACAAAACTGGAAGGGTTAATTCTAACGTAAGAGTACCAACTATTCAAAGAACATCTGTCAGAGAAATAATGATAGCTTCTATACTCCTTTTCTAATAATGTGGCTGTATCTAAATAGCCTGTAATTTTCTAAGAAATGGTTATCTTTAAAATGCCGTAATAAAAAGAACATGTTAGATATTAAGTTGAATATTAAGCTATCATTAAATGAGCTTTTTCTAAATAGTTACAATGTAAGTCTTTCTATCAGCCTGCCTAAGGTATTTTCTTTGTAATCTATAAATCAAGAAACATTAAGTACCTAGTTATATAACATTTATATTAAAAGGAAAGTACTTAAAGACAATTCCCATAATTATCAAATATTTATAATTAATAAGCTTATAGTTTCCTGTAAGTTAAGTCTCAATAATAACCTAGAAATAATAACAATTTAGTATAATCTGACAAAATAAACTTAAAACAGCTTCAGAAAAAGAATTAAAAAAACATACTAATGATTGTTTGAGGTTGCAGAAGAAAATTTAATATATAAGTTTACTCATAGGTAGCTCCCAAGAAGCTGCGAATGGTTTAATATAAGAAAAGAACAGGTTTTTGCTGTTGTTTCTCTATAACCTTGGCTGTTCTGTAACTCCCTCTGTAGACCATGCTGGCCTCAAATTTACAGAGAGAGATCTGCTTGCCTCTGCCTCCTTAATGCTAGGATTAAAGGTGTGTGCCACTACTGTCCAGCTCAAATTAATATTTTTCAATAGTAGGATTTGAAGACTTTTATGTTCTCCACAAACTCTAATGGGTGTAACTATAAAGCAAATCTGTTACCTCCATTCCCAATCGAATATCTTCGAGTACTCCATCCACAACGTGGATCCCAACATCCTCCTGGTAGAGCACTAGCCCTGCTAGGAGGTTGGCCACACAGTGAATACTATTGTATTTCACATTCCAGATGTTTATCATACAACAAATAACATAGTCTTTCACTTCTTGGTCCTGCCAGGGCAACTTTCGCATCTGTCTCAAAACCTACATGAAAAAAATGTTGTTTAAATAATTAAGATAGCATGTATAATAATCCAGGAACTCTAGTCCTATTATTGTGCAGAGACATAGAAATTTTAAAATCTGAAACACTTTAAGTAGGCTTTTATTGGTTTTCTTACATTACAGAGAAGTAAAATGAGATTTATTATTATTCTCTAGACCTTTCCATAATTTCTACAGTATTTTCCAAAAATGTCCTACAGTATTTGGGTCTTAAAGAGTCAAATGAGAAATATGGTTCAGTAGGTAATTACATAGCACATACACACATAAAAAAATATACAGAGTGTAATAAAAAATAAACAAACAGTACATAGTCAAAGACTAAGCTCACTGAAAGAAAAAAAGCCATGGTTTGCCAAAATTAGTATATTATGATTTGACATAAATAATCTCACTTAAAGTCTATTTCTAACAAATAAACCCACATACAGACCAATGAAACAGAATAGACGGCTGAGAAATAAACTGTACAATCAGAGTCACCTAATCTTTGACAAAAACAACCAGTGGAAAACAAAACCACACAAAACAGCCTTGCCAGCAAGTCGTACTGGAAAACTGGCTGTCTACAAGGGGAAAAAAATGAAACTAGATCTATTTCTCTATTTCCCTTCAGAAAAATCAATTCAAATGGATCAAACCTTAATGAAAGACCTGAAACTCTGAAAGTGCCAGAGGACAACAGAAGAAACATATCAGGCACAGAAAAGGCCTTTTCAAAGGACTTAAAAAATAATTCTGAAAATTAACAAAAGAGTTGGTAAGAAATTAAAAGGCTTCTGCACAGGAAAAAAAAAAATCACCAGAGTGAAGAGACACAGAGAATGGAAATGAATTATTATTATTGTTTAGTTAAATACTGGCAATAAATATGTAAAAAAGTGTCCAAAATCCTAAGCCATTGAAGAAAGGCAAGAGTCCATGTCACCACAATCATAATGGCTATCAACAAGAAAACAAACACCAACCAATTCTGATACAATGTGGGAAGAGCCAGTGGTGGTGGCACACCTCTTTAATCACAACACTCAGGAGGCAGAAGCAGGTGGATCTGTGGGTTCAAGGCCAGCTTGGCCTACAGAGTGAGTTCCAGGACAGTCAGGGCTATATATGTACAGAGAGACCCTGTCGCCAAAAAAGAGGGGTTGGGAGGAAGAAGAGAAAGAACAGGAAGAGAGGAGGAGGAGGAGGAAGAAGAGAGAACCCAGCATCATAACTGGTAAAAATATTAACTAGTATAGCTACTATGAAAGTCAGTGTGGATATTCTTCAAGAAAGCTAATAATAGAACTGCCATACCATCTGACAAACCATACCACTCTGGGTATTCTAACTCATGGTACCATAGATACCTGAACATCCATGTTTACTGGTACATTTTAAAAAAAATAGTTAAGTTATGGGAATCAATAAAGATGCCCACCAACAGAGGATGAATAAAGAAAACATGGTACACAATGGAATATTACTCAGCTGTAAAGAAAAATGAAATTATGAGACTTGTAGGAAAATAGAGCTACATACCATTATTTAAGCAAGATAAGTCCTGCTCAGATATGTATCACATGTTCTCTATCACATGGGCTCTAAATTTAAATTTATGGGTGTGGGTGTGTGTATTTGTAAGATACAAAGTACAGAGAAAGCTTGGGACAAAGAGATACAATGAAGGGGAAAGGTGGACTAAAGAGGATAAAGGAATCCATGTGCTACGACAGCAGAGGGAGGACAGGCAGAGTGCAGAGGGCAACGAGAGGAGGGTATCAGAGAGGGTAGGGGTAGGGAAAGTGTAATGACACATCATGTATGAGAAAGCAACACCCACTATTTGGTAACTTAAAGAAGATTAAAAATCAAGTTGGAAGTGTTTGATACCCCCTAAGTCCACATAAAAAGCCAGGTATGACTACACACTCCTGTAATTCCAATGCTGGAGAGGCGGGAACAGGAAGCTCTCTGAAGTTTGCTGGCAAGTGAGGACAGCTGAATTTGTGAGTTCTAGGTTAAGCAAGAGAAAAACACCTGAATGACACTAACCTTTAGGTCTTTATAAATACATGTACATGCACACACACAAACCTGTATATATGCACATGCATACACACAAATGTTCTAAGTCACTTAAGAGGGAGGACAATCTCAGTTTCCTTGTGTGTAAAAATGGGAAATAATTACTTATTTCCTACTTCACAGTTAGGATCAAACAAGCTAAACTATGTGCAGTGCTTACTGCAGCGACTGGTAAAACAAAAGTGCTCCATGTGTCAGCTTTACTATTTCACACTTTCTTGTTTTGTTTTTGTTTTTCGAGACAGGGTTTCTCTGTATAGCCCTGGCTGTCCTGGAACTCACTCTGTAGACCAGGCTGGCCTCAAACTCAGAAATCCTCCTGCCTCTGCCTCCCAAGTGCTGGGATTAAAGGAGTGAGCCACTACTGCCCGGCTCACACTTTCTTAAAAGCACGATAATCAGCAGAGCCTGCCCTGAGAACAGACTCTTTCTACTTCTGTTATGAAGGAAAACAGATATTACCAGCAGACTGTGAAATTGTCCTTTCATGTGTCCTGCTTTCTAGAACCATCTTTCAAGCACTAAGCCTGCTCTCCCTGAGCACTCTCACTGGATCCGCCATCACTACAGGTGCTTTCAGTGCTTTCGAAGCTTTTACTCCTCCCTAAGACTGCTTTAAACCACCCTGAAGACAGCATCCCTTTTCACAGGTACACTGTCACTCCTTGTCACCTTCTACCACAAACAGAAAGGAGCTCTGCACTCTTGTTACAGAAACCTGTAACGCTAACAAGGAAGCATTCTGTCTACTGTCTTAACAAGGTAACCAGAATAACTAAGATAAGTCGGTGGTTTTTAGCCTTTTCTGAAAACTCATCCTGTTGTGATCCTTTCCAGAACAGAAATAGATATCCAAAGTTATAAATCAGAGGAATCATGAACCTGTCCCCTGTCTAGCATGCATAAGGCCCAGGCTATCCCCAACACCTCTGCAAACACCAAAAAACAAAACCACAAAAAGAGTAACATACAAAATATAAAGTAAATTTTAAATATGTATAGCATTACAATTAAAATGAGAAGTGAAACATTACAATGATAACAAGTTATAAAAAATACAAAATACACATCTCTAAGATTCTGTAGCATCCATCCCATGAATGTCTTCTTAGGATGATTTGAACAGTATCATCCCTAATGAGCACAGATCTACCCCTATCTGTCCTGGAATGCACGAGGGCTGCACCACCACAAACCTCAAAGTGACCATTACTACATCTGATTCAGACTTTACCTTCTCTGTGGTGACCTTAGAGAGATCCTTGTACAAAAGTTTGCGGACATACTCCTGAAGAGGAGGACGTTTCTTTCTCACTGTCTTTTCAGCTGGCGGTGGGTTGCAGTAATAATATGCATTCTCTACCATTGTAACATATCGTGCATCAAGATGCATTGCTTGTTTCTTTCTCATCATTTGCTCCTAAAAGAAAATGTCTAGATTAACCAAAACATTCAACAATGTATGCAGAAATAACACTTACCTACTCTGGAAAGCAATAGCATAGAAGCTGAGCAACACTAAGTTCTAAGACCTTGGGAGCTAATAGTTTGCTGTCTGTAGAGGCATTCCTGATGAAATGGTGTAATACTGGATGGCAACAACTCTAAGAAGGAATTATCACTTTCACAAAGAACAGCTCAAGTCAGAGTTCTACCTTTATTTGATTCTTATTCCTTAATTTTACTTACAAATTCGGGCCTTGTGCTCCTTAGGGTTAAGAGAGGCTGGAATAGTTATAAATCAAGTCACATTTGTAGTAGTACGTTTTGAATATTTAATGGGGTATGACCTAAGGCCATTAGTCATAAACTAACACATTCTAAAAATTGTAGTAGCACAATACTTTATATTCTAAGAAGTTAAATGATCCCCTCTGCCCCATCTTTTCTTTTTAGTCTTGAATCTTACCACTGAAAACAGAAGTTAAGCTAGAGAATTCTAGAATGAGTGCATTTTGGCTTCACTTGATGGGCATCACATGAATAATTTCTGCTAAGAAATCACACAAATCCATGTGTCTTCATTTCAAATCTCACCAGTAAATTACTCAGCCTCAAAATTAGGCTATAAAAAAGATACATAAATGTCACAACCAAGATGTGTATAGTGGGTTTGATTGCATAATCTACTTAACTAAGTACCTTTGTATCTCATTGCTGTGAAGAGACACCATGACCAAGGCAATTTTATAAGGGACAATATTTAAATGGAACTGGCTTACAGCTTCAGAGATTCAGTACGCTATTATAAAAGTGGGAGCATGGCAGTGTTCTGAAGGCAAATAAGAGAAGACTGGCTACCAGGCAGCTAGGAGGAGGTCTCAAAGCTCACTCACACAGTGACACACTTCCTCCAACAAGGCCATATCACCTAATAATGCCTTTCCCTGGGCCAAGCATATTCAAACCACCATTCACTATTCCTTAGTCCCCATAGGCTTGTTCAAACACATGTGTCTACCGGAATCTCACCTAGCCATTGTATAATGAAAAATACATTTAGTCCAACTTCAAAAGTCCCCATAGTTATAACAGTCTCAACAATGATAAAATCCAAAGTTAAAAGTCTCTTTTGAGATTCAGTCACTTAACTGTAATCCCCTATAAAATCAAAATCAAAAAGCAGATCATGTATCTCCAATATCACAGGACATATATTACTATTCCAAAATGTCATAGTGAGGAAATACTGGACCAAAGCAAAATCAAAAACTGGGCAAACTCCAAACTGTGCATCTCTGTGTCAGATATAAAAGCTTTATCTTCAGATCTCTAAATCCTTTCATATTTGTTGACAGTAACAAAATTCTTTCTTTTGGGCTGGTTCCATTCCCTGTTAGCAGCTTTCCTCAGCAGGCAGCCCACAGCCTTGACATCTCTAACATCTTAGGGTTTTCAAGGTAATTTCAACTTTACAGCTTCTTGTTCTATTGTCTGGGATCCACATATGATCTAGGATCCTTCAAAGGGCTTGGGTAACTTCTTCAGCTCTTTCCTCTGTAGCAATCTAGGCTCTGGTTGACTCCACTTCAGTGCTGCTGTTGTTCTTGGTGATCATCCTGTAACACTGGAATCTCGAATTTGCTGGAGTCTTCTGCTGCAACTAAACTAATAGCCTCTCATAGACTCTTATCATGATGTCAAGCCTCAGATTCTTTGCATGACCCTTTCAGTCCTGGGCCCTCAACTGCAACTGAGGCTGCACCTTCACCAATGGCCTTCCATGGCTTCTCACAGTGCCGAGCCTCAGCTGCTCTCCATGACACCTTCATGCCTTCAAGATCAGTACCACCTGGGTAATTTTTACACAATTACCAAGTCCAGCTGCAGCATGAAGTACAAACTTGGCTATCCTTGGTACATGGCTTCTTTGTGCTCTCAGAAAACAATTCCCAGAAGATTTCACCTCAGTGATGATGGTCTCTTCTTTATCACCACTATTTTCTTAGTTCCAGCTAACCAGCATCAATTGTGCCAGCAGTCCCTTCTATTCTTAACTCTAAAGCCAGAGCCACATGGCCAAAGCTGCCTGAGTTCTGCTGCTTGCTGGGGATGAAACATGACCACCTTGTTCTATTACATTATCACCAGCTTTTGATTTTCCAACTCCTTCACTGCCTAAGCTTGGCTGTCCTGGAACTTGCTCTGTAGATTGACCTTAGAGATCTGCACGGCTCTGTCTCCTGAATGCTAGGATTAAAGACGTGTACCAGGCTCTTGAACTCAGAGACTTGCTTGCCCCTTTTTCCTGAGATGTATCTATTTCTTGACATATTAAAAGCATGTATTATCATGCTCTTCATGGCCAATATTCCTCAAGATCCAGATCAAAAGCTTGTGTCCTCCATTTCTGGATTGTAGTTCATTCCAGATTAAAAATTCAAATGAAAACAATAATCAGGTAATAACACCATCATGGCATAACTATTATCTTGTTCAACTGCAAAAGCATAAACAAGTTTAGCTGGTGGGATCTTGACCCAAAGTCACCAGTCCCTTAATCTGTTTATCTCCTTGAATACAGGATTCAGCTCCATTCCATTTCCTGGTGTCCTTTTATTACTAGAATCATACATTTTGTATTTTTCCTTTCTAAGCTTGCTCCTTTTCATCAAAACACTCTTCATGAGAGTAAACTTTTGTAACCACACAACAGAATTTATATCAAGCTGTTTTGATATAAATTTTCCTTTGCTAATGCAATTAATCTAAATCTTTTAATTTTAGCCTCAGCAGACTCTTCGGACAAAAGCAAAAAGCAGCCACATTTGCCACTAAAATATCACAAGAATGGGCACTAGGACACATACTAAAATTCTTCTCCTCTGAAACTACTAGAGCCAGGCTTCCACAGTTCAAGTCACCTTCAGCACCAATGTTTTCCATATTCCTACTAGGATGGCCCACTAAGCCTCACTTAAAGAACTCTACTGCTTTTCAAATCCAAAGTTCCCAAATCCATTCATTCAAACAAAAGCATGGTCAGGCGTATCACAGCAATACCCAACTCCTGGTACCAACTTCTGGCTTAGGATTTCATTGCTTTGAAGAGACACCATGACCACAGCAACTTTTGTAAGGGATAGCATTCAACTGGGGCTGGCTTAAAGGTTAAGAGGTTCAGTCAATTATCATCAAGATAGGAGCATGGCAGCATCCAGGCAGGCATGGTAACGGAGAAGTGAAGAGTTCTACATCTTGTTCCGAAGGCAAACAAGAGAAGACTGGCTTTCAGGCAGCTAGGAGAGTCTCAAATCCCATCCCTACAGTGACACACTTCCTCCTCCAGTAAGGTTATACCTCCTAAAGCCATACATAGTGCCACTCCCTGGGCCAAGCATATTCAAACCATCACACTAAATATTCTCTAAATAATTGGAGAAGGGGATTTATAATAACAATACTGACACAATGATAGATAGTGCCTAGAGGTTCCTAAAGCAGAGCTCTCTCTAACTTGGTAACTCCTCCTATACATGCTCTCTGTTTTTTACACCAAAGTCTGCAAGGAGGTGCTTAGATATCAATAAATATAACAATGCTTAATAAACTTGATGACCATTTCAAAATCATAATCAGCTAAACATCTCTTCTAAATTAAAATTTTAATATTATACTTTATGATTTTTTTCAATAATCTTTCAAATCTATTTTAAAACTATGTGTATATGGATTTGCACATATGCACATATGTGTATGGCTATAAAGGTTGGAAGAAGATGTCAGATCTCCTGCAGCTGGAGTTACAGGAGGCTGTGAGTGAGCTAAATATGTACCACTACACCATCTTTCCAGCCCTACTTCATTTTAAATTATAAAACTTCATTTTATAATTTTTAGATTATACTTTATGTATACATTAAAAACTGGTAGGGACATAGCAAAAAGAAAGATGATCCCTACCTAATAGTACTGAAGAACCTATTCATTTGAATAATTTGTCTGTTATTAGGGGGTCATTTCATTATCTTTTAATTAAAAAAAATGCATTATTAGCATGTACATGCAAAATTTGTATGTGTGTGCATGTCACAGAACATGTGTGTGGGCCAGGGACAACTTTATGGAATCAGTTTTCTCTTTCCACCTTTGTGTGACTTCTGGGAATCAAGCTCAGGTTGTCAGGCTTGCAAAAACTAGAGTGTCAGCTTAATGGTTCTTCTTTGAACTAACTGGCAACAAGGTGGCTCTCCAGTACAGCTGTTCATTTGTGCAGGATGTTCAAGGTTAGGCAGAAATGCTTGTAGTCAGATGACAGAGGAAGACAACCAACAACCATTAATACTTTTAATCCTTGAAGTAAATCAAGAACCTCAACTTTTTACCAGGATCCGCAAGTCCTTACCAAAAGCACACTGGTCCTCAGGTGTGATTCTGGAGATCTGAAAAGAAATCGTCCACAGGTCTCCAGTAGAGTACATGCCATTTCAATATGATGATGAGAAAAGTCTGATAGAAGCATCTGAAATAATAAGGATGAAAAAATGACAAAAAACACATCATTTCTAGGAGAGAAAGAAAACAATACATGTGTTTGTGTGTAAAACTTGTAAGACGAAACATAAAGTTGACTTTAGAAAGTTTTACTGCGGAACATTTTTTTGTTCACTACCAAATTTTCGCTAGAAAAAAAAAAAAACTTGAATATATTTATAATCTTTCCTTTTAGAAAAAGAAACTGATATCAAAGTGTTTTCTGTATTAATTTTTAGATATTATTATTTATTTTAATAATGTATGTGTATAGTTTATGTATGCGTGTGCACGAATGTGAATGGCTGACTTTAAATGTAAATGGACGCATCAACACAAAAAATATAGACTAGCTTATTAGATAAAACAAAAATAAGATCTAACTACTTGTTGTCTGTAAAAACACATCTCACTCACAAAGATACAGACTAAGTTAAAGGATGGAAATCAATGTATAAACCAAAGAAAAGCTAAAAACAAGCTGGCATAGCTATTCTTATATCTCATTGTAATTTCCTTTTTGTTGCTATAATAAAATAGTCTGACCACATTTGGGAAAGCAAAGAGTTTATTTTAGTTTTCAGATTGCAGTCCAATACTAAGGGAAATCAGGAAAAAAACTCAAGCAGGATCTTGAGGAAAAAGCCATGGAAGAAGGATACTAGCTTACTCATGGACTCATGTTTAACTAGCTTTCTATATAGTCCAGGACTGCTTGCCCAGGTACAGTGTTGTCCAGTGGGTAGGTCCTGCTGTATCAATTACCAGTCAAGCCTATCCCTTAAAGATATGCCTATAGACCAAATCGATCTGGGCAATCACTTAATTGAGACTTCTTTCTCAGGTGACTCTAGATTATGTCAAGATAAAATTAAAATAAAGTAGATTTATTTTAAAATAAAGTAGATTTCAAACCAAAAGTAAAAAAAGAATAAAGTAGGCAACTACATAATAACAAAGTGAACAATTCACAAAAAAGACATAATAGGGACTGTGAGATAGGGAAGTAGATAGCTCAGCATGTAAAGTACTTGCAATGAAGTGGAGAGTTCAGATCCCTAGCACCAATGTACAAGCTGAGTGTATATGGTAGCTACCTGTACTCCAGTGCTCAAGAGACTGAGATAATCAATTCCCCAGGAAACCTGACTAGCCAGAATAGCAGCAAAATCAGTGAGTGATAGTTTCAAGTGAGTCTCAACATACAAAGTAGAGATAAACAGAGAAGACACCTGGCATCAACTCTGACCCTACACACATACACACACACACACACACACACACACACACACACGTATGGCCACATAACAAATATACATGTAACAACAACAAAAACCAGAGCTAAAGAGATAGCTTAGTGGTTAAGAGCACTAGCTGTTCTTGCAGAGGACTTACCTGAGTTTGACTCCTAGCACCCATACAGTAGCTCATAGAAGGTCTAATGCCCTATTCTGACCTCCACAGAGACCAGGCACACACATGGTGGAGACATATATACAGGCCAAACATTCATACAATTAAAAAAGTAAATAAAGGTATGAAAAAAAAACCAAAAATGATTTAACAATAATTGATAAACATGCACTGAATGTTGGAAGTTCCCAATTTCATAATACAAACACTAATGGGTAAAGATATGACATAGTTCCTAATACTATAGTGGGTGATTTCCAACTCTATTCCTATCTTTAGGTAAGTCAGGCAAACTAATATCAACAAAGATATTTAAGAGTTAAATTAGAAGTCAGGCATGGTGGCACTACCCTGGTCTATAGGACAGTAAGAACTATCCAGAGAAACCCTATATTGAAAATCCAGAGTTAAAACCATCACTAAAAAAGATGGCAATCTAAGCCACAAAGTCTTAAAGAATATAAGTAATTCTGTACCTTATCAGAACATAATGAAATACTATTATATATCAAGTAGAGATACTTTTTTTTTTGGACACAAGGTTTCTCTATGTAGTCTCTACTGTCATGGAGCTAGCTATGTAGAACAGGCTGCCTTGAACTCAGAAAG
The DNA here is from genome assembly GCA_021653895.1 of Mastomys natalensis. NCBI lineage: Eukaryota > Metazoa > Chordata > Mammalia > Rodentia > Muridae > Mastomys > Mastomys natalensis. Next base: position 178,246 of record JAJTUV010000558.1, read on the forward strand.
AGTTCTTCTGTCTCTGCCTCTGCCTTCCAGGTACTGGGTGGGATTAATGACATGCACTAAGGCCAGTCTAAGCTACACACTCTTAAATGGTCAGTGGGTCACTGAAGAAATGAGGGAGGAAATGTCAATTCCTAGATTCAATTGAAAATGGAAGTCAAACTTCCATTTAATCAGAATCTTTGGGATACAGCTACGGCAGTTCTAAGAGGAATGTTTACAGGTATAAGTGTTTACAAATAAAGAGTCAGAAATCTCAGAGCTAGAGATGGCACAGTATTCAAAGCATTCCTGATCCTACAGGGGACTTGAGTTCAGTTCCTAGCACCACACTGGGTGGCTCACAACAACCTGGTGTTAATTACTTTACATCCAGATTACAGTTTACCCTCCCTCTTCTCTCAGGCTCTCCTTCTTATCCCCCTCCCTTCATCCATCCCTCCTCCCTTTCTCCTATGAAAGGTATTTTATTTTCATGGATTCTAATGCCCTCTTCTAATCTCTGCAGGTACCTACATACAGGTAACAAGTACACACACAACACACACACACACCAGCACGCACGCACGCAGCACGCACGCACGACACATGCTAATCTTTTTTAAAAAGTCAGAGACTTCAAATAAATATAAGGAAAATAAAAACAAGATAAACCCCAAAAGAATAAATAGCAAGAAATAAAGATCAGAGAAAAAGTTAATAAAATTAATGCTTAAAAAAAAACATTATGTAGACTCAAGAAAAAAAAAATTAAGATTGAGCAACAAAACAGAAGACAATCTAAAGATAAGAATGAGAAAGAAGATCCAAATTAATAATATTAGAAATGAAAGAGGAAGGAAGGGCTAGAGTAATAGCTCAGTGGTTAAGAGTATTTGTTGGTCTTTCAGAGGACCTGGGTTTGGTTCCTAGCACCTACATGATGGCTCATAGCCATCTGTAACTCCGGTCCCAGGAGATTTGACACTGACCCCTGTGGGCACCAGGTGATACATGCAGGCAAAATTTTCATATATGTAAAGTAAAATAAATAAATTAAAATTAAAAAAATAAATGAAAAGAGATTCCAGTTAAAGCCAGAATATCATTAAGAATACTTTGAAGCTCATATTCCAAAAGAACCTAGAAAATTCCTAGATATAGATCACGTGCCAGAATAAAATTCTAGAACACAACTTAAACAGACCCTTAGCCAAGCAAGAAGGCTCAAACAATAGAGGACACTTAACAAAGAAGCCCAGGGTAAGATGGCTTCATTGCTAAATTTTACCAAATGTTTAAAGAAGAGCCAGTACCCATGCCCATGGAACTACTTCATAAACAGAAGGACACCACCACACTCATTCTATAAAGCCAGTCTCATCTTGATACTAAAACTGGAAAAAGACACAACAAAAAACTGTATAGACTGATTGTCTTGATGAACACAGATATAAAAATTCCCAGCAAAAGTGCAAATCAGACCAACAAGATGACTCTGTGGTTGGTTATTATACTTACTGAGAAAGAAATAACAGGGTAAAAAACCATTCACAATAGTTTAACAACAACAAAACTAATCTGGGGGCAGGAGGTATTCCAATGAAGTGACCAACTTTACAATTAAAATGTGAAACGTCAAAGAAAGAACTGAAGATGACACTGGGAGACGGAGATGAGCTCGCATACTCATAGATGGCAGAATCAATACTGGGAAAGCTGTTGTACTATGAGGAGCTTGAAGACAGCTCAACTGTTAAAGAACACTTGGTCTTCATGTGGGACTCCTAACAGTGGGAGGAGCAGGGGCTGTCTCTGAGTCTATTGCCTGCCTTTGGATCCCTTTTCCCTAACTGGGCTGTCTTGTCTAGCTTCAATAGAAGTGCTTAGTCCTATTGCAACTTGATATGCCAAGGCTGGTTGATTGATATCCCTGCATAGCCTCCCCTTTCCATAGGAGAAAGGGAAGAGGGGTGGATGCAGGGAGGGGGTAAGAGGGAGAGTCTGAGAGAAGAGGAAGGGAAACTGTGATCTGGATGTAAAGTAGGTAGGTAAGTAAGTACGTAAGTAAGTAAAGAATACTTGTTGCTCTTCCAGAGGACCCATGTTCAATTTCCAACACTCATACAGTGGTTCACAACTATCACTGATATAACTCTAGTTCCAGGGAATTTGATACCCTCTTCTGACTCCTAAGGAACCAGGCACACAAACAGTGCACAGATACACATGCAGGCAAAATATTCATATATAATATAATATGAATAAATTAAAAATTATTATATAATTGAAACCAATTTAAGGATAAAATGCAATTTCCAACAAAATCCCAATGATATTCTTCATGGAATTAAAAAAAAATCTTAAAATCATATGGAAGCACAAAACACCTTAAACAATCAAAGCAATTCTAAGCAGAAAGAACAACACTAGGCACCACAATCTCTGACCTCAAACTATGCTACAGAAACATAGGAAGAAACACTATGGTACTAACACAAAAAGAAACACATAGACCAATGGATTAGGACAGAGTACCCAACAGTAACACCTCCTACCCAACATAACTCACCTAATCTTTGATTAAAATGTCAAGAACATAAGTTAGAAAAAGAAATCTTCTTCAAATGGTGCCAGAAAAACTGCACAGACAAAGGTGAAATCAGGAAACAAAAAGCCTGTTGGAAAAAGCTCAGAGAGTCAAATGCTTTACCTCTAGAACCTCAATTTGGATCCTTACAGCTTGATAGCCAGTCTAGCCAAGTGAATGAGTGCCAGGTTTACTGAAAAGACTGACAGAGGAAGACACCTAACATATCTCTCTCTCTCTCTCTCTCTCTCTCTCTCTCTCTCTCTCACACACACACACACACACACACACACACACACACACACACACACACAAACACTACAGTGGATCCATCTTTCATCCTACATAAGATCAATTCAAAATGAATCGAAGACCTTAGTGTTAGAGGAAAACATGGGCAAACACTTCAACACACAGGCATAGGAAATAACTGAAAGGAACTCAAATTGCTCAGAAACCAGTCCTTAGGACTGGCAATTGGGAATATACGACATTAAAAAGCCTGAACAAAGGAAGCAAGCAGCAGAATGTACAGACATACAGCAAAAGAAAGAACCTGACAAGGGAGCAGTATCTACAATCCATAAAGAACCTCCAAAATTAAAAACTAAAAAAAAAAAAAAAACACAAACTATCCATGTAAACAAATGCTTACAGGAAGAAATAAAAGTGACTAAGAAATATTTGAAAGTGTTCCTTAGCTATTAGGAAAATACAAATTAAAACTCCATCAAAGGCTGGAGAGATAGCTCACAGTTAAGAGCACTAGATGTTCTTACAGAGGACCTGGGTTAGGTCCCAGCATTCACATTGTAGCTCACAACCATCTGTAACTCTGGTTCCAAAGAAACCAATGCCCTTTCTGACCTCTGAGGGACTACACACACACACACGCAAACACATACAAAGAAAACAAAAGACAACAAATGCTGATTAGAAACTATGCAGAGAAGAACCCTTATTACAAACTTGTGCAGCCACTACTGAAGTCAGAATGGAAATGCTTCAAAATACCAAAAGCTGTAACTACCAAATGATCAACTATATTACTTCTAAGCATATAGGCAAAGGATATGCTACAGAAATACTTGAATATCCATGTTTACTGTTGAATTACTCACAATAGACAAGATAGGGAACTATTGTAGATACACAGCAAAACTTTATTTAGTTTTAAGAAGAATAAAATAATATCACTGTAATTGGATCTGACCCTCTTCTGGTGTGTCTGAAGACAGCTACAGTATACACATATAAAATAAATAATAATTCTTAAAAAAAAGAAAAGAAAATGCCACAATAAACCCCATTTCTTTGTATGATAGTCAAAACACTGACTTTAAAAAGGGTAGTGATGTACATCTTTTCAGAGGGTGTGGTGGTCTGAACAAAATGACCTCTATAAACTTATCGGGCACTGTATGAAAGCTTAGGCCTGGTGGGAGGAAGTGCATCAATGAGGTCTGTAAAGCTCAAGACAGGCCCAGCGCCTCTCTGTCTTCCTGTTTGTTGTCTGCCCATCAAAGTGTAGAACTCTCGACTCCTCCTCTCAGCACAATGTTTGCCTGTGTGCAATCATGCTTCCCACCATGACAATAATGGACTAAATCTCTGAACCTGTAGGCTAACCTCAATTAAATGTTTTCCCTTATAAGAGTTGCTGTGGTCATGGTGTCTCTTCACAGCAGTGAAACTCTAAAACAGAGGGTAAAGCAAAACGTCAACCTTCAGATTTGAAGTATTTGTTGAAAATGACAGAAAATAAATACACAAATTCAAAAACCCCAAATGGTATGAAAGCTGGGCTTATTGGCACATGTCCTGTTATCTTAGTACCTAAAGCAAGAATATAGTAAGCTTGAGAGACTCTTAAAAAAACAGTTATGACAAAAATCTCTGCAGACTAATCTATGCATATACTGATGATCTTCTTAAAACAATTCTTAGAAACAGAATTCTATGCCAGGAAACATGTATATTTCCTACATAGATCTGTGTTATTTAAAATTATACAAAAATTAGCTAATTTAAATTTTTTTGATGATTTATTTATCCTATGTGCACTGGTGTTTTGCCTGCATGTATGCTGTTTTAGGGTGTCAGACCCCTTGGACCTGGAGTTAGAGACTGCCATGTGGCTGCTGGAAATTGAACCTGGGTCCTCTGGAAGGCTCAACTTAACTGTTGAGCCATCTTTCCAGCCCTCACATTAATATATTTAAACAGTCTGCAGCATGCGCAATCACTCCTTGATAGCTGCCTGAGGTTTGCCTGAGACATCCTCTGCCGATAAACATTCTTCCAAGACTCCCTAGGAAAGCTCAGGAGGCTTAATGCTCTCAACATTTACAGTGACTATCAGTAATCTAAAACTATAAAAACATGCAGTTTCAGTGGAAAAATTATTTTAGGGAAAAAAAAAGAATTTTAGAAAACAAATGATCATTTGAAATGCATGTTTATCAATTCTGCTCTAATTTTACCACATAAAATCAATGTTACTATTTGATTTCTAATTTAGTTTCATTATGGACAGAAAAAATAATGCAGTATTATTTCAGTAACCAATCCATGAACATTAAGAGGTTTTTTGTTTTTAGTATAGAACAGAGTTTATTCAGGGCATAGGGAGGGGAGGGGAGAGAGTAATAGAGGCGGGGGGGGGGGTTGCAGGGGGGGAGGTGGGGAGGGAGAAGAGTAGAGGCCGGTCATGAGCACGTGTAGAGAGAAGGGGAAGGGATGAGAGGACAGAGCAGGGGCAGGAAGGCAAGAACAAGAGAGGGGCAAGAGCAAGAGATTATTTTGGTGACAAATATAATGTTAATTATATAAAGGTTTGGTAAACTGTTCATCAAACTTAACAGTCCATACTGCTGCTGCCTCTTTATTACTGTGATTATTTCTTATATACATATATTTTTAAACTTGTGAGATACATAATACTTTCTTGTTAAAATGGCGTCTCCATAAAGGAAAGCAATTCTGCCAAGATGCTTTCTGCCTCACAGATTTTGAAAACAGTTTGATGAACTGGTTAGTTTCATGACTAGTATTTTCTCTGTCTTTTTATTTTAGCCTATTTTGTCTGTATTTCTAAGGAACACAAAATTAATTAACCAAGTATTGTGCTTATATGGCTTTTACTTGATATATTTTGTCCCTTTAATTAATTACGGATATTCCTGCATTTGTATCTACCAACTCACCATTTGTTTTCTATTTTGTTAATGTATTTAATAATTATTCCTTTTTACAAATTTGATTTAAATTAATCAAACATTTAATCATTTTGTTTACAACTTATAAATAAAACTTAAAACTTCTCTATTAAGAACAATGCAGCAATTACCTTTAAACAATGCAGTGTATCATTTTTGGTGAACATCTTAAACTTGGTTAGTTCTCCAATGAAACGGACAGTTTTATTCTTTGTCTCAATGTTGATCTGGTCCTTTTTTCGAACCTAGAAATTAAAAGACATTGCTTAGACAGTTAACACTTTAAAAACCTGTAATTAGAACTACTTAAACTTTAATTCATCTCAAATATTTCAGATAAATTGGGTAAGATTTCTTGTCTTCAAATTACTTTAAGAAAAAATTGGCCCATGTTGTCTACACTAGTTCTAGGAAGTGCTCTGCAAAACTCTCCATGATCAAGTCATTTGGGGAATCAAAACACTTTTGTCAGGTTTGAATAAGCTCTCAAAGTAACCTGTTTAATATGAATCAGTATTTCTCAAATTTGTTTAATAATCTATGCCTTTTTAACATATTAACCACTATCAGTTAACAGAACATCAGATTAGTATTTTAAGAACACACTTTAGGAAATGCTGCTTTAAAAAATATAAATGCTAAAAGCTCATTTAAATGAAAAATATTTTCAGATGTTGCTCTACATTATCAATTGTATTACATATTTAATAGAATTAACTACAATGAAACATTAAATATATTCATTGTTGTTTTTATTATCAGAAATGATCATATGTCAAAGTTCAAATCTTTTGCAAGTTTAAGTTCTACACTGGTGTATATATTTTAAAAAATCAAATATAGCAAAATTCCATTAAAAAGTATAACAGTATAAGACAGACACACTGAGATAAGTGTAATTAGATTTAACTGTAGGATTATAGTTTCTTAAGAAATGTAGATTACAGTCTAGAAATCTATTATGTAAACAATGATCATGAGATGGTAGCATCTCCAACTAATTCAGTGTTCTTTCCAGAATATTACCTACTTATTTTGTCCATATTATAACATTCAGGAAAAGACACGACAGCTGTTACTCTTCTAGTGCAGTAGGAGAAGGGAAAGAGAAAGGGAGAAAGGGAGCAAGATCCCAGAAGTGTCAAATAACTTGACTATGGTGAATACCAAGATTCACATTTCCCAACTATTAACTGAAATTTACTTCCAATAATATGATGGAATTCCAAGACAACAAATAAAGTCTAATCTCACAAGAAACCATACACTTAATAATCATTATTTTACTGAACCAGACAGCTAAGCACTCAATGGAATTGGTTGATTTTCAGGCATCTACTCTGATTTGTTTGTTTGATTGGTTGGTGTTTGAAAAAGGGTCTTACAATGCAGCCCAGGCTGACTTGTAGCTTCCTTCATAGACCAGGTAGCTTTAGACTTGCACCAATCCTCCTGTCTCTGCCTCCCTGCACGGGAGGATTCCAGGTGTGTGACACCACACCCAGACTCTTTAGTGATGATTTTAAAATAAAACATGCTTATTAAGACCCCAGAGCAAACTAGGGGCCATTATTACTAAATCTAATCTTAAGTATCAACAAAAGTATATTACACAAACACAAAATCACAAACATACCAGAAAACTTTACCCATATTATTTACAGATAAACAATCTCTTTGTGATTGGAGACAAATAGAAATTACAGCCAGAGCAGAACAAGTACATGCTCTATCTCTGCACTCCCACTAGGCCCTACTGGCTGCTTTGAAATGTTACCTACTATAGTTAACTTACTGTACTGTGGGACATCAAGACTTATTCTTGCATCCAACCGCACTCCATATACCTTTTAGATATTCTCTTCGCATTTCTCCCCACCTTCACCCTTCCCAGATTCTGGTAATCACTTTTTAAAAAGAGATTAATTTTTATGCGCATGTGCAAATGCCTTCAAGTATATATGTGTGCCTGGTACTTGTGAAGGAAGGAAAAGCACGTTGGATCCCTTGGAACTGGAGTTACAAATGGTTATAAATCACCCATGTGGGTGTTGGCAACCAAACTCAGGACCTTTGCAAAAGCCAGTACTCTTAACCACAGAGCCATCTCTCCAGCCCTAATAATCACTATTTTACTCCCCATTTTTATGAGATCTACATTTTTCTTCCCTTCAAAACTATGAGTCTTTTAAACTATGAGTCTATTATATTATCTCCGTTCCTGATGTTCACAAGAGAAGCTGAAAACATCTTCAAAGACTGTACCTGGGGGAGAGGACCCCACTAAATTATCCTAACTCCTCACTCACAGTTTTTCACTATCATTTCAAAACTTATAATCAAACAACATACGCAAAACTACACTTGATCTTAGCCAAAAGGCTGAGAAGTATTACTTCTGCAAAACTAAATATAGATGAACAATATGTTTAGTGATTACTATTGTAGATTTTACTTACATTACCAATTATCCTTAACAAAAATGCTTATTCCAACTCAATATTTAAAACTAAATTATTTAGTGTACATCACCAAATGATCTCTTCAGATTTATGTCCACACATAAATCTTTTCAACTATTTTATTCCCATCATTTACTACTCCCCGATAAGAAACTGTTTGCCTTCTAGAAGGGCTAATAGATACTTGTCCAAAAAGATACCTTTCCCTCTACAATTTGTCCTTTTGACTTTATATTATATTAATTTTATCCACTAAATAATTCAACACACTTTTCTACAAATCTATTTTATGCTAACCTTGTAATCTGTTCTGAATCTATAAAGAATATGCTTTAATGTACATATATATGTATTCCCTCATCTGGTAGAATACTGGTCTCAGAAGAAAGCGTCCCATCCACCTACTGGGACAGGGAGTGAGGGGTGAGGACTCACATACTTTGCCTCAGAGTTTTCATTTACTTTTTATGTTCTGTGTTGTATATAAAATGCTGTAATTGCAAATATAAGTTTAAAATCACATACACACAATAAAACACAGACATACTGCATAAACATATTTGTATTCCACTTATTTTGACCAATTGTTTTCGTTTGGCTTTGAATGTTTCTAGAATCTTATGTGTTGAACATTATGAACAACTTCGGGAAGCAGGCCCTAGGAGGGAGAGGTGGATCACTGGGTGTTTATCTTCAAAGGTTGTATCTAGTCCCTGCTCTCTTCTTCCTTTTCGATTTCCCATCCATTATGACATAAAAAAGCCTCTACTACATTTTCCAGCCATCACGATGCTCTCCCCAAACACAGAGTCAATGATTCATGATTGAACTCTCCAAAACAGCAAACAAAATACATCCTTCATCTCTTCAATTGTTTATGTGAGGTATTTTGGTCAATTATGAAAAGCTAATACACCAATAAAGAATTTTAATTTAAAAAAACAGGAAAGACCATGTTTTATTTACTTAAAAGCTGTCCTCTCCATTAAGGAAGCAGACTCTGATGTCCTTTGGAGGACAAAGAAAACCAGAAACAAAAATATTCCTCATAGTTGCACTATCTAAAGACAAAATTTTATGAAAACTTATATTTGGTGACTCTATATCACTTTGGCGCCATGATTATCAGACCCCCTTTTTAAAAAAAAAAAACAAACTATTGTTGGGTTTTGAGATAATCAGTTTTTCCTACTACAGTTCATGATATAAACAAAGCTTTTTAAATTTTTTTTTCTCAGAGCTGTTCAATGTATGAATGTCTCTAAAGATCTAGAAACATATTGCCAAAGTGTTTATCTAAATTCTTACCTGATTGAAGTATATAAGAATGTTGATTTCTCACTTCTATTAGCTTTATTGATCTGTCAAATTAGCAAATCCATTGTTTAACTAGAATTTCTTTGACTACATATAGTTTTATCAGCTTTACTTCTCAGCTGAGATTCTTAAGGGGGCAAATATGATCATATTGTGGCAATATATTTGGACCTAGATAGAAGACAGAGACAGGGAAACCTGGTTAAAGAGCTATTGTCATACTTGAGCTGTGGACTATGAAAGACAGTGGCAGTAGGCATCGTGAGAAGTGGCTAGAATTGAGTGCTTCAGAATGCTGTGACAGTCAGAGCTGGGAACTTCACAGAGTGAATGAGGGGATTGTGACAGCTGAACAGAAATATACTGGATTATGAGAAAAATACAGAAGTACATTCAATGAAGTAAAATATAAGGATGCTTTTAGAAGAAAATAAAATATTGAGTCTTTTGTGGAGACAATCGGTTCTAAAAGGACAAGAAAACTATTGTGCACTGGAGAGGCTCTAGCACAGCACACACATTTGGTGACTTGACGTTTTTGGGAAAACAGGCATCAGTTGAAGCCATATCACTGTGTTTCCACTGCAGAATCAGGACTGAGTGAGGGTGGTAGTACACACCTGGAATTCTAGCATGTGGCAGTGGAATTGACAGTGAATTGACAGAGGGTCAATTCACAGCCAGCCTCGACTACAAGTATGAGTTTGAAGCTGGTCTGAATTACATGCATCTTGTCTCAAACAAACAAAAAGGTAGGGCAAAAGACTTAAGGATACAAACCCAACTTAAAAAAAGATTAAAGATAATAAACATAAGTAAATTCAGGAAAACAGGTAGTATACAGGGAAGAAGTACTCTATGGATATTTAGGTTAGGTACTGTACTGCACCTGGAATATCTCATTTAATTCTAAGGACAAGTACTGCTTCAAAGAGCAAAATTATTCTCCTTAAATAGACCTGTCCAGCACCTAAGTAACTAAGCCCAAGTCACAATGTTAACAAAGTGGAGCCAGCATGATGTCTTCTTTAAAAAATCAGCATAATCCATTGGTTTAGAATCTATAAGGACATCAACTAATGGGTAATCATGACAATTTAGTAGTCTCTATCAAGGGTGTTGCTATGAAGATTTTAGGAAAAAAAAAGTATGCTAAAAAATTCCAATAAACAGGAAAAAACAAAAAATACGATCTGGTAGTACATGCCTATAATCCCAGTGCAAGGTCTTCCCTCTAAATTCAAGGTCATCTCTACCACACAGTGAACTAGAGGCTAGCCTGGGATACCTGGGTCCCTGTCTCAAAATAAAGAAATGAAAGATGAGTGTTGTAGGGTGTACTGTGTTAACCAGATAGACATATATGGGTTTTGTAGCTGTTACTTTGTTTTTATTCGATATAGTTGTACATTAAACACATTTAAAGCCTAACAGAAATAACTTAGGAAAGAAGGTTTGAAGAATAAGGTGGGAGAGATCCTGAGAGAGATGGAAAAAAAATCAATCACCTCAACTAGCAGTATAAACTATGCCAATCCCTTCAATTACCACTTCAATTTTCAGGGTAAGAGAGGTGTATACATGTATAGGACGCTCTTAATTTTTAAGTTTTTCACCAAAGTTACTATCATACTTAGTCCAACACTCTGTATTTTGCTTGATTTGGAGTTTGATGGGAAAACAATGTCATTAATACAGCATTCTCGTAATGCTCACTGCTGTAACAGCTCCTTATTGGACAAGGGGTCAATTACATACCCAAGACTATGATTTCTGCTCTATCTATTCCTGAAGCAGCAGCATTTACCAAAGTGTGTTCTTTGTGGGATATATACTCATACTCCTCTAGGGCATTCACAGAGCACAATTACCCTCACAAAGTTTTATAATAAAACAAAGCTGTTAAACTTTAATGAGCTCAGTGTTTCCCAAGTTCTCTAAATACAGAAAGCTTACCTGGCTCAATATTGCCTATGAAAATCTAAAACACACTTAAGCAAAACATAGCCCAGGAATATCTCAATCACAAAGACAGTAACAAATAAACACTTATTACAAGCAGTAACTAGAGATCATTCTGTCCCTCAAGAGATTTTCTTGCTCTGAATCCAAAGCACCCACTCTATAATAAGTCTACAATCATACAAGTATACAATCATAATTTATTATTTTCCTCTTGCTTTTATAATTACGTTTTATTTTTGAGCTATATTGTGAGGTTCCTGACCTCAGAAATTATCAGCTCTCTTTTGGCTGCTCAGCAATTCTGCTGACGTGTCCAGCTGAGTACAGGAGTGTCACTGAGCACAGCAAACAATAGTTTTACTGGTATTCCAAACAACATATTCTAAAGTTTTGTAAACAGAACTTCAAGTTGTTTCAAAGGCTATCAATGTCCACTGTCAGTCACTAACAGTGCCACTGTCACCTACCACCGTGCATTTGAGGGTCTGTGATTTTACTTCCATAAGGTGACTGGGTAAGTAAGACAGGAGAACTACTAACATAGTCCAGTTGTAAAACGAGAAAGGATGGGAAGCTACCTGGTAAAGGAGCTAGTATTTACCAGAGTGTTCTTTAAAGAATTTAACACTATCCAAGAGTTAAGAAAACACAGGCAACAGCAGAATTCCCTGATGTCTTAGAATTGAGGAAAGCTGTTACACTTCCAAATTTTGGAACTCGATACCTAACAGGGCACTTATGAGGCAGCATACCCAACTGTCTTCCAGGCTAATTCTCTTTCTTTTGAGATCAACAAAGGCCTGTGTCTTAACCTTGAAGAATAGTCTTTAATTTATAACAAGAAAAAGTACAAGACCTATCATGGGCAGACAAGACAGTAACAATAGCTCCTATTCTGGATGGAGCAGCATTATCAACTCTAAAATTTGTTAAGTACACCTACACTTTGAAATTTTAAATTTCATAAATTCTCAACTGTTGTGTCACTATCAATTTCAAACTATGCTTATTAACAAAATTATGCTCAAAGAATCCTCACTCAACTTATTAGAACATATAATTATTATAAAATAAATGCTTAAATACATACATGAAATCTGAAATCCCCCCTCAGCATGGAACAAAGATCCTCTGCTACATCAGACATGCAGGGATGCAATGTAGCAACCAATCTTGCATAAAATGGTAGCAAATCCAACCTGCAAAAGTTATATGTGATATGTGTAAAAAGAAAGACATACCAGAAATAATTCATTTTAAAACTTAAACTTTCTCAGATTTACTCACATAGTAAATAATTTCTTAAAAAGCTAATAATCATTCAGATATGCCAATTTATTGCTATTATGAAAATTTCTAAAAATTCAGTAAGCCTTGTAAAAGTGGATTAATAACCTGGCATTTTCTTGTCTGTATTTCAATTAGGTATGTAACTTTGATACATGAAATACTATGTGAAGAAAATGCATTCTGACATGAATTAAAACTTTAATTATATAATTGCGCAGTGACAGAATACTTACAAACCTAAAGTCAACTTAAATACTGCAAATCAGAATTCTTTCAAACTGCTTCCTTTATTTATCCAGGGATAAGTCATTTACAAATCTCAGTTTCTGAAGTAAGAAAGTAACCAAGAACTAAAAAGTATAAACCCATCCAAGACCCTCATTCCCGATGTCACTGTAGCCAGTGGCAGTGTGTTCCATTCATGCTGCCTCCCCCTCCACGGACAGAGCTCTTTCTTTCCCATCAGTGTGGATGCAGCTCCAGAATCCTGCTGACTTAATCCAATAGTCCAGGCAGCCACTGCTGACTGGAATCAACACAAACTACAACTTATTTCCATTCCTATCACAGCTCATATCTTACACACCTCCATTATTCATCCATTCCACACACAGGCTGGAGATGAGAAGCAGTCGGAGGAAACAAAAGCAGCTTCACTGGCAACAGCAGGGCCACCAGGGCTGAGACGGGAAGTGAACACTACAAACACCAATACTAACCATGATGGCTTGACGCACTTAGAACAAATATCCTCCAGCTCTTACCTATCCCCACGGGTCCCTGTACTACTGACTAGGGTGGGAAAACAGGTCATTATCACTAAAGGACTACCTGTAAATTAGGTTTGAATTAGAATTACTGACCCTTAGACAAAGGGGAGGGGCTTAAAGGAAGACTGGAGATATGGGATTATGGAAGGAAAATAAATTTAGAGCTAAATCTTAAAAACCTGTTTTATCTTTAACCCCCTATAATTTCTTTTAAAACATTTAAGTTTTAACATTTTGTTTTTAAACAAAACCCTTTCATGTGTGATAGAATACCGCTTAACCTCAGAATGTCGACCATTATAAGAAGGGAACAGCACTGTCTGTTCTTAAGGTAGGAAAATAAATTATCAACAAAAACACAATATTCTAAACAAAACTTGAAGGCCAGAGAGATAGCTCAGTGAGTTAAGGTAGTTGCTGTCAAGCCAGGAGACACAAATTCAACCCACGTGAGCCACATAGTGGAAGGAAAGAACCAGTTCCCCCAAACTATTCTCTGACATTCATGCACACACTGTGGCACATTTAAATAAGTGTAATTTAAATAAATAAATAAAAAACCTTAAAAATTAAAAGAAAGTAACAAGGTAGGGCTAGTCCTAATTCTAATATACATACATATATATTATTCAACCTCTGCAGGAGATGGCTACTATAGTCACCATGTCAGAAATAACAAGGCAGATATAAGATTGTGGTAGCTAGCCATTCATGTTTAAATAAATTTTAAGAAATTTTTTAAAAAAGATTTGAAAGTGTTCTGAACACAAACATTTATCATCAAACTTTAGATATTTAAAATTTTTAAAGGTTTATCTGTTCAAAGTTAAACATTTGACCTACAAAATGGACATGATGTGAGCCATATCACTCCTTGAGAAAATTACAATACTAAGGTATTCCTTAAGATTTCTTGGGTGTTGATGCTGGTATTTAAAAAAAAAAAAAAAATCCTGGAGGACTGGAGAGATGGCTCTGTGGTTAAGAGTGGTTACCGTTCTTGCAAAGAACCCAGGCTTGGTTCCCAGCACCCACACAGAGGCTCACAATCACCTATAACTCCAGCTCCAAAGGATTTATTTAATTCCCCCTCTGACTTCCAATGGCTCATGTACACAAGCAGTATACACACATACACACACAAACACACACTTTGTATGTCAGATACTTAACTTTCAACAGATAAACCTTTAAAATATACTCAAGCATCTCTCTCTATCTGAAATACATACTTAAAAAAAACCTGGAACAAATGAACTCTTAATTTTCTTATATTAACAAGATGAATTTATACTAACCTGTATATTATAAATTCTATCTAAAATACTAGGTCCTTTGTTTTTCACACTTACTTTAACAGCACATGGTCTTTTTCAATTAATAATCAATTGTCAGGGGTGCTAGAGAGATAGTTCAGTGCTTACAAGCACTGGCTGCTCTTCCAGAGGACCAGAGTTTGACTCAAAATCATCTGGTTCTAGGGAATCCAATATTCATTTCTGACTTTTGAAGGCACCAGACACATATGGTGCAAACACATACATGGTAGGCAAAAATTACTCATACACATAGATAAATCTTAAAAAAAAAAAAAAAAAACTAATTCAAATATGGAAATTTAAACTAATCATCTGTTCTCCTGACTTAAGAACTGAGGCCGTAGAACAGAACAAGAAACTAGAAGGGCCTGGTTAAGGCCCTGCACACAGCACTTCTGCAATGACATCGGGGTCAATGCAACAGTTCTTCTGTTCACTCCCTGCACACTGGCATTCATCTACCTCATTTGAAACTTCGGCATTCCTCCTTGTTTTGAGGAGAATATACTTTCCCAACACTCATACTATATTCCTTCATTGCATCCAAGTCACTTCAAGGAAACCCACTGAATATCCCAGTGAATTTGCAAATCTACCTTTCTCTCTGCCCCTCCCCCACCTCGTTTATCCTGTAAATCATTTTTAAAATGGAATTTAACAGTCTAGTGTGGTGGCACATGTCCATAATTTTACCTGAGAGACAAAAGCACAAAGATTGCCAATGAATCTGAAGCCAGGCTGGTCTACACAGTAAGCTCCAGGCCAAGCAAGACCACAAAGTCTGTCTCAAAAACAAAAACAAGGAACTGGATGATGGCACCATGGTTAGGAGCACTGGCTGCTCTTCCAGGGGACCTGAGTTCTCAGCACCCACATGGTGGCTCACAACCATCTGTAACTCCAGTTCCAGGGGATCTGACACCCTCCTCTGGCTTTTGTGGTATATAGACATACATGCAGGCAAAGCACCCACACACAAATTAAAAACAAAACAAAAGAACCTTTAACATCATATATAATTATTGAAGTTATTTTTTATCTTAACAACTCTCCCCAGTGAAATGATAAGTATGGAGATAGTTTGCCAACATTCAAAGGTAGTTCTTGGAACAAAGTTAGTACTCTGTATTCATATGTGTTATATAAACAGATCTCATTCAAGTGCACTGTTAACAAGTACTCTAAGATGCATATTATCCCACCATAATAAAGAAGTACCATCACCTTCCTTTTTTTTTTTTTAATAACATTCAAACTCAGGCATCATCTTTATACACCAATAGCTTTTTTACGCATTGAACCATCTTTCTAGCCCTCCAGTGTCTCTTAAATATTTCAAACATATCAAACTATGAGATTTTATATATAATATACACACACACACATATAATACATATACAAATATATATAAATACATATATGCACATATGTAAAAAGAAACATTAAAGCTTTTAATATATATATTTTAAGGCTTTAATGTTCCTTTTTCTACATATCTGCCTGGATTTTTCTAAGACTCAGTCTTGAATTTATCTCATATTAAAGGTAGATCTTCCTACCTCAAAACATCTGTATTAAAGGTGGACCATCCCATCTCAAAGATCTTAATTAAAGTGGGTCTTCCCACTTCAAATGATTTAAGAAAAAAATTCCCCATAGGAGTGCCCAGCCATTTTGGTCTTGTAAATTCCAGGTGCAGTCAAGCTGACAACCAATAATAGCCACCCAGTGTATGTATGTGTCCTTCTTTTTCCAATTAACTGAATCTACTCGGAGAGTTTACCTGATCCAAAAACTGCTTAAAGTGAGCAGTAATCCACAAGTAGGTGCTTTTAGCCCAACTGCATATCTTTAAACAGCTTAAGGACTCAAGAACAGTTTGTCTTTCACATCGTTTCAGGTAATTAGTAATCTTAATTTTTGTTTCATGTAGCAGTGACCTGCTCCATTTCCTCAGAGTACTCTACCTATAAAATGAATAGCTCATATTGAATTTTACCCTGCTGTATCTTTAGTTCTGTGTCCATTCATTGCTTCACAAAATTCCTTACACTGTGAATAAAACAGTAAATAAAATAGCTCTAGCTCACTGCTAGTCATGGCACTCTGAATTGTATATTATATTGGTAAAATGTCATATGCTGTTTAAGCTTATTGAAAGTCAACTCATATCCCAGACTCAAGCAGGTTTACTTCAAGTATCCTCCAAGACTCTCTGTCCTGAGGCAGGCTGCCCTCTTGGCTCTACAATGGGGAGAGGAAATATACCAGGCAGGCATGGGCATTTAAAACATTGTGCCCTGAGAACAGCTAGAACAAGTATTACTTCCAATTGATGTTACTATTATTTATCCCGTATTATTAAAAATGCCTGCAGTGTGCCAGGAGCAGTGGTGGCACAGGCCTTTAATCGAAGCACTTAGGCGGAGTTAGCTAGATCTTGGACACTTGGGAGGCAGCAGATCTCTGAGTATACACAGCAAGATGCCCATCCCAAAAAAACCAAACCAAAATAAAGCAAAACAAAAACAACCAAACTGTAGTGGAAACAAGCAGCATAAATTGAGCAATGGGAAATTTATCCAGGAAGAGAATTTAATCTGAAACTCCAGCTGACTGCCAGTTTCTCTGGTCCATTCTGTGGATGTTTCTAAGTGTTCAGTTTGATGACACTATCTGTTGCTACTTGTTCTTTAATTTAGAAGCCTTACCTAAGGGATACTCTGCTCCATCTAAGTCTTGTAATCAGGAACTGACTGCCTCCTCTGGGCTTCTCTAGTAATTCTGCTGGATGTTTGTAAGCCCAATATGATGGTGCTGTCTTGGCTCTCTCAGTGAGACTACTCCAGTTGTCTCAGCCTGATTTGATGACATTTGCTATTTCTATAAATCTACATCTGCTGTTTCTATAAATCTACCACTTGCTAGTTATTGTTTTACTTTTGTTTTAATAAACTCATTCCTTTAAAACAGAAAGCATAGCTATCATAAATCACTCTTAGGACAATACAGAACGCTTGAGAATGCTTTGTCTTTTCATCCTTCCTAAGATACATACAAGCCTAGTGAGCTAAACTGCAAAATGTAGAAAGCATCAACCATTTTAAAGTTATTAAAATAGAAAATGAGGTATTTTAGTCAACTTACAGACCACATTTCCTCTTTCCCCTGCTTTCTCCCTCCCTCCCTCCTCTCTCTCCTCTCCATCCCTCCTCCTTCCATGCCAGTGATTTGAATCTAGGACCTCACTCATACTAGGCAAATAATCTGCTCTCGTCTTGCTTCTTGAGACAAGGTCTTACTAAGTGCTAAGACTGTCCAAACTCTCCCAAGACCAGGGTGACCCTGAACTTGAGAGTTTTTTTATTCACTCATCTCTGGAACCGCTGGGATTATATAGCCCAAATGCCACTAGGCCTGGCAAAGAGTAAGCTTGTGCATCACAATATAGTCAAAATCTACTCAGTTTTCTAAAAAATAAAGGAGAAATAACTTAAGATCCTTGTCCTCAAAGATCCTTCTTCTCAAAGCTAAATTCTAAATATTCTGATAGTGATCATTATTTCTTAACCAATAGTAAATAGTGAACAACGTAAAAACAATTCTCCTAAAACAATAAAACCTCAGCTATACTTCTAAGAATCAGACTTACAAACACTACTTGCAGTTAATGATCAGCACTCAGTCACTAAGCTCAAGAAATACAAAAACCAAGATCTCACATGTGCTTGCTCCTTTCTTTTTCCTGAGAAAAAGAAAGTCTTTCCGCAGTTTAATCCACTAGTGAGTTAGCCTTCTAAAACAAATGCCCCTTACCCCCTTTTCTCCCTTGAAGGCAGAGCCCTTCTATACAGCTGGCCATAAACTTGCTAACTCTGTAGGTGGGGCTAACTTTAAACTCACAAACTCCTGCTTTAGCCTACCTCTTTTCTTATCTAAAAAAATTGAAAAACATATTTTACTGTTGAAAGGTATGAATTTTATCTCTTCTCAAAGCTGCTTTGGAAAACATTTGAATATGAAAGAATACTGTTATGGTTTCATTTAGAAAGTGGAGGAGCTCTAAGTTGCAGAGAATTTTCTCAGCATGTGTAAGACCCCAGATTTGATTCTCAGCACTGTAAAACAACAATAGCAATTTTATCATAGAAAACATTATAACAGGGACAAGAAGGCCTAGTGAGAAACGCATTTGCCACCAAGTCTGACAACTCAAGTCTGATCCCTGGAACCCAGTGGTGGAAGAAGGAACAATTCTCACAAGCTGTCCTATATCTTCACATGGCCTACCTGGGAAATACATAAATACACACACACACACACACACACACACACACACACACACATACACACACATGCGCAGCATACTCTCACAATTAGAAATATTACTAAAGTAGAGTATGATTCCAAAATGACAAAATATAATAAAGGCAGGGGTCATTTTCTCTGGAAACCACAACCAAGTCATTTGGTCATTTTCTTTCTATAGTGCTGACATTCTAAATAAAACAGCGCCACCACGTGGTATAGTTGACTAATAGAGGTAAAGGAGGAAGCAAAACAAAAACAGAAACAAATCTGATTCTTTCCATTTTAAATGTAGTGAGGATACAAACTCAATTTGAAACTATAATAAAAAAAAAAAATATCAAAACCCAGCTGGGCCTTTAATCCTAACACTCATAGTCAGAGGTAGGTGGACCTCTGTGAGTTCAAGCTTAGCCCATCTACATAGTGAGTTCCAGGACAGCCAAGGTTACAGAAGGACCCTGTGTGGAACAAAACCAAGTGAAATACATGTAAAGAGAGTTGTGTTTGCACCACCCTAAGGAGATCCTGCACATTTACCTCTCAACACCTAGCTAACTCTATGTGGTTTCACATAGAGTTAAAGTATTTTCCCTGATTCTCACTTTAAACTCAAAATCTAGCTTAGGTAAATGACCTTCAGGTTGATAAAATGCTGCATAACTTGATCTGGGTGGCAGACACATATGCATATTTAAAGATTAAATATTCCATGTAAAAATTTCTATTTTCTCTCTGAATGTGGTGTGGCTATTACAAATAATCAAACAACAACACTCCATATTTGCAAATTTGCAAAGTTTTACAGAAAGGACAAGTCCCTGCTAGGAAATGGGTGAATCTTGAAAACATTATGCTACAGGCAAGAAGTCAGGTATAAGGGGTCATGTATTATGTGATTCTACTTAAAAGAACTGTCTGCTATAGACATTTTTTGTTTGTTTTTCATATTTGTCAGCCTTATCTTTATATTTTTAAATGATTTATTTATTTTATTTCATGAGCATTGACTGATGTTTTGCCTGCATATCTATCTGTATGAGGGTGTCAGATCCTCTGGAACTAGAGTTACAGACAGTTGTGAGCTGCCATGTGGGTGCTGGGAATTTAATCTGGGTCCTCCAGAAGAGCAGACAATGCTCTTAACTGAGCCATCTCTCCAGCCCTGAAAGTTTTTATTTAAAAGGGAAAAGAATAAAAGTCATTAAGAGTTCAGCATTTTCCTCAACAAAGTATGCACACTGGAAAACAGCTAAGCTCACTACCAAAATCTACATATAATCTATAGACTAATATACTCATAGTAAATAACTAGTAAATGATCTACTTTGTTACTAGTTTTACTAGCATACCTTTAGCCTGGCTATGTTAGATGAAAGGAATCCTAGCCACAGTAAGGAATAGACATTCTGTAAGACTCCATCTCCTTAAGGGAGGATGATGATCAAAGTGTCACAGAATGGAGGAGTCTTTTAGGACAGAAGGCTCAAGAAGAGATATGCATGGATGGCTAAGGAAGCCAGGATTCTAAATAGATGATAAAAACAATTTTCTTGCTTTTTCTCTCAAGTGAGTTCAAGTCAACATTATATGGTTCAGACAGCTCATAGAATAACTTTTTACCACTAATACTTCTTTCCCATTCCAGAATAGTCTAACCATCGAAACTAAATCCTACTCACCTGTGTTCCTTCCCTCTCCCTTTCTCTGTCTCTCTTTTTCTTTCTTTCTTTCTTTCTTTCTTTCTTTCTTTCTTTCTTTCTTTCTTTCTTTCTTTCTTTCTTTCTTTCTCCTTCCTTCCTTCCTTCCTTTCTGTCTTCCTCACTCCCTCTCTCCCTTTCCCCCCCTCACCACACATACACAAACACACCTTTTAAAGGGTACCAGTTATCTTTCTTATTCAAGAAATAATAAAAGTTTCCAAATGAATGGCAATGAGGAAACCGAGACATGAATGACAGGAACCAAACCATCTTCTTCAGAGGCAAGCCAAACTGTACAAGTATTATAGAAAGATGTAAAATTTCTAGAAAACATTAAGTCACCATATGTCAAAACTACAGAATATCTAGATCCATACTCAAAGGCAAGACACATACAAAGTAACAGAAAGAAATAACCTCAAAGATGAAAATGAATTTTTAAAAAAGCTAAAAATTACAATAGTACCACAATAGAATTAATGACAGATCTAAAGGCTAGGGGGAGTTTTGGTAGGAAAAAGACCAGAACTAATAATCCCCTAGTTAATATAATCAAGAAGACAAAAAGGAAGTACAAATATAGCTTGTCAGTCACAGGAAAAGGCTGGGAAGCCTTAAATACGGTATATTAGTAAAGAGAACACTGCAGCCTTCTAAGAATGAACAAGAGAAAGATCATACCAAGAAGAAAGATATACATAAGCAGTTGGGAAGAACCTAAATTTGGTTTTCTTGTATATGCAATATAAACCTGAGGATACATGTAAGAATCAAGACAGTGGTTTTCCACTAGCAGACATGGAAATTGGGTAGATGGGAGACAAGGGATACTTCTTTACTAAAAGATGCCTGACACTTTTTTGAGAATGTAACTTATTTTTTTAAAAGCATATAAAACTAATTTAATAGCATATAAAACCAATTCAAATGTTTTTAGACAAAGCACTTTGTTTTGTTTTTCATTCTAAGGCAGGATTTTGCTCTGTGACCCAAGGTGGTCTTGAGCTTACTGTATAGATGAGGTTAGCCTCAAACGTGGAGCAAACCTTCTATCTCAGCCTCTCAAGTTCTAGGCTTATAGGCTTATACGCTACAATAGCCAGCTATGTACAGTTCAAAATCACTTCTTAGTATTAGAGATGTGCAAAATTCAAAGCTCTTGTCCTGTCTCCTGAAGAGCTGATTGCTTTTACAGTCTGGTAACAATACAGGCAGCGAGTCAACAACTGGAACATAATGAAGCTGATTTCTTCCATGAAGACATGCCAGAAGGATCCTAAAGAACACTCCATTTACACAAGGGAAATAAGAACAGCTGTTCAAGCAAGATGACTACTGTTATAGGGCTTACAAGGTAAGTCACCATTCCCAATAAAAAACAAAGGAATCCCATATGGTAGAAAGAACTCCACTTCCAGGGATGGAGACAACAGTATCCAGCAGGTCACTCTACAGAAGTCACTTTATACATACCAGGATTTTATAAGAGGACTTAAAAATTAAGACTGAATCTGAAAACAAACACAAACTACATTTAAAAAGGGCATTAAAACTAAACATGTCACATAATTTTATCAACTTCTGATGTTAGGCATTGTGTTAAGTGCTAGAGATAAAGTAGTAAATATGGCCTCCTTCCTGCAGCTTACAGTATACAAAACAATATCCTCCATACATGGCCAGGAATCCAAGAAAGGGATTGTGCTGTGGCTTGAGGCCATGAATCTTCCCAGTCGCTGTACATAGACTGCTATCTGTCCCCCCAGACTTGCCTTCCTGCTCATCCTTTGTGTAGCTACTGGCTTGGTACTCCTATTACACAATTCTTGTTTCATAGAGTCTTCTTTAGTTAGTTGCCCCAGACTAAATCTTCAAATTCCGTTTGCTCTGTATTTCAAAGGCTTTTCTCTTCTTGACAATGAAACTAAGAATTATTCATCCACATTCCCTACACATTTTAAGCTCTATACAAAACAAAAATGAAATCAATCTGTTCACTATTATATCTTCTCTAATAGTCACAACATATAGCTGACAATTAATTATTTAATGATTAGATTTTAGAATATACTTTCATCTTTATATGTTTAATTAACCAACTTAAATTATTGTTTAAGCATTTAAGGTAGAATTAGACTATGAAGTCCATTTCTCAGTTTAAGATGTGATATAATTTTGTTAAAAAAATTTTTGAGACAGGAGTTTATATCTCAGGCCTGAAACACTCTAAGCATCTGAGGATGATCCTCAACTTCTGTTCCTCCAGGCTTTTTTCTCTCAAGTGCTGGGATTACAAATGTGTACTATCACGCCCAGTTTAAATGCATCCTTTTTCTTTCCTCTAAACCAGTGGTTCTCAGCCTTCCTAAGGCTGTTACCCTTCATTACAGTTCTTCATGTCGTGGTGATCCCCAACCATAACATATTTCCACTGCAACTTCCTAACTGTCAGTTGGCTACTGTTATGAATCATAATGTAACTATCTGTGTTTAGAGAGTCTTAGGCAGCCCCTGTGAAAAGGGCATTAGATCCCTGAAGGGGTTTTGACCCACAGGTTAAGAATGCTACTCTAAACTCATAAATTCCTCCTATTTTCAAGTCTATGTTTCTAGCAGAACTGAACTACTGTAACTTTCCACCCAGGACTTGGAGTGGGCTACTTGGTAAGGGGCCTACTGCACAAACATGAACTTGAGCTTCCTCCTCTGCACTCTGCAAACAAATGATGCTTAAAGATCTTTCTTTGAGATACAAATTTTTTACTAAACAAACTATATAAACATTTAAAATAATCATTAAAAATTCAACATTAGAATTTATAAAGACTCACTATAAAAATATATCAGCAGTCACTTATGAGAAGATTAAAGTTTTCAATTGGCTGATAATTGAATTGTATGTTTTATATAAAGTTTTATCTAAAGTTTCAGCTGTGGTCAGTACACCAGCATTTAACCTTTGTATTCTAATCTGTGTTTACTTGGAAACTGCAAAACTGTTATGTGCCTACATAGTATGTTTCATATCATCTAAAGAACATTTGACAAGATTAAGCAAACAAACAAATGAACAACAACAACAAAAAGATCTTTTTCTTTCTCAGATTTGGGTGGAGGCACCAGTAGTATACAGAGAAAGATGTTGGTCTTTTATAGGTAAACCACATTACAGCATGGTTTCTTCTGTTACATAACATTTTCATTTTGCATACTGACTTGTTATATTATAAAAATAAGTCTACATAATTATTGATACATGTCTTCATTCAAACAAAAACACATGAAAAAAGCATAAAAGCAAGCATTCCTTTTTATAAGGTAAAATCACCTGAAAAAAATTAGTTCAAGTAGTTGGTGTGATAACTTTAATGGAAAAGGTATCTGTCACCAAGCCTGACAAGCTGAGTACAATCCCAGGACCTACATAGTAGAAGGAGAAAACCAACTCTCTGGTTGTCTTCTGATCACCACATGGGCACTGTTACAAGCATGTGAACGTACACATGTACGCCCAAACACAAAATAGATCAGTAAAATGAAATTAAATATGTACATAGATATTTTTAAAGCAATCTAAGACATTGGGGGAAAACTGTTGACTGTTCATCAATTCAAGGTGTATATATTATCTCTATTTTCATTTGTATGAAAACACAACCTCAAGTAAAGCCTTAATATTTGACATTTTTCTCTTACTTGTACATAAGATAATGGTACACATAAATCAGTAGCACCTCAGATTTGATAAAGTGTATGATTTCAAATGTTATGGCCATAGACAACATAAAGTCACCTTTCTAAATTATATTACTTATTATCTCACTGTATTAGTATTCCTTCTCTCTCTACCTATTAAAATGAAAAAAGAAAAACACACTCATATTAACATTGCTAAGAAAGATTTTAAAGAGTAGCTGGAGAGATAGCTCAGAGGTTAAGAGCAATGGTTAAGGACCTGGGTTCAATTCCTTGCACCCATCTAAGGCACTCAGCAGTATGCCTAACTCCAGTTCCAAGAGATCTAACACCCTCTTCTGGCCTATCTGGGCAACAGATGCACATATAGTATAAATACACATGCCATCAAAATACCCATGACCCACAATAAAGAAAAAATAATTTTTTAAAGATAAAAAGTAAGTAAGCCAGGCAGCAGTGGCGCACACCTTTAATCCCAGCACTTGGGAGACAGAGGCAGGCAGATTTCTGAGTTTGAAGCCAGCCTGGTCTACAGAGTGAGTTCCAGGACAGTCAGGGCTATACAGAGAAACCCTGTCTCGAAAAACAAAATAAAAACAAAAACAAAACAAAACAAAAAGTTAAGTAAAGATTTGGTTTCACTGAGAAAGTTTTAGCAGTACTAAAGTAACTCTAGCCTTTACGTATCAATGGACTAGAAACTCTTCAATCAAATCCCTCAAAATCCTTTATCTTTGGAGGCAAGAACCAATCTTAGCCATACTGTAAACTATTATAGCAGTTAACATATTTCCTTTCCTTTCAGATTCATTGATTTTATTCTATTTAACATGCATGAGTATTTTGAGTACATGTATGTATATGTATCACATGTATGCCTAGTGCCCACCAATGTCATGGCACAATAGAGCATTAGATCAAGTTCTCTGAAACTGGAGTTACAGACATTTATAAACTACCATGTAAACGCTGGGAATCAAACCTGGGTCGTCCTCTGGAGAACAAGTCCTTATAACCACTGAATCATCTCAAGTCCAGCAAACTTCATAATTTTTTATTGAACAGGCATGACCAGGCACAGTGGCCACAGCCATAATCCTATTGTTCAGAAGTGTAAAGCAGGAAAAACTCAAATCTGAGGCAGACTGGGCCATATAAAGAGGTCCGAGGCCAGCCTCAATATTTAAGATCTTGTTTCATAAAAGAAAAGAATACTACAATAACAGAAATGGACTTCCTTCAGTTCTAGGTAAAAGTCTGAATAGTTCTGAAAGATACAGGTAGAGATTTTCAATTAGATTAATAGAGCATCAAACTTCTCTCTGCGTTATGTAACTGAGTATCTTGAATTACTAACAGCACATCATTAACATAGCTTTCAGTTTTACTGAGTGAGTGAAAAGTCTATGCAGGATATCTCTTCTCTAACATTATAGCTCAAACAATTTGAAAGTTTTCATTTAAGCTTGAGAGTTACATATACTAAATTACCATCATATCTATACAAAAATATAAATTCCAAAAAACTCTACAATATTTATTTTATTTTCCAATTAGAGGGGAAAAATATAAACCAATTAATTAATTGCTTCTAGCCATTAGTAAGTTTATTATTTAGGGATTTTCTGTTGTTTTATTTTTTTATTTGTTTTTTTTTTTAGATAGGTTCTTTCTACATAGCCCTGGCTGTCCTGGATATTACTACATACACCAAGCTGGCCTTGAACTGAACTACATGCTTCAGTCTCCTCAGAGTCTCACAGTTTGACTCAGCCTCAGGGTGCTAAGATTAAAGATGTGGCTCACCACACCTGGCCATTTTCTTGTTTTTCTTTTTGCTTTGTTTTGTTTCATTTTATTTTTACTTGTTGGGAAAGGATCTCACCGTGTAGCCCTGACTGGTCTGGAGCTTGCTCGCTATGTAGACCAGCTCATAGAGACTCACCTGCCTCAGCCTGAGTCTGCTCGGGTGACAGACATCTGCCACTGATCCCTGGCTGATCCCTGACAGCCTGGCTTGTCTTCTAAGGTCAGAGTCTCACTGCACAGAGACCCTAGGCTTACTCCACCTGCTTCAGTCTCCTCTGAGTGTTGGGATTACAGCATGGAGCACCACACACAGCAAGTTATTTTTATTATTAAATATTTTATCTTAAAATAGCATGTAAATACTAGAATTACTTCCATCAGAACAAAACAAGACAAAAATTAATAAGGTCCCAGAAAATATGCTAATAATAATAGTTGTTGAACTAATAAAACTAAGCCAAGTGATCACTTTAAAGAAATAACTCAGTAAGAATGTTGATCTTATATTCCTACAAACAGTTTACTATTCCAAATACTGACCTTTGCCTAGGAACTATGAAGAGTGCCCGAACCAACTTCTTCCTGTTTGCCTTTGTGTTCATGTTCATGCAAAAATCCATGGCTGCCTAAAGGGAAAAAAAAAAAAAACATTTTTTTTTTCTTAAAATAAAAAAGAAAATCCTCAACTTAGCTACTAAAAGTAGCTAAAGTTTTAATTCTTCTTTAACACCCCAAAACAGTTTTAAGACACTAGTATTATAAACAATAAGCACATCCCAAACTACAACATTAAGCCTACAAGTCTTTTCTCTATATAAGTCAAAATATACATTTCCTACTTTTAAAAATATGCAACTTTGTATTGAGAACAGAACTTAAAAGTAGCTTCCAAACCTACCATGAGTATTTGGCAAGTATCTTTAAAGTTGAATCTATGTCTAAAACAAGTAAATAAGTACTAGGATAAGAGGAGTCTATGGCGCAATCCAGAGGCAGAATGCTTGCTTAGTATGTGTGAGGCCCGGGGTCACATCAGAAATACTTAGCCTAAGTAAAGAAAGCTACTAGTTCTAATAAGGACAACCAAAACACAGTATTTGGGAACTAAAATGTAACTAGTATTTCATCAATGTCTCAGATCTAATAAAAACATAAAAAGAAAAACAAGAAAAGATTTACACTCTAAAAAGTTCCTGGAAAACAGAAACTTTAGTTAGCTGGTACAATTGTCCCTGCATATCCACAAGGAGATTGGTTCCAGAAATCTCCCAAAATATGCAAATTTACAAGTGCTCAAATTGTTTATGTGAAATAGCATAGTTTTTGCATGTAACTTGGGCACATCTTCCCATACACTTTAAGTCATCTGTAGATTCCTGACAGTAACACAATAGTTTATAATTTATGCATGCTTTATAAATAGGTATACGTAATAATGATGACCTAAACAGAAAGTGTATATGTGTTCAGGACAGATACAGTTTCCTCCCAAAATATATTTACTATCTGTGGCTGGTGGAATCCACAGAAGTGGAACCAGCAAATATGGAAGGATGCCTGTACTTACCTTGCATCATCTAAATGAATTTTAGAAAAATAGACAAGGCAATACTTTTGTGTGTGTGTGTACCTCTGTCTGTCCTAGAACTTACCCTGTAGACCAGGCTGGCATCGAATGCTGCCTGCCTCTCCCTCCTGAGTGCATGGTGATTAAAGGTCTAGATAAGACTCTTCTTACTACTATAATTATCAAAGGCCAGGTGGACACACACAGAAAGCTGTGTTAAAGTGTTCTACATGGGGACTGGCAAAATGAGCCAAAAGGATAAGGCACTTTCTACTTTTTGACAACCTGAACTTAATCCTCTAGACCTAATGTACACTAGGAGAATCAACTCCCTTAAAGTTATCCTCTGAACTCCCTGGAACAGTGCTCTAGTGCCCCCACACACACACAATTAATAAATTTAATAAAAATTTTTATAATGTGCCACATATCAGAAGCTAAATACAGAATGTCAATATAGTATACACAGGGTTTACATAAAATGAATAAAAACCACTTGAGTAGAAAAACTACCAGAATTAATATATTTGAGAATATTTTTTAAAAAACAAGAATCAGGGCATGGAGGCACACACCTGTGTACTCCAGACACAAAGCAGAGCAGTAAACTCCAGGCTAATCAGTGTCTGTCATATAAGGATAAGGTTGGTCATATGTGTTTGGTACATAACAATCCATTAAGCAGCTTTTTGAGAACTTGTTTCAAATGCCCAAGTAAATAAAATAAAGCTCAATAATCACTGTTTTACTTTGAACAAAAATAAACTTTTCTGATCATCAAATTCATGGGGGAAAATGAATGGCACTACTTACAGAAGTCATTTAAGAGAATACTTTAGGGTAAATTATATACATATATACATGTATTTATATACATATAAGCTACGAGAAAAACTAAAAAGTCCAAAGTGAATTGCTTATGAGTGCATATAAACAAAAATAAATCAGCTCCTGTGAAGGAGACAATGTACAAACGCAGGAGGCTCACAGTGCACTTGAGAGGATGGTGAGTAGCCCACATCTCGTGACTGTGCACATTTTTCCATCAGCAGATTTCAGAACAATAACAATAACTAGAGAACACAAATGTGTCTAATTACTTAAGGAAGATTAGAGAAGCTATAGAGATGGCTCAGCAATTAAGAGCATTGGCTGCTCTTTCAGAGGATCTGGGTTCAATTCCCATAAGGAGACTTACAAGTATCTGTAAATGAGTTCTCGGCATTTGACACCTCTTCTGGCCTCTGCGGGCACCAGGCATGCACATGGTGCACAGACAGATATACATGTGAGCAAAACATTGTACACATGAAAGTAAATATTTTTTTAAAGGAAGAAAAAAATTAAAGCAAAAGATTAGAATGGTTGGCAGAATCAAACAAACTCTTTCTTTTCTCATTATTACATAGAGCGGTTAGTGGATCTGAGGGTAAAGGCACTAGCAAATTCCAGACAAGCTTCGGTCTACACAGCAAGTTCCATGGTAGCTTGGGCTAAATAAATATCAAGACCCCCATCTTACAAAACAAAACAAAAATCTGATGATAAAAAAAGAAAAACATATATGGATGTATAAGTTGAAATACAATAAAATCACTTATTTTTACAGAATTAGCAAGGATATTATATGAAAGTTAACATTTTTTAAAATTACAATTTATAGGTGTAAAGAATAAAATTATACTAATGCTTTTATTCATGTACAATGCTAGCAACATTCCTCACTACCATCTTTGCAAACACCATAGCAATAAAAAGGCAGGGCACTCCGAATATTATGAAGAAAGCAGCTGCCTTAGGTGTCACTGCAAATTTCCAGAGCACTCATCTAAAGGAAACTAAAACCACATGAAGGTCACTGTAGGAGGGGAAAGGTGTCAGACCATCAGGAATCTGGAGCTATCCTTCCAAACAAAGAGTGTACAACCAGCTCTAATTTTATCTGTATTTACTCTGGATTCTCACAAAGACTCCTGAAAAAAAATGGTTCACTGTATGGTTTGCAACAGCCTGAAAACCACTGATATTCAACATTTAAGACTTGTCAAGGTCTATGTGCTTTTGTAAAATCATATAACACTAAGAATACCTTGTCAAAGAGTTGTGGGCAGCTAAGGGATGCCGAGAGCAGAATAAATCCTCCTCCAGGAAGAAGCCTCCTAACTTTCTGTATGCATACATGTATGTTTAATAGTAACAATTAATGAGAAGGCCAGGAACTCGAGAGCATAAGAGATGACAACATAAGAAGAGTTGAAAAAAGGGAGGGAAATTATGTAATTTTAATAAAAAAAATCAAATTTAATTAAGCAAAAAATTCACTTAAAAAATAAAAAGTACCTTGTCAATTAGGTCTCGGTTGACACAGTTGGGCAGCTGCTGGAGGAAAGCATCTACTATGAGTTTGAGATGAGATCCAGTGCTGGCTTCTTCATCTTCTTGTTCTAATATGAAATCAGTTTTTGGATAGGTTAAACAAAGAACAAGTATCCAACTATTAAGTGATCTGAGAAATGAACCACCTAGAGGATATGTGTGTGGTGTATGCACATGTATGTGTGCAGACGTTTACACCTGTAAAGAGGCCAGAGCAGGTGGAGGCGAGTCAGTGTCCAGTTTCTTCCTGAACCTGGAACTCATGTCTTTTGGCTAGACTGACACAGTTAGTGTCGATGCTCCTTCTATCTCTGATGGAGACAATGTTCACCTTGTTAAATAGGCCTTGGAACCCAAACTCTGGTCCTTACCAGTGAGTCACACCTACAGCCCAGAAAATGTATTTTGTAAGGTATTTTCAAAAGCCTGAATATTGAGAATATGCCTAAATATCATAATACCAAGTCATTATATTTCAGATACTAGCTATAAAGAAACAAGTTTTACCTTTAAACATCCACACACAATAAATTAAAAGTAAAGAAAAATCTACTCATAAAATGTATATAGAAAATCTAGTGTTTTTATCTGCCGGACATATATTTTCTTATGTTCTGCAATTAATAGCACTACCAACTCTTTCCTTTAAAAAACTAAGCCTCCCCATTCTGTCTAATTTTGAGGGTGGTCACTGCCACAGCACATCACACTATCATCTGTTGGACCAAGTGTGTAAGCAGAGCACAGAACTAAAGTCCTTCGATGATATTTATACACATGCAGTGAAAGAAACGCAGTTCTTTTAATATCATTAACTGCTATGATTTAGGCCTCAGGAATCCACTAGCCATGTCCCTCTCCTTATTGATATAGAGAAAATTTTCTACATAAAACAAATGAAGTAAACAGAGAAATACTGATGGACGGTATCCTTCTACTTAAAAACCCTAACAAGGGGGAACTAAAGAGATGGCTCAGTGGTTAAGAACACTGACTGCTCTTCCAGAAATCCTGAGTTCTCAGCAACCACATGGTGGCTCACAACCATCTGTAATGGGATCTGATGCCATCTTCTGGTGTGTCTGAAGACAGCAACAGTATACTCACATATATAAAATAAATAAATCTTTAAAAAAAAAAAAAATCCTAACAAGGACTAGGAAGATGGCTCAGCAGTTAGCACTTGTTGCTCTTCTAGAGGAGAGTTCCCAGAAGGCACATTAAACAGCTCACAACTGCCTGGGAACCCAACACCCTCTTCTGTAGGCACCTACAATCTGCACAGCGTGCATCCACATGGATAATACATGTACAAATAAGTAAACTCTTTAAAAGAAAAAAGAATCCTAACAAACTCAACCATAGTTGCCGGAGATGTAAGCTCATTGGTATAGCACTTGCCTGGCCTTGGATTTGATTCCCTCATACTGCAAAAATAAGATTTTAAAAATAAACTAAAAAGAAAATATTTAGAAAACAATAAAAGTATTTCTTATTACTAAATAAAAAAAAAACTCAATTTAAAAGGCAAATAATATTAATTAACACTGACAAAATTCTAGTCATTTCTAACTCAACAATCTTAGAGTAGCTGTCAAACATATTTATGGCAAGTGTTATAATAATAAGTGTTATGATAGTAAGAGATTTAAAATATTCAAGGCTGGGGAGACAACTCAGTGTAGGTTAAGAACTTGTGATACAAGTATGAGGGCCTGAGTTTAACTCCTCAGAAACTATGTGAGGCCAGGCACTGTAGCATACATCTATAATTTGTTCCTCTGGGAGGTGAAGATAGGAGAATCTCACAATCACATGCCAGGCAGCCTGGCCCAGGCTACTATACCCAGCAAAATTCTCAATTACCATAGATGGAGAAACCAAGATATTCCACGACAAAACCAAATTTACACAATATCTTTCCACAAACCCAGCATTACAAAGGATAATAGTGGGAAAGCTCCAATACAAGGAGGGAAATTATACTCTAGAAAGAGCAAGAAAGCAATCCTCTTCCAAAAAATCCAAAAGAAGATAGCCACACAAAGATAATTCTACCTCTAATAACAAAAATAACAGGAAGCAACAATCACTGTTCCTTAATATCTCTTAACATCAATGGACTCAATTCCCCAATAAAAAGACATAGGCTAATGGACTGGATATGTAAACAGGACCCAGCATTTTGCTGCATACAGGAAACCCACATCAGTGACAAAGACAGTTACTACCTTAGAGAAAAAGGCTGGAAAACAATTTTTCAAGCAAATGGTCTTCAGAAACAAGCTGGAGTAGTCATTCTAAAACCTCCAGCCCGAGAACACAAAGGGAGGGACTCATGGCTCCACCTGTATAGGTAGTTGTCAGGCATCAGTGGAAGTGGAAGGCCTTGGTGCCTGAAAGTTTGGATTCCCTAGTGTTGGGGAATTCGAGAACAGGGAGGTGGGAATGGGAGGATGGTGGGAGCACACCCTCATAGAAACTCCAGAATTCAAACAAAAAATTATCTTGATACTAAAATTTGTTTTGAGAATTGTATATTGTAGAATACACAGCCTTGGTGTATCTACTCATCAAGCAAGCTGAGCAGACCTACTCGAACCTCTGATGTCCTGGTATTTCAGCTGGATGCAGTGAAAACAAAGATGTCAGAGGCTTCTCAATTTACTCTTCCCCTGCCCCTCTTCTAATATCTTAACGCCCATAATCAGCTTGAAGAAGTTAATGAAGAGTCGCACACCCCTATTCTCTGGGCTTGGGGACTGAGGTGGTTAATATTGGGCTGTCTTTCTAGGGAAAAGTAGTGGTTTTGTTGGAATGTGAGGAATAGCTAGAATTTATTGCATAGCCATAACCTATTGGTAAAAATCTATATAATTGTTATTTAGCTGAAGTTATAGCTTCTTAAATGGTACAAAATTTACTTTGATTTCAAATTTAAGGTTTTCATTGGTACAAGTTTCTTAGTGATATAAAAGTGAGATTAATATTGTTACTCTCATATAATCTACTTAGGAATACAAGGCTTAGACCCAGTCCTTCTTTAACTTTTTTAACTGATTTGAGATGGTTAGCCTGTGAGTTTAGGGCCTATAGCAAATTCATGGCTCTGAGTTTATTGTTAGGGTGTTTTCTATATTTTATTTAGAAATGCTGAGAGGAGTTAACAGACAACAGTCCAGATTGCCTTACATGGATAGTTGGTTTTCAAAACGTCAGAAGTCCACAGAATTGACGTTACAAACATTTCTGTATTAATGTTCATTTTGATTAGAGACCTATCTGCTCCTGACAGCTTCCTGTCTTGGATTCTAAGAAGAAATTGAGCATCTTTGGAGTTATTCTACTTGTGGTGAGACAGCCAGTAGGCAAGAATTGCCTCTTTTCATCTACAGACAAATTACTGTCCAGAAAAGGACACACTTGACGGAATAGTCGACTGATTATATCTGCCAAGACAAATAATCAGCCCTTAATAATTCTGCATCACTAGGTCTATCAGATAATCCTGGGCCAGAGGCTGAAGATCGGATGCTCCAACGTTTTATAGTATAGGGACTGTCCAGGTGTTCAGCGGTCTCTATAAATTGGCTAAGTTTTAGAAGCTATGCTTTGTGCTTCCCATAATTTCAGTTAATTCAGTCATTCTGGATTTCTGACTGGGTTGAAGACTTATAGTCTCATAGCCAATCCCGGCTATTTACTTTGAGAGAAAAGATTTGAAAGGATAGTTTTCAGTTGACATTCATTCTAAAGCCAAGAAAAAAACCAGGTTCAGAACTAAGTCTTTTAGTTAGGAGAGATGACAGAGGTTCTGGTTAGTCAACAAAATGCTGGACTGGGTATTAGGTCTATCTTGTAACTTACTGATATAAATTGGTATAGCTATGCTCTAATTGTGTTTTGAGAGAAAAGTTTTATTTTAACAGGAAGGGTGATATGTAGGAGGAGGTAAGGTGGGAGGAGTAAGGAGGGGAAGAAGAGGAGAGGAGGAGCTAGGAGATGTGAGAGAGAGAGAGAGAAGAGAGAGAGAGAGAGAGAGAAAGAGAGAGAGAGAGAGAGAGAGAGAGAGGGGAACATGGAGGCAGATGTTCACAGTCTCTGCCAGTCAAAGATAGTTGGTATATCTAGGCTGGGCATTGGGTTTGTATTGTATAGGTCTGATTGTATAGGTATTTTGTTACTGAGCATTACCAAACTTATAAAGATTTTGATTAACATTTTTTTAAAAAGTTACTAATAAAAAAAGCGTGGGAAAAAGAAGAACCCATAAAGTAGCAAAGTCCAGCTGCAATTAGTAAAGCTAAAAGTCACATAATATTAAGTAATATCCTATTACTCTAAATCAAATTCTACATAGTGACTGAATAAAGACAACAGAAAAATAGATATTTAAAAAATCCAAATTTAAATATGGAGAGATGGCTCAGTAGTTAAGAACACTTGTCACTCTTGCAGAGGACCAGGGTTTGGCTCCCACCATCCACATGGTTCATAACCATCCCTAACTCCAATTCCAGGGAATCTGACACCCTCTTCTAAATTCCATGTGTACTAGGAACACAAATGGTTCACACATATATGTACAAGTGAAACACTCATACACATAAAATAAAAGCATTAGGAAAACAACAGAGAATTCAAAAGATCCCATTTCAAGGCAAGCGTTCTGTGTAAGAGTAACCAACACAAACTGACGGCAGCCCTTACCTTGCTCATCAAGGAGCTTCTTTGTAAGATCTTCAGCTTCATCTCCACCTTCTAACTCCAATGTGTCGTCATTAATCTCTAAATTCTCCAACTCAAGCTCCAAATCATCAGGACTTGATGCCTCCTTATTATCCTTTGGTTCTTTTGCCTCTGTTTAAGAACAAAGAATAAGAAAAGTATAGTGGCATACTATTTGCTTAGCATGCAGGGGACATTGGGTTCATGTAGCAAAAATAATCAAAATATATAAAAACAAACATAAATATTATTTAATTCAAGGTCATTTCAAAATCCTGCTACAGGCTAGGGAGATGGTTCAGCAGCTAAGAACACTGACTGGCCGTCCGGAGGGCCTAAGCTGATCTCCAGCATCTACGTTGTAGATGTAGCAACTATCTGTAACAACGGTCCCAGGGGATCTGACACCTCTTCTGGCCTCCAGGAGCATTAGGTGCACAGACATACATTCAGGCAAAAACTGACCAATTTTTTTTTTTTTTTTTAAAAGCAACACTTTCTAAATCCTGCTACAAAAACATTCACAAAATCCATATAACTTCTCTTTTTTTATCCTGATACAAAAAGTAAAATTAAAGAAAGGTTGACAAATCTATATAACTTGGATAAAAATCTAGGTATATATCTGGCAAATCTGAATGAAAACTTAAAAAAAAATGAGACTTTTATAAAATAAATTGAGCTTTCCAAGAACCCAACTTATACAGTTCTAGACATCATTTGTTCACTAGAGAGAGGAAAGAAGAAAAAAATGAAGGAAGGTAAAAAGAAAGGGATGGAAGCAGGCATGTTGGGAACTGGTTCTAATGCTTTGTCTTAATTTGGCTCCCTGAATCACTCGGCAATCTGCGCATTCAGATGCTAAAGGAAGCCTTCCTGCAGTTGGTTCTGATATATACAAAGAGCTTGAGCTCAGAGATGCTAGAGTCCCTGCTGTGCAAAGAGAAAGAAGCCAAAGTGGCTCACCACTACACAGGCTAGCTTACATGTTAACAGGTCTATGATAAAGATAGGAAAAAAGTTCATTGGAGTAGTCACACATAAGAAAGCACTCAAACTCTAAGGTAAGTTCATTTTCTCTATCTCTCTCAACTTTATTTTATGTGTATGAATGTGTTGCCTGAATATATGTCTGTGTACCACTTGTGTGCCTAGTACCTGCAGAGGCCTAGAGGTGTCAGATCGCATGGAACTGGAGTTATAGATGGTTATGTGCTGCTATGTGAGTGCTGGGAATCAAACCTAGGTTCTGGAAAAACAGCCAGTGCTCTTGACCACTAAGGTATGTCTCTAATTTCCTTTCTTTCTTTTATTTTTATATTCAGTATTATGATCTTTCCTGGGTTATGCAGGGGGTAACACTAAAATATGATTTGGTATAAAAAACAATTTAGTAGCAATATACTAAATAAATAAGAAAAGACTAATAGTAGGAAAGACCAATTAGAAAATTGGTTAAAGGAAACAAATGAACTTAACCAAATAACCAAACCAAACCAAATCTTCAACAAAATTGGCAAAAATGTTGATGTCTGTAGAAGTAGAGTGATAGGTAACTGTGAGTTCATCATACTAGCTTTTCTTTTCTCCTTGAGATTTAAAAAAATCTATTTAGTTTGTGTGGTGTGTGTGTGTGTGTGTGTGAGAGAGAGAGAGAGAGAAGAGAGAGAGAGAGAGAAAGAGAGAGAGGACAGAAAGGGAAAGAGAGTGAGAATGTGTGCTCTTGTGATTCATGCCTATAATACAACTCTCAGAAGATTGGTACAGGAAGACTTATACAAGTTCAAGTCTGGGATACCTAAGTTATATTATAGGCCATCCTGGGCTACAGAAAGAAACCCTGTCTCAAAAATAAACAAACAAACAAAATTTAAGAACTCAAGGTCAAAAATTTATACTTATGTACCCACACATACAATTTATAAAAATTTTTAAAATGTATACTTAAACCACCTAAATTATTAGCAATTTTATGTCTTATAGCCTCTAGATATATCATGATACTCAATGCCTTCCCATAACTGTAAGAAAAGAAGCTAGCTCCAAGGACTGTTCTTGCTTTGTCTAAAAGCAGAATGCTTCGCTCATTCTCATTCAGCAACTATTTGCTGAAGTCCTACTGTTCAGCTACATACTGCTCCAAACACCAGAGATACAACTTGACTAATATAAACAACAAAGCCGCTTCCCAAACAAAGCATGTATTTACTCCTCAATGTTTATTAATATCTCATTATCCAAAATAGGTTGGCAAGATGGCTCAGTAGGAAAAGGCCCTTGCTACCAAACCAACCCAGTCTTGATCCCTGGAGCCTTCAAAGTAGAAAGAGAATTGACTCCCAAAAGTAGTCCCTGACTTCCACATGTGTGCTAGAGCACATGTGCATACATACAAGGAAAACAAAAATTATCTTTTTATTTTACAAAAAACATTTACCGCACAGGGTTATTGCTCAATAGGTAAAGTGCTTACTTAGCATGCCTCAGCCCAGGTTAAAAAAGCAAAAGTTTTACTGATTAGCTACTACACATTCACAACTACACTAAGCTACTGAATACTGAGAAAAAAAGAAAAGCCTTAAAATGTTCTCCTATATCTAAGAAATGTGTAATTTACAGGAAGCTAAACTAATATTCATAAATCAGTCAAGTATGTATGGTGGGAGATATATTAGTAATGTTTGAGAGGCACAGGCAAGACTGGCTTACTTCATAGAATAACATTTAAGATAGAGAAGTAAAGGTATTAATACACATGATGACATGGTAAGTCTGAGACAACTATGCAGTGTTTATATATAACTCCACTTTCAACGAATCCAACTCCTTCTCTTGGTTTCTTCAGGACCTGCACACACATGGTACATTTAAATACATGCAGGCAACACTCACACATAAATCTTTTTAAAAAAAAAAATGTTAGTAGGGAGAGTAAAAATAATTCTGCCACTCCCAGGGCCAAGCATAATACAAACATCACAGAGATATCTTATGAAGATAGGACTTGCCCCAAGAAACTTGATGCTCCTATTTAGCAGGAAGTAGTCTAACGAGGTCTATACCCCCTTTCCCCTCTAACCTTCTGTCTCTCTACCCACTGTAGGGAGGTTGGAAGGGATGGGGTAGATTATGGCTTGGAAGAGAGGTAAATAGCATAATTCAATAATGTAGCCCAAAAAAGTATGCCAACAGCTGGTGGGTAGTAGCACATGTAGAAAAACAAGTTCTAATGCCAGCATCCATGTAGAAAACACAGATTTGGCCACTGAAACCCATAACCCATCACTACGGGAGTGTGTAGGAGACAGAATGATGACATGGAGACAGGGGGCGTGCAAATTGCAGCTTAGCTCCAGACTCAGTAAGAGACCCTCAAAAGAATAACATGCAATGTAAGGAAGACAGGAAAAGTCCTCCTCTAATTTCCATATGTGGGGTAGGCCTGTACACCTCCTTGTGTATGCACACCAACCAAACACGGCAGCCAACACCCTTCAATGCTCTGATCCTCACTATTATGTTATTCATTTAATCTAATGCTCATAACGTCAGTTGTTTTTAAACACATACCATTCTGAAGCTCATTCCTATCACACGAATGTCAGCTGTTTCCTTGAGAATTTATCTTTGGAAGGTGGGTAAGTTGGCTTAGCTGGTAAAGCATTTGCCCTGCAAGCCTGACAACCAAGTCTGATCCCTGGAACCCAAATAAAGGTAGAAAAAGAGAACTGACTCTGTAAAGTTGTCCTCTGACTTGCATGCACGACCCACAACCCATGGCACACAATAAATGTTTACACAATAAATAAATAATTATTATTATAATTTTAAAGAATAATTTACCTTTGGAATCATCTTTGTTAGAATCTTTGTTCTGACTTTTTTCATTGTCTTTAAACAAGATGGCTGGAACAAATGCTTTCAAATCGATGAGGTTTTCATAAAAATTCCGAGCATCTTCATCTTCCCAAATGCCACCTTCTAAGTCATATTCTCCAGGTTTACCAGGTGTAAATATGTCAATTCCAGGTCCATGCTCTACAATAAACCATGAGCAGAGAACAAGTCAGAAATAGGAGGTAAACACAGCACTACACTTTTTATTTTCAATCTGTGGCTGTTAAATCTCCATGTTTCAAGTGCCTAGATTTTCTTCAATCAGTAAGACTACATGTGAATATCTTTTTTTATTCTGTTTTGTTTTGAGACAAGGTTTCTCTATGTAGCCCTGACTTTCCTGGAACTCATTCTGTAGATCAGGCTAGTCTTGAACTTAAGAGATCCATCTGCCTCTGTGTCCTGAATGCTGAAATAAAGGTTAAGTGTCAGATGCTTGCCCTAAGATTGTTTTGATTTCCATTATGTGCATCTGTGCACTATAGTTTATTGATTCCCTGGAAACTAAATTACGATGTAATCTGTGGCAATAAACAAACTTGGGTCTATTAAAGAATAGTGCCTTTAACCTTTCTTTTTTTCACAATATACTTTTATATTTACTTATTATCAAGTGTTGTGTTGTGACTGATGAGTTTGTGTTCTGGACTGGTTACAGATGCCCAATGTGCAACTACAAAACTTGGTGTTGGAGGTCAGAGTCAAACCCATTTTTCAATATCAATTCTTTATCCACACACTCTGAGTGGATTAGGGTGTTTGTTTGGGTGTGTGAGTATGGTACTTTACCATGCACAGCTGATACATTAATTTTAGTTTTGGGGTCAAATACAAGAATAAAGTAGTCGTTCCGGCTCTGATGGATTAGGGAAATCAGAATTTATGTATATATTGTAAGCTTATTTTTATATTGGCATGAGAAGAAAAACTTATGGTTTTATGTAGGAAAGTAGAAGAATACCATAAGGAGAAGGAAATGAGAATAAATACAGACATAGTTCCCCACTTCTCTAAGAGATTATACTGGGAGGGGAGACTAGGGCTACAGCTTATTGACAGAGTGCTGACCTCGCATGTCCCAGACCTTGGGATCTCTCCTCAGTACCTTTAAGTCCTAGGGGAAAAGAAAAGTTTGCTACATGGGTCTAATCCTCAGAACACAGGGAGAGGTAGAAAGAGAAACCAACTCCCTGAGTTGTCCTCTGATCTCCACATGTGCACCATGGCACATATAAGCTCTTCATGTATGCACACAGGAAATAAATACCGTAATTAATCATGTGGATTAAAATTAACCCCGCAGAGGTTAATTATTCACTATATGTCATTTTAAAAAAAAAAACAGAAAAACAACAAAACATTGGTTCTTTAATTACTCTGCACTCCTTGTAAATAATGTATTTTAACAGAGCCTTACTAGGGCATAACCCATACACCAAAAAGGAAAACATTGACAGATTCACAAATTCTATTGAGCAAAAAATATAAGCAAAAGCAGAAATTTTAAAAAACTAGACAATACCTATAATACCAAAAAAGTTATTTATAAGACATTATAAGATTATATGTAATTATATATATATTATAGAAAAATCTATGCGATATTATATACATAGTATATATGTTATAATATGTATTTATATATTAAAACATGGATTTTGTTCCTGATCCCTTAAACAAAGCTCCTAAAACTCTTGCAATTTCCTGAGTTACATGGCTTTTTTATTCAAAGTTTATCTTATTTAAGGTTTTGCTAACAGGATAAATTAGAGTTGAGCACTTAGCTTTATGATAAGTGCAGTCATCAGGAAAAACAAATTAGTATTCACAAACCTTAAGATGGAAAGGACAGAGGTTAGTTTTAAAAAATTCTGCCATAGGAAAGTGGAAAAAAATGAGGAAATCCTATCTAGTGAACTCTACCTTCAAAACAAAACCATCTGGAATAGGAGACAGAATGAGTTTCCAGGTTGGTGAAAGAATAGTTCCCTATACAGGAAGAGCTGGTTACTCTCACTCACTACATAAGGACAGTGTCCTTGGTTGCATATATGTATCCTTTATAGTTTTTCATTATAATCTGGTAAGTTTACACTATTTCCCTGAGTTCTACTAGCCATTTTAGTAAATTATCTGATCACATGAGGCACCTACAGAAGCCCTGTTTTCTATGGCTCAACAGATAGAACAAGAGGCCAGACTTGCAGTGGCATCTTAGGTAAGGACTAGTGAACAATTAACACAAATAACAAATTAAAGGGATTCTAATCCTTTAGTGGGAAGGGCATTTTGAGACAAGGTCTTTCTACACAGCCCTGGCTGTCCTGGAACTCACTATGTAGACCAGGCTAGCCCTGAACCAACAGAGATCCGCCTGCCTCTGTCTCCCAAGAGCTGGAATTAAAGGCAAGAACCACCAAACCCAGCCTGAATCTAGTACTTTATTTGTGAGAGTTAGCACTAATTCTAGGGAGTTTCAGAAATGAAGTTTAAGATACACAAATCATATCAAAGAATTAGCCAGTATGAGAAAAGTGGCACATATCTGGTAACAGTAAAGTTTTGTAGGAGAATACAGAAAAGTGTATGTATATGTTTCAGAAAAGTTCTGTACACTAATACAAGACAAAAACTGATAGTGCCTAAGCACATAATAAAAAAGAGTAACAACACAAAAACAAAAACTCTTTCAGGGGTGGGGGTGGGTGAGACAGGGTTTCTCTGTGTAGCCTTTGCTGTCCTGGAACTCGCTCTGTAGACCAGGCTGGCCTCAAACTCTGAGTTCTACCTGGCTCTGCCTTCCAAGTGCTGGGATTAAAGCGAAGCACCAACACTGCCCAACTTATATTTCTAATCCTAAAATATGAGCAAGTATTTCACACATACAAAAATACTAGACTAGCAAGAAATAATTTTTTAAAAATCTAACTTCTAGCCGGGCGGTGGTGGCGCACGCCTTTAATCCCAGCACTTGGGAGGCAGAGGCAGGCTGATTTCTGAGTTCGAGGCCAGCCTGGTCTACAGAGTGAGTTCCAGGACAGCCCGGGCTACACAGAGAAACCCTGTCTCGAAAAAATAAATAAATAAATAAAATAATCAAGTACAAAAAAAAAAAAAAAGATTTACTTATAAAAAAAAAAAAATTTAACTTCTTGCCCAGATAGACAGCTCAGAACTTAAAGAGCGTTGGTTGTTCTTTTAGGACTCTGGTTCAATTCCTAGCACTCATATGACAGCTTACAGCTGTCAATCATTCCAGTTCCAAGGGTTCCAACAACCTCTTCTAGCCTTTGAAGGCACCAAATAAATAATAATATGAAAGTAGATATATTTTATAATTAAGCTGTTAATGAATATGTACGGCTTAGGTAGAGGATGAGAGTTTGGGTCCCAGCACCCAAATTTCAGCTCCAGGAGATCTGACATCCACTTCTGGCCTCTGTGGGGATTGCAAGCATGTGCATACAACCCATATACACATTATTAAAAATAAAAATTTTTGAATAATCAATAAGAATACATAGACTAGCAAGAAGTAAGTAGAGGTGTCTGTCATCAAGACTGGTGATCTGAGTTTGATCTTTAAACCCACATGGCGGGAAGGAAAGAACTGAATTATGGAAACTATCCCCTGACCTACACACACATGCATACATATACACACACACTATTAAGTAAATAAATGCAAAAAAGTACAGAAATATCAGAACTGCAATATTGGATTCACTTTCTTATTACACATCTGACAAAATAAATCTTTCTCTAATCCCAAATGCTGTTTACAGCAGGTTCTTATTGGACACGATCTGAGGAACACTCTAACAAAAGAATTTGAAGGAACTCATAGTGTGAAAGGAGCAGTTCTTTAAGTACACAGCCTTGTCTATTCAAGGATGCATTTCAAGTAGTAATAGAAGGTTATTAGATTGTAATACCTAACTTAAAAAAAATTTGAAGTTATTTATAAAGCTTAAATTATTATTAATGTGAACTTAACAGGCCTTAAATTAAGTGCTTTTCTTTCTTTTCTCTTTTTTAATCATGAGCTGGCTGGGAAAACAGTTAGGACTTGCCACACAAGCCCCAGAACCCTAGTTCAAATACCCAGCACTCACATCAGTTTAGTGTGATGGTACACATCTATAATCTCCAAACTTAGGGGATAAAGACAGGTGGGTTCCAGAGACCTGCTGGCCAGTGTGTCTGACCAAATCTCTAGGCCCAGCAAGAAACAATCTTTAAAAATTGAGGCACCTGGACATGGCAGTACATGTCTTTAACCTAAGTGCTGGGGAGGCAGAGGAGGTGGATTTCTATGATTCTAAACCCACCTAGGGCTATACATGTTTTAAAATTTATTTAATTTATGTATATGTTTTGCCTGCATGTGTGTGTGGTGCCTAAGTAGGTCAGAAGAGACCTTAGGATCCTGTGGAACTGAAGTTAAAGATGGTTGTGAACCACCATGTGGGTGCAAGGAACCAAACCCCAGTCTTCTTCAAGAGTAACAAGTGTTCTTAACTTCTGAGCCATCTCTTTGACCCCTCAGCCATGGA
This sequence comes from Mastomys natalensis, assembly GCA_021653895.1. Classification (NCBI taxonomy): domain Eukaryota; kingdom Metazoa; phylum Chordata; class Mammalia; order Rodentia; family Muridae; genus Mastomys; species Mastomys natalensis. The sequence continues at coordinate 221,796 of JAJTUV010000558.1, forward strand.
GATATGTGTGTGTGTTTATGTGTGTTTGTGTGTGTGTGTATAAACCTTGTCAAAATGTGACAAAGAGAAAGAGATAGAGAAACCAAGACAGAGAGAAAAAGAGAGACAACATGGAGGGAGGAGGAAAAGGGAAGGAAGAAGAAGGAAGGAAGGAAGGAAGGAAGGAAGGAAGGAAGGAAGGAAGGAAGAAAAACAATAGAGGAAGACACCCGACATCAACCTCTGGCCTCAACATACACACACTCATTGAGATACACACATACACAAACAGGTAGAAACTAAGGAAGTCACTTGACATTTATCTCTGAACTCCATACACATGTACACCACAAAAATACACTCTCACTCATACATACAAAAATTGATTTTAAAAAAATGATGATTAAGTATATCATGCACTGGTGAGATGACCAAGTGGGCAAAGATTGCTGCCAAGTTTGATTACCTGAGTTCAATCTCAAGAACCAAAATAGTTAGAGCAGAGAACTGCCTCCACAAAGTTGTACAGACACACGCACACATGGACTGGGTTATATCTTACCTTCTGGGGTTGGTTTGTCCTGAGGAAGATCTGGCATATTTTCATCCAAAAGGTCTGCTAAGGACTGAGAGTTTGCCAGCAGCTTCTGGTAAGACATTGCAAACTCCTCATACTGCTTGTGCCTGTCCTCACTTAGCTCGCCTTTAGAATGCAGAATACGCCTATAAATAAATGGGGAATAATCTGATGAGCTTGTCAAAGCAGACGTGACCATGAGGAACAGTCCATAAACTTTTCTCAGACCACAGAAATTTAACATAATGTCCTTTAACTTAGTTTTTTAATCTCATGTTCTCTTAACAGTTTTTTATTCTCATGTTCTCTTAACTTCGTTTTTTAATCTCATGTTCTCAGGATCTACCTTAAAATTAGAAAAATAAAAATAAATTAAAATTAGAATACATACAACAACAAAAATCACCCAATTAAACTTACTCAAAGATGACAAAATATACATTCAGAATCACCATAATATTTAACATTACTAAATAACTAAAGATTATTGTTATAAGAATAGAACTCTTTGACCTTCAGCTAATCAAAAATATTTACTCCAAATCACGAACTGGTTTTCAAAAGCAACAAGTTATGAGAAGAATCAGTTATCCTTAAACCTTAACAATGACTTGAAAATATATTTAACAATTTACTGTAAAATAATTAAGTTATTTTGTTAAATTATGCTTTCCTAAGACATACTATTAGCCAAAAATACATCCACAAAAGTCGGTTTCTAAATATAACAGGCTTTAACAGGTTCAAAGCCAGAATTATCATCCATGAACTTCTATGATTTAAATCAAGATTACCTTTTGTAAAAATCCACTTCTCTAATACAGTCAATTTTCAATTTACAGTATTAGTTATTTATTCAATGGATAAACAGAAATGATCAGCCCACTTACTCAATGCTTTCATGGGGAAGCCCAAGGATATAATTCTTCCTACTTCACAAAAAGTACTGTAAGTTACTCTTGATTACTAAAGTAAAACTACTGGAAAAGAACCAAAATGTATGAAGTCAAAATTCCCACTATACTGGTATAGACAATTAAGACTTACGAAAAAGGATGCAATTTGTTCAACACTAAATATTTATCTGGTAGTATAACTGTTATTTATAAACAATGCCATACACATAAAAGATGTTTTGTAGGATGGTTGAAATTGGGTCTCCTGTAGCCCAGGCTGTTCTCAAGCTCACTCTGTTGCCAAGGCTAGCCTTCGACTCTATAATCCTCCTGTCTCCACCCAAAAGTTTTCAAAAAACAACTATGAATTTTAAGTTAAAACATTTCCAAAAGTAATATTTAGAAGTTTATTGCTTGGCATTTGAGCATTCTTTTTTGTTGTTGTTGTTGTTTTTGTTTGGTTTTGTTTTGTTTTGTTTTGTTTTTTTGGGTTTCTCTGCATAGCCTTGGCTGTCCTGGAACTCACTCTGTAGACCAGGCTGGCCTTGAACTCAGAAATTCGCCTGCCTCTGCCTCCCAAGTGCTGGGATTAAAGGCGTGCGCCACCAACGTCCGGCGCATTTGAGCATTCTTATAAACTAAATATGGTCTTGTTTTCTGAGGTGTTGTCTTCTTACAGAGAGAACTTGTGTGAGCAAGGGTGTACCTGTGGAAGAGCACCTCCCTAGCAAGCACAGGCCCTGGATTCCAATGGTAGGAACAGCAAAGAAGAAAGGAAGGGAGGGGAGGGAGGATGGAGAAAAAAATGATTTACCATCATATATGCTTAAAATTTAAAAAAATTTCACTCATTTTACAACTTAAAAATAAATTAGCAACTTCTGGTATAACAGTATAACCATATTTACCTAAGCTAAAAGTATTTCTCTATAAAGACCAAAACTATTTATTGTCTTACATTTTCCCTGTTATTTACTTCAAAGTAATGTAATAAGCAAAAATAAAAGTTTCTTTTAATGTATATGCAGATATAACACCCATATACATAAAATATATAAACAAACAAAAGTTTCTTTCAGCAAGTTTATAGATTTTAAAACTTAAAACAAAAATATGTATATTCATGAAAGAAACTAACATTACTATGAACTTAACAGGATATTTAATCAGTCCTAAGAAAATTCAGAGAAAATTTAATCAAAACCAGTAAGTGATTCAAAGAAATACTGCCCCTAAATGATTCTTGTTTTAAGATATTCAGTGAGTGGTCAAAATGGTCCAGCCACTACACTTGCCATCAGGCCTGACAACTTCTATCTCTGGGACCCAAAATGTTAGAGAAGTGGATGCACACTGTTATATATACACACCTATATACAATACATACATAAATGTAAATTTTACATTTTAAATAAGAATAATATGAAAATTATTGTCAAAGGTGGTAAGAACTAAAGAATTTATTCTAAAGAAAATTCTGAGCTGGGCAGTGGTAGTACATGCCTTTAATCTTAGCACTCAGGAGGCAAGGGCAAGCAGATCTCTTGAGTTTGAGGCCAATCTGGTCTACAGAGTGAGTTCCAGAACAGTCAGGGCTACACAGAATAACACTGTCTTGAAAAACAAAAACAAAAGCAAAACAAAACAGCAAAAGGAGAGAGGCTGGAGAGAGATGGCTCAGAGGTTAAGAGCACTGTCTACTCTTCCAGAGGTCCTGAGTTCCATTCCTAACAACCACATGATGGCTCACAACTATCTACAATAAGATCTGGTGCCCTGTTCTGGTCTGCAGGCATACACACAGGCAGAATGCTGTATACATAATAAATAAAACTTTAATTAAAAAAAAAAGAAAAAGAAAAGAAAGACAATTCTGTTAGGAGAGATAATAATAAAAATGTCAGTACAGCTAATGAATATTACCATGTTACCATGTACCACTGGGGTCAGCAAGATGGCTCAGAAGGTAAAGTGCTTGCCACAAAGCCTGACGACCTAAGTTCTGTTTCTAGGAATCACAGAGTGAAAGAAGAGAATCAACCTCCAAAGCTGTCCTCTGACCACACACATACTATACAACACCTGTGCACACACACAGGTTTTTAAGAAAGAAAAATGTAACATGACTGCCATGTTTGACAACAACAACAAAACCAAACCAGGGTAGGGGATGCCTAGAACACAATTTAGAAATGTATTTCTCTTATAAGTTCTAACTTCTTGGTCATCCAAAAAGCATATATTCAGTCCACTGAAATATACAACACTAAGAACTTCTGGCACGTACGCAGTAAAGTGGTAACTATTTTACCAAGACTGAAAACAGAACTATTTCAGGATCAACTTCATGTTCTAGTAGTGTATGGGACTAGATTCAAATTAATGATTATATTTAATTCAATGTATTTAGGTTCTAGTTCTTCTCCAGTTCCTCTGAGACCAAATTAAAACTCTAAAACTGGGACTAACAAAGTACATATGTGAAGACACAAACACACAAGAAAAGCAACCATATATATAAAATAAAACAAAAACTGGAACTGGAGAGATGGCCTGATAGTTAAGAGCACTTGCTGCTCTTCTGGAAGAGCTGAGTTAGATTCCAGCACCCACAAGGTGGCTAACAAGTGTCTGTAACTACAATGCAAGAGGCTCTAACACCTCTGTGGGCACCATGAATGTATGTGGTAAACAGACAAACATGGAGGCGAAATATACATAAAAATAAATATATCTTTAAAAAATAAGCTTTAAATCCTCAACCCTCCCTCAAATCTCATTTCTGCTTTTTGTTGCTATTTTGTCTTTTAAAACCGGGGTCTCAGTGATGAGGCTCAGTGGTCGATCACTTGTCTAACCCTTGTGAGGTCCTAGGTTCAACTCCTAGTCTAGAAGGAAGGGTCAGCAAGAGAAGAGGAAGGAAGGATAATAGGAAGGAGGGAGAATGGGAAGGAGGGAGAGAGGAGGAGAGGAGAGGGAGGGAAGGAGAGGCCAGTGGGTTTTACAGTGCATGCTGGCCTCCAACTCAATGTACTACACAGATGGTATGGAATTAGAAATCCTCCTGCCTCTGGATCCTGAATACTATGGATTACAGGCATACACCACCAATCCCAAGACCATGATCAAATTCTTTAACAACAATTTATCTAATTGCTTAACAAACATGTATTTAGGTTAACTATTCAGTAAAAGACCTCTTAGGAAAATATAAACTATGATTTTGGATTGTTTTCTAACTACATCATACATGGAGAACTTAACTTAGTCAATAGGACATGATACCAACAGTAGAATTTCAAGTTCTGCTGCAAATAGAACCCAAAGTGGTACCTAATTTGATCACTATCTAGCACATGCTTACTCAACAGCTCACAGAATCTACAGTACACACTAAGACTATTGCAATTTTAGCAACAGAAATCAATCATCAAAAGTACTGGGTAGAAATGGAGTTCTGACTCTAGCTTTGTCGAGGACTCCATTAAAGATTAAATTAAAAACAAAACAAGACAAAAACCCAAACCTCACCTTTTTTTCCTACACATTGCTGGGGACAGAACTCAGGGCTTTATGCAAGGTAGGCAAACACTGTACCTTGAGCCCTACTTTACCCTTCACCAAAGTTTCTTATATAAAGTGCATGAGAATGTTAATGCTGAAAATACAAGCAAAACTACACTAATAATCATCATATAGTATTCCAATCTTTTTAGAAACATATCTATGTAAAGCTGAACTGAAAGCATTCTTTTGAAACCATTGTTAACCAGAGGTAAGTAAACTTTTTTCTGGAAAGAACCAGGAAATCAATATTCTAAGTTTCCCAGACCACAGGATCTTCACTGAAACTGCTCTCAATGCTACTGTAGCAAACAGTAATGGCCAGGCAGTACGGAAATGCATGAGTTTACTATGCTAAGATAAAACTTCTAAGAACAGTGAGATGTCAACATAATGTAATTTTCACAAAACAGTCACCTTTTACATTTTTTTACACTAGGCATTAAAAACTGGTCAATGACCTGCTCAGGCCAGTGGGCCACAGTGTGTCAATCTTTTATCATGACTGGAACTAGTCAAATCAATTAATCATCACATTTATTAACTACCTTTGTCCCTCTCTATGATTGCACTACACTGAGGTAAAAAGTAATGAAATAAATCCAATCCCAAGTAATATTATAACAAAAATATGTGTAAAAAAAGATTTCTTGCCTGTCACACCATTAATTCCAACACTGGAGAGGCAGAGGAGGGCAGATCAGGGACAGCCAGGGCTACAGAAATAAGACCCCATTTCAAAAATCAATCAGCTTATTCTCCAGGTGTTGGTGGTGCACGCCTTTAGTCCCAGCACTTCGAAGGCAGAGGCAGGAGGATCTCTAAGTTCGAAGCTAGCCTGGTCTACAGAGTGAGTTCTAGAGACAGCCAGGGCTATATAGAGAAATCTTGTCTCAAACAAACAAACAAACAAAAGCAAAAACAGTATGAAACATCACCATCTAGAAACACCCTAAGTGTTCTCAAACTCACAGAGCTCTGACTACCACAGCCTCCAGAGCGTTGGGACTGAAGGCATGGACCATCACATTCAGGAAGGGGTTTTTAATGTTACTATTTTAACACTGACAGGAAACATCAAGGAGTTCATTCTTGAATCAAGCATTCACCCATTAATGCCTCATATTAAAAGGCATACTTTTTCTTTCCCATTTTTTCACTTCTATGATTTGATTTTTGTTATTCTCTTTTATTTTATATAGATTATTTATTTGCTCTATATTGCCTTATAAATACATTTTAAAGCAAGCAAAGCTGAGGTTAAAATATCAGTTCAAGACAGGCTGATGGTGTCTAAAACATTTAACACATCAATTTTCAAAACAATGACTCACTCAGAGGTTTTCAGAAAGATCAAACTGGCAATATATTAAGTAACAAACACTTTTAAAAGCACTAAAGTAGTGCCAGATGCTGTTAAAGTGCATGCACAAAAGTGATTCACAACAGAGCTCACAGTTATATCAGAAGTAGAACACTACTATTATCTCCGTTGGAAGGCTAGGAACACTGAAGCACAGGTGTGTGAGGTAACTTGCCCAAGAATACAGAATACAGAGTAAATGACAGGTCTAGAGTTTGAACCTGAATACCTTGCTTCTGGAGTCTGCATTATTAAAAAGTAGACTATGACTGCCTTAAAATTAAAATTACTCTGTTTTATACATTATATTGGAATTACAAACTCTCTTTAATGTACATACCAAAAGCAAACCACCAAAATCAAGGTGCTATTTTAAATTCTCTTTTTGGCCAAAAATATAACCAGGATTCCTCTGGCTTGCATTAGAGGACTGAGCGGCCAGTCAGTTTTCCAGCAAGCAATAGTACTAAGAGTGACAGCAATGGATGCTATACAGCTGTTAGAAATACAGCTCTGAGAAAAGAAACTTATTTTGTCATTGGCTCTTCACATTACCTTAGACAAGACCTCAAATTCCTTCATCAGTCACCTTCAAATTACAGATATTTCCTTTAGGGATATTGTGAAGACATCAGTAAGATTATACATGTAATTCATTATATCAATAGAAAATGCTATTTTCATGAGAAAAAAAGTACTAAAAACATTGTAAAAAAAAAAAAAGTAAAAAGCTTCTATGCCAAACATTTTGATCTATGAAACTATAGTCAGGATGTAAAGTAAATTCATTTTTTAAAATCTCAGCAAATATACAAACATCCTCTTAAATTTTGATCTTGTGCAATCACAGAAAATAAGAGACATAAAATCTTGAAAATATGGTCATGACTAAATCCAAGAAAAAAAAAAAAATACTGGGTTTTACCTCCCATTTGCTCCTATCTTGTCAAATCATCACAAAAATAAGCCATAAAATTATATTGAATTTTCTTACAATCTCATTTAAATTTGGTTATGATTATCTTAAGAAAAGACACCAGTGTATACTCATTTACTGTTAAATTCATTTAAACAGAGTTAGTAAACTAAGAGGAGGTAACAACACAGGACTCTTATAATACTGTTAGAGCTCGCTTTAAAAAAAAATTTAGTGAAGCAGTATCTTTTTTTTTTTTTAAAGATTTTTTGTGATAGGGTTTCTCTGTGTATCCCTGGCTGACCTGGAACTAGCTCAGTAAACCAGGCTGGTCTGAAACTCACAGAGATATACCTGCCTCTGCCTCCTAAGCTCTGGGATTAAAGGAATTGACCACCACTGCCAAGACACATATAACCTTGAATGTACAGTCATGAGGCGTGAGGCCATATCTTAATAGTGTGTAAATATTACCAACTGATCAACTGTAATAGGTAAAGCCCACTTGAAGGGAATTAAGGTAAAAGTAATTTAAAATTAAGTAAATTTTAAATCAGTATATTTAAGTTTCAACATTAGTCAAACTAATAGTACTTCTCAGATTTTATTAACAGTAGAGAAAGGGAATGTTTGCATTCTATTTACAATTTTTACTAAACTTTAAAACCAAATTGCTACTGCCAACGATTTGGGCAATCAGGAAAGGACTAATTTAAAGGTGTTAAAAACAAAACTTGCTACTCTTTCTATCAATTACCATTGTGGGGAAGGATAAAGACACTTTGGAGCAGTGGTTCTCAACCTTCCTAATGTTGCAACCTTTTAATTCAGTTCCTCATGTTGGAGTGACCCCAATTCTGTTATCAAAGCAGCTAAGTTTTTGAAGAAAGGCCACAGTAATAAATGAACAGAAGATATGCCTATCAAAACTGTAAGTGGACTAACAGATAAGAACCCATTTACTGCCTCTTGGTGGTGCATATGCCTTTAATCCCAGCTGGCAGAGGCAGGTGGATCTCCTTGAGTTTGAGGCCAGCCTGGTCTATAGAGCAAGTTGTAGGACAGCCATGGCTACACAGAGAAACCTTGTCTTGAAAAACAAAATAACTCACTTACTTACCTTAGTACTTAATAACACACATAAAATCATCTGCAAAATCAATAGGTTAAAATAACATATCCAAACCATTTAAATAAACCTGAGTTAGGCAAACAGAGTGAGATGCCACCTCAAAAAACAGAGAGCCCATAAGCATGCATTCAGGGCAGAACTTACTGCACTCGTTCAAAGTAAAGAACTAACGTAAGAGCACTTCATGTGAGGCAGGCGTAGTGGTGCATGCCTTTAGTCCCAGTGCCTGGAGGATGAGGTGTGGGTCTCTGTGTTCAAAGCCAGCCTGGTCTACAGAGCAGCCAAGGCTACCTAGTGACACTGTCTCAAACAAACAAAAAGAGCAGGAGACCTGGAAAGGGGATAACATTTGAAATGTAAATAAAAAATATATCCAATAGAAAGAAAGAAATAAAGAATGAGCCAAAGAAAGAAAGAAAGAAAGAAGAAACGAACCAACAACTGCTGGAAGATGTGGGGGGAAAAAAAGTGGTCCATTTAAGAATCAGGCTTCAGTGTAGAAAGTCCTAACAAAAAGACAGAAAGACAAAGGACAAGACAGCTAAATAAGCTATAGCAATTTTGGTCACAGAAGAACAAATCAGAACCAAATGTCCTAAGGATAGTGAGTGTCTGGAAAGGACTGGAAGAGTGCAGAATTAAAGACAGTTATGCTGAAAAAAAAAAAAAAAAAAAAAAACCATCTGGCAGCCAGCAAACACGAAAGAGAAGTCACAGAGATCAGACAGACATGTCTCACAGTGGTATTAAATCACTGCAGTTTCTCTCTACCATGACAACATAAGGCTAGAAGTAAATACGTAAACTCTAAAGTAGACAATAAAACCCATCAAGTGTTATGTTTACAAAGTCAGTTGTGATGTATTAGGTAGACTGTAAAGGGACAGGTGGATGAACTGACAAGGCATTATGTAAATCACAATTAAGAAGATTTAAATAGATGAAAACTAGTATTCAAAACCATAGACAAGAATGGTAATTCTGTTTCTATTTTACTTTTTTCTTTGAGATGTGATTTCATTATGTTGCCCAGAGAGTATAATTCTCATCTAAGTGACCTTTGGTCACCAGGACTGAGCATCAATATGACCCTGTACAAAATACTACTACAGTGATATACCCACTGTTTTTCTGGTTAAATCAAGCACCATCCAGGGATAACTGCTCACACCAGTCTTCCATCACTGCGTGCTCATGAGGACAGAAAAAGGTATGCCTCCTCATTAATTGCCGATCAAGAAAAGTTCTAGACTCTTAAGCCTATAATTTAACTAGTGGTAAAGTACTCAGCTAAGTAGAACTGCTATTACTCCCTTCTGTATAGCCCAGGCCTCCAACAAATCAACAGCCTCATTAAAGTTGGCTCAATGCCCACAAACTGTCTAGCCTATTGTTGTCTCCTCAGTGCAGTAACTACAGTATCTTCTGACAACTGAATCTGGTTTCTAATAGGGTCTTTTCACCAATGACCACAGCAACAATACATGACTCCTTTAAAACTGGGAACAGGAGTCCTCAGGAAGAATATTCCTGTCAATGCACTTTAAAACTTACCCAAAGGGGGGAAAAAAAAAAAACGTATCAAGGACACTTTTCATAGCTAACTTTGTGCTACTTCTTAGAATTCTGATCTGAAACACTACAACTAACGAATGATTCATTTTCTTTACAAGAGCAAGTAGCAGCAGTGACATTAACAACTTAAAACACAAAACAATGAAAGCAAACCTGTTAGGAGGAACGCTGAAACACAGAAAAATAGTGGCAATCAGGTAAAGTGACAGAAACAGAATATCTACTCCTCAACATTAATGAGTTTTTTTTTTCACCACAGGAAGAAAATATATCAACAAAGAAAAATCACCACTTCTTATTGGGGTTCTTAAAAATCAGCAATAAAATCTACTGTAGATTCACATTTCAACATGAGTACTTAAGACTATTACACTGCTGAAATTTTCCTGGAATGCTAAGAAATCACCTGTAAGGAGCCCTTTTCCATAAGTTCTCTCAGTGGCATGAAGACTTTAAACATTTTAAGTACAACCTCCACAGTAAATTCTCAATTCTGAGAAACATTTGACAATCACCTGTTTTGCCTCTCAGTATTCTGAAGCTCCCTGTGGTCCCTTTTCAGGTGTTTGGTCAAAGACGTAAAGTACTCTTTTAAAAGATTCTGGAAAGGCTGCTGCTTCTCTGGACTAATTATCTCACTAGGAGGAAAGTTCAAATTAAACTTCTCTGCAGCACTTTTTACTTTCCTCGGTACAAGTCCAGCAATATCATCTCCACAATGGCGACAGAAACTAATCACCACAGAAACATGAGTGTGGGATTCTCGATCAGCATTAATAATACTTTTTAGTTGTTCATAGATTAAGGAAAGACCTTCCTTGTCAGTGAAAATTCCCACTATTGTCAATTCTGCAATGAAACGCAAGTCAGTTCTTAGTTTGGTAATGTTAGGTGTTTTCTCCTCTTTCCTTGCTTCAAAATGTTTTTTCCACACCTGAAGAAGTGAGGGTGCAAAGTCAGCGTACCGCTGGTGAAAGAGAGAGCAGAGGTGCACGGCACAGTTCACGTCAGAGATTTTTAATTTTGCTTCCACAATGGAAGCTACGGCTTCTGCAATATATTTGCTTAAATTCAGGCCATTAAAATCATGAGACAAGGAATCTCTCTGTTGTTCTGTAATTGTTTTTAGTTTCTTGACAAAAGCAGTATTTTTCTTTAAGCTCGAATCTAGGCGGCTAAAGAAATTTTCCTCTGGTCGGTTGTCTGGAGCATTTTGGTTTTTGCTACGGAGTTCCTTTCGTAACTGATGGCGTTCCCAAGCCTCCTGATGAAGCTGAAGAGATTCTTCTTTCTCTCTGTGTAAAAGACAAAACACAAATAAAGATATACATTTTGAAAACATCATTTATAAATCACTTAAGAGTAAAAGTCAATGAAAAACTACAATCTAAGTATAAAAATCCAAGAGGAACAAAAGGAGCAAAAAGAGCCTCCACTGCTTTTGTTGCCTTGGGGTCCTGCAGAACCTGAGCCTTGTGCATGCTAAGGCACTCACCACCTCTTTCATTACTCTCAAAGGCACTGTATTAATGACTTAATATACTGACAGCACAGTAAATTATAATACCTGCTGGGGTACAATGATTTCCAATAATCTAAATTGTTAAGCATTCTGTCAATTTCCAAGTTCAATTGATCTAAGACACAATGTTCAATATGTAAAATATAAAATGATATGCCAGGGAATAATATAAAATGTTAAACAAAAGCATTGGGTAAAAAGGTAGATGATGACGTGGGTGTCAGGAGGTGCATGCTGACAGGAGCCTAACATAACTACATAACTTAGAGGTCTGCAAGAGTCTGACATATTCAGAGGCGGATGCTCACAGCTAACCATTAAACTGATCATGGGGTTCCCAACAGAGAAGATAGAGTGAAGACTGAAGGAGTAGAAAGGATACGGGACCCCATGAGGAGAGCAACAATACCAACCAACCAGAGCCCCCAGGGTCTAAACCACCAGGCTGGGAGCGCTTAGGGAGGGACCCATGGCTCCAGCTATATATGCAAGGGAGCTATATATAAGTGGGAGAAAAGATTCTTGGTCCCATGAAGGCTGGACATCGTGGGGGGTGGTATTCGAGGGTGGGGAGGTGAGGTTCTGGGGAGGGTGGGTGTGGGTACACCATCATAGAGGCAGGAGGAGGGGGGAAGGGATAGGGAGTTCCTGGGAGGGAGGGGGAAAGGGGGTAAGGGGAAAACACCTGAAATGTAAACAAAAGTTCCAATTAAAAAAAAAAAAAAAAAAACTTAAAAAAAAAAAAAAATCATTGGGTAAATAAAAAACATTTACACAAGAAACATTTCAGTTAAAGAACAACAATTATAAAATGTACTTAAAAGATTCTGAATTGTTAAAAATTACTTCTCCATATTCAGCATTTATCAAACAATTAGTAAAGGCCAGCCTAAGTTATACACACCAAAAGAAGATCCTGGATTGAAGAGATGGCTGAAACCTAGAACACTGGCTGTTCTTCCAAAGAACCCAGGTTCAATTCTCAGCACCCACATGGCAGCTCACAACAATCTTGAACTTTAGGTTCAGAGGATCTGCTGCCCTCTTCAGGCCTCTAAAGACACTGCATGCATGTGGAACCCAGACATAGACATTGGCAAGTATTCATCATATACATAAAATAAAAATCCAATTTTTTTTTTCATGAGCATCAATAACAAGAAACACTCATGACTTAGGAAGTCTGAGAAGGAACTCTAGGAGAACTACCAGTTTTAAATCTTTTAATGAGTGCAATAAACTCAATTTAACCTAAAAGAACAGTTAAAAGCTGTCATAACTTTTTTTTTTTCACCTAGATGTTTAAAACAAAGTAATGACTTGGGGCAGAGGTGGAGACAAGAGTGAATTTGATTTTAAAATATTAGAATATATGTTTTTAAATTTAAATCTGCAAAGCAGTAATTTTCACCTTCTCAAAAAATCATTTCTTAAATACCTTATGCTAACTCCAAGCCCCTTGCTGAAAAGCTACAATGTATTAGCACAGGGGCTGCATTTGGGTATACAAATCTTTCAGTCACACACAAATTACAGGACTTGTAATGAAAAGAACAAAAGCATAACTCATTATGCATTTGAATTAAGCAAATCAATTTTACCCTGTACTGAAAACATTTTAAAATATAAAGCCCTTCTGGGCAAATAAACTATAAAATCCCTGTGTGCTTTAAAATATTCTAGGAAAGGGCTTGGGGATATACTTCCATGGTACACTGCTCACCTTTCATGCTCTAAGGCTTTGGGTTCAAGTCCAATGCCCAACTCCACTAATATATACATATATATAATTTTTTTTTTTAAAGAAAAGTAGGTAATTATTGAATAGGACAAGTAAGAGATGTGGGGTAAGACTGGTTGATTATTACATTTTGTCTTCATAAATATTTGAATTTTTTCCAGTAAAAAAGATTAGGAAGTGGGGCTAGAGAGATTACTCAGCAGTTAAGAGCACTGGCTATACTTCCATAGGACCTGGGATTAGTTTCCTGCACCTCATGGTGGCTCACAACCATCCGTAACTGGTTCCAGAGTCTGCAACACCATCTTCTGGCCTCAGCCAGCTCTACATGCATGTGGTACACAGACATACATGCTGGCAGAACACTTATATACACAAAATAATGAAATTAATAAAAATCTCCAAAAACAATAACAAAAAAATTGTTGTTTTTTTTTCAGTTACTTTAATAACACTTTGAAGCTGGGTGTGTAGAGTGCATGTCTTTAACCTAAGCACTTGGGAGACAGAGGCAGACAAGACTCTACAAGTTAGAGCCCAGTCTGGTCTACACCGTGAATTCCAGGACAGCCAGAGCTACATATACATAGTGAGACTCTGTCTCAGGAAAAGAACAACAACCAACTTTGAATTTGCAAAGGAAGTGCTGTGAAACCAAGTATGCTTACAAATGAAAACTTTAGAAGGATCAGCATGTACTACACAAGCCTAACAGCTGGGTCTGATCCCTGAAGCCCAGAGCAGAAGGAGAAAATCAACTCAACACTCCTCTAGCCTCCACACAAGTGCCAATGAAAGTGCACATGCACACACACAATTTAAAATAAGGTTTTTGGGTTTTGGGGTTTTTTTTTTTGGTTTTTCAAGACAGAGTTTCTCTGTGTAGCCCAGGCTGTCCTGGAACTCACTCTGTAGACCAGGCTGGCCTCGAACTCGGAAATCCGCCTGCCTCTGCCTCCCAAGTGCTGGATTAAAGGCATGTGCCACCACTGCCCGGCTAAAATAAGTTTTTTTTTTTTATTTTGGAAGAAAAAAATAAGCAAGAAATTCTGAAGAATCATGGATGTGAATAGTCTAAATTCGGCCACTACTACTGCCTTCCAGACCTTTCTTCTTATTAAGAAGAGAGAGACTGGGACTAGAGAAATGTCTCACTGGTTAAGGCAATTTGCCACTCTTTCAGAGGACTCATGTTTGATTCCTAGGACCCACATCAGATGACTCACAACTACCTACAACTACAGCTCCAGGGAATCTGATGATCTCTTCAGGCCTCCTGGGACAGATGCACACAATACCTCTTTTGTTTGTTAAAAGAGAGAAATAGAGGGTTTGTAAAGTTGAGTTGCTCAGTAAACTTTAGTTGAAGAGAAGAGGCCTAGCATGCAGAAGGTTCTAGGTTTACTTCCTACCACTGAGGTAGGAAGTGGGAAGAGGGAAGTGTCATGAAAAAGGCTTTTACAAACAAAAACCCTGATCACCCTAGGCCTATAAAACACTAAAGACTGCAATACTTAGGCACCTCAAGCATGGCCCTGGTCAGCAATGAGACAAGCTGCCATCCTCCCAGACCTCACAACTGCAGGCAGGGTGTCACCTGACACAGCCACTTCCCCAACTGTATCCTCAGGCGCCCACTCTCACTCCTTCACCCCTAACATGGGATTCTTACTTCAGCTGAGCAGCCGCTTCTTCCTGCTGCCGCTTCGCTTGCTCTTCCTGCTTTTTCCTCTCTTCTTCTTCTTGTTTCTTTTTTTCTTCCTCTTCCTTCTTCTTTAACTCTTCCTCTGCCTTCACCTTCTCTTCCTCTTTTTTCTTGCGTTCCTTGTCTTCCTTTTTTCTCTTATCTTCTTCCAGTTTCTTCTTTTTGTCTTCTGGGACCTTACTGACCTCCTTCTTGGCAGTGATCTTGAGATCGTCCCTTGGTTTCTCCTTGCTGCTCACTGGGCGCCTCTCACTGCAGTCTTTTTCCTTGTTGTTTAGTAAAGATTCTTTTTCTTCCATACTTGCTGACTTCTTACGCTCAGCTGGCATTATGTGACCCAGGACAATCTGTAAGAGTTAAAGAATGTCAGTACTGTGGGCAGAATGGCTTTTATTTAACAACACAGCATTATTTTTAAACAAAACATATTAATGAAGCTTGGCAACCATGACATCTTTAAATGCTATGAAGTAGTGCGCGGTGAGGGGAGCTATCACCTTAGCTGGGGCTGGATTGGTGGTAAAGTGCTTGCTGAGCACGCACAGTACCAATCCCCGGCACCATTCCAAAAATTAGTCACATTCCATGTTTTATTATTATTAGTTATTTCTGTATCTAGGGTTTTTATTGTTGCTTTGTTTTTTACTCTTTGAGGAAACATTTAAGCATAAAATGGGCTGGGCATTGTGGTGCACGCCTTTATCCTGGCACTTAGGAGGCAGAGGCAAGTGGACCTCTGTGAGTTCCAGGACAACCAGGGCTTGAGAAACCCTGTCTCAAAAAATAAACAAAACAAAAAGTGGTAGCACAGCATTTAGAACATCTACTCACATACCATCAGCTCCGACCATAATTAAGTTCAAAACAACTCATCACTGTAACTGGAAGCATCACAAGTAAGTTTTAACCCAAGCTTTTTACATATGTCAAGAGCTTAGTAGGCCAAGGTAGGACCAGCAGGACCAGCTGACCTATGAGTTAAGAGGTCAGCCTGTGTTATATGGTGAACTGCATACCAGCTTTAGCTATACAGTTAAGTCCGTAACTTAAAAAAAAAAAAGAAGAAGAAGAAGGCTGGCAAGGAGGCTCAGTAGGTAAAGTAGGTAACAATGCTGCGCCAATCCTGACCACCCCAGAACCCACAGGGTGGGTGGAATGAGAGAACCAGTTCCTACAAGTTGTCATCTGACCTCCAAATGCACTAAGTTTTTAAAGGATTAAGAAACTGAACATTGGGGATGCAGCTCAGTGGACAAGTGCTTAGCATGTCTTAGGCCTTGAATCTGATCCTCGGCACTGTGAAACAAGTAAGTTTGACTCTTTTGCTGTGATCACAGTTCAGTGAGAGAATGCTATCTAACATGAGGGAAGCCTAATTCTCAGCAACTCCAAAAATGAGGGTAAAGACAGAGATCCTGGTTTACTATTTTATGCAATATTCATGGAATGTATTTACACAAGAGAATAGTTACAAATAAAAACTTTTGCTTCCTACTAATCAATGAACAGATAATAGAAGAGTCATAAATTTTACCCTGTTACTATAACTTATCAAACTTTTAAATAAACTAACTCAAATTAGAGCAGGCCTTCAATTTCAATAGTCCAAGGCAATATTTATAAACATAGTGATTAAAAAGCTCTGTATATTTTGTTCTGTCTCATCTGTCAGTAGGGTAGCCAGTAGTCCAGGAGCTTCTAAAACTCAGCACTACTATCATTATGAGCAAGTCTGATGTTTTTTGTTTTTTGTTTGTTTGTTTGTTGTTTGTTTGTTTAGCAGTACTAGAAATGAAACTCAGGCTTTTTGCCCACAAGGTAAGCATTCTACCACTGAGCTATATCCTCAGCCTGTAAGATAATCCATTCTGTGTGGAACTAAAAGGTTATCATATACCTGAAGCAGCTAAGCACCTCTTTGCCTCCCAGGTAGTAAATGACAAGAAGTTACTCCAGATAGTAATAAATGCTCCTGAGGGACAGAAGTATCACTAGCTGAAAAACTATTGCACTCAGCCACTCAAACATAAATTCAATGTAAATGAAACCCGTAATTCAGTTGCTCAGGACAACACCGCCACACTTCAAGTGTTCAATCCCATGACTAGTGCTTCCAAGCAGGGCAGTGTAGACACCAAACACTTCCACCATCACAGAAAAATGCTATTTGGACAGCACTAAACAAACTACATCCTTAATTGGGAAACTACATACACTGAAAGAAAAAAAAAACCTGTATTCTCACCAAAATGAGAAATCAAAAATGTATTTCCTACCTTGAGCTAGTTACCTCACATAATTTTTCAGGCAGTACTTTACGTTTTTACTTTTAAATTATCTGCTGTTACATATAAGAAAATTACAATTTTTTTTTTTGGTTTTTTTTTTTGGGACAGGGTTTCTCTGTGTAACCTTGGCTGTCCTGAAAACTCACTCTGTAGACCAGGCTGGCCTCAAACTCAGAAATCCGCCTGCCTCTGTCATCCAAGTGCTGGGATTAAAGGCGTGCACCACCACCACCCGGCTTTAAAACAAAAAGCAACTTTATGAAGTATAATAATATTTAACTTCAGCATGGTGTCATTAGATAAAAGTTAAGGATACACAAGTATCTTAAATTTTTCACTACAGCATTTAAATTATAGCAAGAAATCCCAGGTTAATAGCTAAAGCCTTTGCAATAATAAATAAAGCATAAATAAATAAGGAATGTATTACTTTAGAGTTAAATATTATCAGAATGAGAACCTAGACCAGGAGAATCCTGAAGGTACACAGATAGCTTAGTAGTCAGCTTAACCTTCCTTCAGCCTCCCCTCTATTCTCATTTACCTTTAATCTCCAGTATATACCCACCTTTAATGTGAAAATATCACACTCTAAAACAAACCTTCAAACAGTATAATACCAGTATCTAGTCACAGGTACCATACTAAACATTTTATGTACATTATCTCATTTAATACTAAAATTTTTATGAGGTGGGTATTGTTTTCCCTATTTATAAATGAGTAAACAGACTTAACCAAGTAACTTGACCAAGGTCTCCACAGCTGGTGATAGAACTGGAATGTGAATTCACAGTCTTAACCAAAGTTAAGAACCCTGAGAGTACCAAACTGTGAGATGGAAGACTTGATCACAGACACCCGACTATGACAAATCATAGAATTATGAATCTCAGCAGAGGCTCTGATAATGGCGAAGCACTTGCTACATACATAATGCTGTTAAGTTACTGGCACACTCTGGCTGAACTACAGAGACAACGTAATGTTTAAGGTAACAAAACAATCTTATTTAAGGGTATTAATCATTATATGTAACAAAATTTTATGGAATTTGTATTTTGTGATTTGAAGAATCAACAAGATTATTTCAAGATTAAAAGAACATACAATTCTCAGACAACAAAAATGACATCAGAATTTATAACTAAAGTATTCCTTATCAAATTAAATTTAAAATTCTTCCACAGAATCAACAACAAACTCACTTTTCATCTGACAAATCCATGAAAGACCATCATTTATAAGCTCAACAGGCTCCCAAACTTTCATGGCTCACCAATATTCATTTATTCAGCAAATGTAAATATCTACCACACTAACAAACAGTAACAGTCAATGACAAATTAAGACAAATCCTGCTTCAGAGGATGATAAAACAGATTCCCAAAAAAATCTCTAAGTCTTGGTGTCAGAACCAAATTCCAGCTAACTAACTTATAACAAAAAGGCAGCAATGAGGCTGAGCAAACAGAACAGGTGTTGATGTCGGCCTCAAGTGCATCCCAGCTTTGGACCTTACTAGCTATGGAATCAGGAGACTTAACTCCTCTGTTAATCCTCGTCATTTGTCAGTGCGCTGGAGCTGCTGCTGCCTAGAGTTTCTAACCTCTAGCACTGTAGCCACCATAGAGAAAGACATTAAATAAATGTCAGTTCTCTCTCATACCTGACACTGAAAGGCTGTTACAAGAGGAGAGAGCTTTAGGATTAAAGACTATGAGGCTCTTCCCACTCCAAGCTTCAGGTTTACACTGAGTGCTGAAGGCAGTGCGAGCTGCCCAAGATTACTCAACTGCTTCAATAGCTACCCAGTTTCCACTGTGCTCACACAGGATTTTGAAAACCAAGTAAACTAGAAAACAAACATGAATCCAACGATAAATTTAGCTGTTTTAAAATTTGACACCTAAAGTGCTTCTAAATTGCCCATGTAATATTATATTAAAATAACGAATAGAAAAGTTAATGGTCTTGAAATTAAAATAGGATTAACTTTTACAAACTACTCTACTAAATACAATTATATTCAGACAGCCCTTAAAAAGAAAGTATGATTGAAAACCACCTTTCTAGTTCCCAAAATACTGTCCTGGGCACTGGATCTGTATTATCTTATTTGCCTTTCTAAATACATTCTAAATTTCCAAAAGAAAGTAAAAACTATTTTACTAGTAAAACAGATTCTAAGGCAGTGTCCTGGAGAGAGGAAGAGAACGGAGGTGTTTCCCTAATACAGCTATAAGTTTGCTAAGTACCATATGGTCTATGTATGAAATCACAATCAGACTGCTCTGAAAATAATACAGAGTAAGAGAATGCTGGTTTACCTTTCTTCAAGTCTGTGTTTTGAACTCAAAATGTTCTAAAGGTAGAACAGCACAGAGATATCTTCTGGTTTCTGAGTTTATTCTTTTACAAAGTCCTTATATATATGTATGAGTCTTATTCAAATTTTTCAGAAATTTCACCACAGCTCAAAAATGGCTTTCCTGATGATTTGTACGACTTTTATGAACACCTAAAAACTATGACAAATGAGAAGGGTCAGTAACAGTCTTACTTTCAGCTAATGTGTCAATCGGTACATTTAAGTTTTTCTAAGGAGCAGGACTATTCGATAGCATGCGTACCCCCAAACCTGGAAGCCGCTCTGCTTGCCTCTCCAGATCAAACACCGTGTGATCACCTCTTTAGTTCAACAGTACTCGTAAGGGAAGTAATGAGAGCCTTGAGTTAGAGTCGAAGAATCAACCAGTCTACCTGATTAAAAGGAAGTAAACCCAAACAGCCCCATTTCCACCATCTGCAGGTCTACTCCAAGCCTCTTCCCTGCACACCATCACCCACAAATCTCCCACAAACCCCCGCTGTGGCTCAGGGTCCTCACCATTGACATACTTCCCGTCCACAACTCCTATTCCGTGGGGACATCCAAGCCCCAACCCTAACTTCTCAACCCACACTCACTCAGCCCCGAAGCCTCTCGAGCTTGTCTGACTACTCTACATCTTCCCCGCTTCCTCGTCCACGCTTCCCTCCGGACTCCGGAGCTCGCCCCAGCCTCTCCTCGCACTCTTCCACGCCCCCGAACACCTTCCCCCCTCCACTGCAGGCTCCCCCGCCTCCAGCCCCGAGGCTGGGCCCAGGCATGTGGGGCAGACACCTCTTCGGTCGCCCCCTCACGCCAGCCTCGGCCCGGCCGAGACATCCCCCACATTGACCAGACCCTCCGGGAGAAGGGTCTGAAGAGAACGACGTCCGACCCGCTCGTCCCTCCACTGCTCGCCGCCCCCGGAGAGCTGGAGTGCGGAGTCGCCTCTCGGGTCCCTCGGGGAGTAGGAGTCCAGGCCGGTACCCCTCCGCGCCAGCTCTTCCCTATCGTTGGAGCGGAGGGGAAGGAGGATCCCTGGGACTCACCTAGTGCCTGTTGTCAACATTAGCCCCGGGTTTCCCAGCACCAACTCCAGCGCTCGGGCTCTCCCCTCCCCTCCCCCACCTATCTCGCAGCCGAGGGCCCGCCTTCCCTCAGCTCCCCCTCCTCCCTCCTCCCGTCGGCCCTCCCGCCCGCCACTCACCAACGCGGCCGGGCTGCTAGGGGGGCGGGGCGGAGGAAAGGGAGAAAGGAAAAGGTTGTCCGCACTACTGCCTAATCCAAATTGATCCTCGTTGCCGATCTTCTCTACGTGTTCAGTCTCTCAGTTTGGTTCTGAAGTGATAAATACATAGCTAATATCAAGCATGTGCTCTGCTTCAGTGATTCGTTCAAATTCTCCTATCTGTAAATTTTTTTTTATACAGGCAATAAATAAGAGAACTACTTCCAGCACCTCCAATCAGGGCCCCAGCAGAGGGGAGGAGTGTTCCAAGGACCGGAGGCGGGAAGTGGATTGGTCCTCAGGAAAGGGAAAGCGCCTGAATTGGAGGTGCGCAGGCGCAAACAATTCACGGATGGATGGGGCGGGGGGAGCGGGAGTGAGGCGGGGCGGAACTCTAAGGAGGCGTAGAAGAGTGGTGGGATAGTAGAATTACGGGGCGCTATCGAGGTCAAGTTTGGTCACTTAGTTCCCAGAAGGGTTGCCTGATGCGAACGTAAGGAGGCAAAGTTTGATTGGACTAATACCGAAAGGATGAAGATTTAAGAAATTGAAAACTGGAGAAGCTAAAGAACATGGCTGGTGAGGAAGGTAGAGGTTGCTTCGGAGTAGGACTAGACTGGTGGGGGAATTTCCAGAACTGGTTTTAGGTGTTGGACCTGAAAAGCAGCTAGAATGGAGAACAATCAAGGCTTTTCTCATATGGGAAATATAGAAAGTCCTCTGTTACAAGTATTTTAAGTTTCACAGTGGAATGAAATCGCCCCTTTTTAAAGGAATAGGGTTACGAACTTGAACCAAATTGACTTTGAAGTGCGTTATCAGCTGCTCAACCTGCTTTCCCAAGTGCCTATAACGTGCGTCTGACCTCCGATTGGTGTTGAAATTGTGGTCTGCTTGGATGTGCATATGGTTCCGCTCTGGCTGGCCCGTAGCCAAAGGAACAAAGGTGCAAAACAAGTTCTGGATTCTTGCTTGACACGAGGAGCCACGTAGGAGTTCAAGCCCGTACAAGGATCTGCTACCAACCTCAATGCTTGAGATGGCTTTGCCCCTTTTTTATTCGGCCTTAGCCCATTTGCTTTCTCCTTGCCCCCTTCATTATTATTAGCAAGTAAATTCTCTTTCAATTTGTGCAGTCCCTGTGTTATCTCTTTCAAATTGTGCACTTCCTGTGAGGGTACCAAAGGAGAGAGAGGTGAATGCTGTCATTCTATACCATTGATAAGTAATTATGAGAAGTTTTTTCTATGATACCACACAACTGAGAACCACTTGCAAGTCTCCGATTTCCTTTTCTTCTTTTGTCTGTCTTACCCTGCTCCAGATCTGGTGTGGTGGTTCACATCTGTAATTCAGCACCGGGAGGCTAGATCAGGAGGATTGCTACAAGTTAGAAGCCAGCCTGTCACACATAGCAAAATCCTACTCAAAAAAAAAAAGGATTTATTTCCTGGGCCTGGGGAATATACCTTACAGCATTGCCTTATGTTTCGCGAAGCCCTGGGCTCTAACTCAGGACACCATTTAAAAACTGAGAAAATATGGGAGCTGGAGAGATGGCTCAGAAGTTAGAATCATCTGCTGCTCTTGAGGACAGCTAGGTTCAGTTCCCAGCACCCACATGGTAGCTCACAATCCACCAACTGTATAACTCCAGACCTAGGGGCTCTGGTACCCTCTACTGGTGTCTGAAGTGCACATGTATACATCCAGACACACACATAGTTTTAACTTCTAAAAAAGGAAGAAAAAAAAGATGTATCTCCTGTATGATGAAGTTCCTATCCTAACAAGTCAACCCCTATCTTGTTAACAGGTGTATAGGAAATTCTTGAATCACAGGGATCAAAAAGAGGAGTGAGGATCAGCTCAATGGTAGAGCATTTACTTAGCATGCAAACACCCTGGGTTTGCTCCCCAACACTAACTCATGATATGTTTCGTACACTAAACACTAAGCCTGTGTTATCCAGCTAGATACAATTAAGTGAAACAGTTGGAACATGGGAAGAGACTTCTGCCCAAGGGGTTGAAAATGTAATCGTACAACCTAAACATTACAGTCCTGCTCCAATTACAACAGGCTTGCATCATCTTACACCTGTTTTTAAATTCAATCCAAACTGAAAATATTTCAGCAACCCAACCCTGACCTACTCAACATCCTCACTCAGTTGCACAGTATGCTTAGAGTTCTTAGCTGTTATCTCTCATGAGCACTTAACATAGCTAACTGGGAACTGCAGCTGCCTAGCATCCAGGCCAAAGTTTGCTATCTTAAGGCAAAAAATAAATAAAAAATTTCAAACTGTGAGTTTTTACTAAATATGTTTACTTTTGTACCATCATAAAGTCAAAAGTCCTAAGTTAAACTGTAGTTACATAGGGGACCACTCTTAACAACCATAAGAATGGGGAAGATTGCCAAAGAAAATATCAAGAAGCAGAAGGCTCAGGACTAGTCCCAGAGAAACTTCTAAATATATAAAACTTAGGTCTGTGAATGGGATATAAATGAGAAGGAGAGCCAGTAAGAGTGTTGGTGTCATGAAAGGCAAAGGAAGAGATGTTCCAGGGAGGGGGAGGGAGAAAATGAAGAATACAACAAGAGGCACTCACCGTTGAGTGAGCTTTCAGGAACCATCTTGGCCATGCAGATGACAAGTTAATATTTAAAAAGATAAGTCTCTTAAGAGGGTTAAGTTAGTTGGAGCTGGAGGAAAAAAAAAGAAAAGACAGATATTTGGGAGATTTTTATGGTGAAGAGCAGCAGAAAAAAATATAGCCATAGAGAGAGAGCATGGGAATTTGTTTGCTCTCTGTTTCCCAGTGTTGAGATGAAGTCCAGTGTTACACACATGCTGGGGAGGTCCTCTGCCACAACATACCCTGTATCTCCGCTGTGTTTTTCCTGTTGCTGGATGTATTTTTAAGTGGGAAAAATGTAGAATATATGAAAATGATCCAATGGGGAGGGAAATATTTGATGATATAGAAGAGAGAAAAAGGCCACTGTAGGGACAAACTCCTTGTGGTGGCATGAAGGTAAAGACTCAAAAGTGAGGGAGGAAACAGCGACTTGAGTTGAAGCAGAGACATTTGGACATTAGAAGACAACAGGCACATGTAAAGGTGAGCTTGTAAATTAGGAGGGAATTGGTAAGGACTTTCCCCTCACTCTTACTTTGAGTATGTGTGTGAATGCTCATGAGAAGGCCCACAGTTGATGTCAAATGTCTTCCTTGAACACTCTCCACCTTACTTTTTTTTTTTTTTTTAACACCGCTCTCACTAAAACTTGTCAAAAAACCAGCTAAACTGGCTGGCCAAGGCCCAGGAATCCTTCTGTCTCTGCTTCCCCAGGTCTGGGGTTACAGGTATACAGCCTACCCATTTTTGAACACGGGTGCTGGGACCTAGTCAAGCACCTATGTTTTGCAGCAAGGACTTCACTGAAATTCCCCAATCCACTCATATTTTTCTTCCTTTTTTCGTCCCCCTCACTTTCCTTTTGACAGTTGCTCAAGATCAAAGCCATAGCCTCATGTATGCCAGAGATTCTGTTTTAGTGATAAAACTAAAGCAAAGTCATCAGCTAAGAGGAGGGTGAGAGGTGACATTGGGGACATTTGAAATGAGAGAACATGGGAAAGGTACTTTGAAGAATTGGAAGGCCAGGCTACTTGAAGCTTATGATCATGAACTTGAAGGAAAACCAGCAAGACCTCATATGCCAATTTCTGTGGAAGAGATGGATAGGTAGGTAGAGGAGAAAGATGTCAGAGGAGGAGGACATGAGAATGAGAATGTTTACAAGAGTGGGTTAAAATGATGGTCATGGGATTGACAATGGGTGAGAAGGAAGGAGAAGTCAAACAGAAAACAGATGAGTGTGTGTGTGGGGTTCCACAGCCTGATGGGAGGAAAGGATGCAAAGAAGACAGGACTCTAAACGTCAGTGAATTCGAGTGTGCAAGAGAAGTGGTTGGGAAGCAGGCAAGGAAAATAATGAATGGCCAGCTATGCAACTGTCCGGCGTGAGTTCAAGTCCTGCTCCAATATCGGTGTCTGTCTTAATTAGAGCTAAGTATGTAACTGAACTTTAGGGGTTTTTGTTGTTTTTGTTGTTGTTGTTGTTGTTTTATTTTCTTCCACAGATTGAATCAAACACGGAGTCTTAACCTGTGCTAGGAGAGGATTCTACATTGAGTTACACTCCAGCACAATTTAATTTAACCAGTTTAAATTGCATCTAGGTTTTGGTAAGAGTCATGATAACAGCTGGGCATGTTGGTGCAGGCCTAGAATCCTAGCACCTAGGAGATGGGAAGGAAAAGAGAGAGTTTGAGGCTTGCCTTAAAGAAAAGAGAAGAGAAGAGAGAGAGAGAGAGGAGGAGAGGAGAGGGAGGGAGGGAGGGAGGGAGGGAGGGAGGGAGGGAGAGATTCTGATAGTACTTTTTTT
Organism: Mastomys natalensis; assembly: GCA_021653895.1. Taxonomy (NCBI): domain Eukaryota; kingdom Metazoa; phylum Chordata; class Mammalia; order Rodentia; family Muridae; genus Mastomys; species Mastomys natalensis. The sequence continues at coordinate 247,115 of JAJTUV010000558.1, forward strand.
CCTGGGGTGCTGTAAATAGTAAACTGTGGAGATCTAAATGAATCCACTTCGCACCAGAAGATAGTGTGTGTCTGATGAGTGCTGTCTATTGCCAAATCATTTTGCAAACAATAAACTCAATCCAAAGGCTTTGCAGTTTGAATAACAGTATTGTAACTTTTCCTACTTTCTTTGTCTTAAAACTGCTTATAAACCTGTGAACCTGACTCCCTTTACCCCAAATACTAGGAATCTGTGCCAAGATAATGAACGTCAAGATGAAGGTTGAAATGTAAGGGCAGGGTGGGGAGGAAGACTTTTCTCAGCTTGGTATCGGAGTAATGGCCGAGGTTTGTAAATGTGCACAGAATAACCAGTCATGGTACCCTCTGGGGAAGCAAATGGGTAAGATAAGAAAACCAATTCTCTTTCTAGCTGTATTCCTTTTTCTTTCTCTCTTTATCCTTCTCTTTGTTTTTGTTTTGTTTGCTTGCTTGTTGTTTTGCTTTTTGAGACAGAGGTTTTTATGTGGCCTTGGCTGTCCTGGAGCTCACTCACTGTAAACCAGACTGGCTTCAAACTCAGACATCCACCTGCCTCTGCTTCTTCAGTGCTGGGATTAAAAGTGTGCACTACTAGCACTAGCTGAATTGCTAAGTCTCTGGTGTGGGATATCTGTGATGAAATAGTTCACATACAATTCAGAGCTAAAATTTCCAACATAATTGAATACTGATCCCTCTCCTGTTTACCTTGTCTTGCGTGTATATGTAGAACATTTTGACAAATGTGACAAAATGATATGTGGTAAGGTCTGACCTAATGCCAACATATGTATAGTACAGGACTGAGTAAAGTGAATCTCTCACTCACCTCCACTTCATCTTAATGTTATGTTTCTGTGCAGAGGAGAGAGAGTCTCGTGTAGCCCTGGTTGGCCTCAAACTTACTATGTACCCAAAGATGATCCTGAACTACTGATCCTTCCCTGGAACTACAGGTATGGACTACCACGTCAGCTAGAAAGCTGGAATCTCTGATCCCTTAATTCAGTGAGTAGATTTTATGGGCCCATTCCAAGACATCTACAGTGAGCCAATCTGGCCCATGAAAAAGGTTGTTGTGCCTCAGGGCAAGCTTGGCACAACAGTACCTGCTGCCTCTGGCCAGATCTAGCAAAGCTAACATTAACAAGTCCTGGCTGCAGTCTGTCTTAGGGTATCCTGTAGAACTGTAAGAGAATTCACTCTTTAATGAGAATGACAGGGGCTGGAAAGATGTTTCAGAGTATGAGAACACTCACTGGTTGCTCTTATAGAGGACTTGGTTTCATTCCCAGCATCCACATGGTAGCTGAGTTCCAGAAGATACAATGTGGCTTCACAGGTACATGCATGCATGCGATACACACCCATGCACATACAATAAAAATGAGTATACACAGATGATCAGAAGTTTGACCCCCTGGTGGCCCATACCTGTTACTGTTTCGCTACCTGTGAAGAAATTCCCATATCTGGAATGCCTCTGTGCAGACAGTTTCTCTGTATAGTCCTGGCTGTCCTGGAACTCACTCTATAGACCAAGCTAGTCTTGAACTCAGAGATCAGCCTGCCTCTGCCCCCCAAGTGCTGGGATTAAAGGTGTGCACAAATGTGCTTGGTTTCAATATATTAATAGACTCTGCTTCTGCCTTTTTTCTGTCTTTGTGAATTTCTTCACAGCCTGCTCATTACCAGCTTGCCAATACCATCTCCAGCAGGCAGCCTTCTGAAAGCTAAACACTCTTTCGAAGTCTTGAAAAGGATTCTCTCTTTACAAAGTGTGTCATAAATGAGCTTTTTACAACAATCGTCATCTTAGCTGGGCATGGTGCATGAACCTCGGATCTTCCATATGGGAGCAGAGACTTGGGGGCTCAAAAGAGAGGCCAAGTCATTGTAACTTTAGGATTCATGTGGCTTATTTTAGAATTAAGTTAGAATGTTAAACTGTATTATTTTAATTTGATTCTAGCAACATGTTACCACCACTGCTTCTAAGTATTTTAAAATACCTGTTTAAAGTGGTTGTGTTCATAGCTCGGTGATATTGTATTGGGAAATATCACTGGGGGAAAAGTTCTTTCCAAGAGAATATTTCATGTTCTCACTCTCTGTGTCAGTTGCTGGAGATAAAGATAGAGTTATCATTTCTAGCATGTGTTTCTTCTGGAAATTACCCATACTGGCTGGTTTTGTGTCAACTTGACACAAGCTGGAGTTATCACAGAGAAAGGAGCCTCCCTTGAGGAAATGCCTCCATGAGATCCAGCTATAAGGCATTTTCTCAATTAGTGGGGCGAAGACCATTGTGGGTGGTGCCATCCCTGGGTGGCTGTCCTGGGTTCTATAAGAAAGCAAGCTGAGCAAGCTAGGGGAAGCAAGCCAGTAAGTAACATCCCTCCATGGCCTCTGCATCAGCTCCTGCTTTCTGACCTGCTTGAGTTCTGTCCTGACTTCCTTTGGTGATGAACAGCAATGTGGAAAGTGTAAGCTGAATAAACCCTTTCCTCCCCAACTTGCTTCTTGGTCATGATGTTTGTACAGGAATAGAAACCCTGACTAAGACAGCCACACTGCAGACATAATAATCTATTTCCCCATGAAGGCTCTAAGAAGAGCCAATCCATTGTTTCCTGTTTAATGAAAGACTCACCTAAATATAGATGTTACTTTGTATTCATGTTTTCACATTAAAAGGTCAATATCAATAATAAGCTAATAACAATCACTACCTTTGCATACTTATTATGGGCCAATTACTGTACATCTGTTCTCTATTTTAAAACAGCTCAATAATATAATAGTTAACATTTAGAATTTACTTTCTACAAACAGGTATTTTTCCACTCCCTGACCCACATCCTGTGTTCCTCGGGATCAGACCCCAGGCTTCATTCGTGGTAGGCAAGTATTCTTCCACTGAGCTACAGAACTGTTTTTATGTGCATTAATTATTAAGCTTTTGTGGTAGATTCTGTTACTATGCCCATCCTGCTGATGTGTAATGTAAAGTGTAAAGCAATTAGGAATCTGCCCAAGGTCCTGGCTAGAAAATGGCAGACCCAAGATGAAGAAGCAGGTAAAATTTAGGGGTTAAAGAGCTGGTTCAGCCAGCAAAGTGCAAGCTTGAGGACTGGTGGCCGATCTCACATGACTGATGTGGAAATGCCTGACATTATAGCATTCACTTATAATCCAAGTGCTGGAAAGGCAGAGACAGCGTGGGTGCTCAGAGGCAGAGACACTCTCTGAAGCCCAATGACCAGATGGTCTAGCCACATGAGTGAACCCAGGCTAATGAGAGACCCTGTGTAAATATTCTTGAGAAATACCGGCAGAGATTGGCATGCAGCCTCTGTACATACACGTACATGAACATGGAGGAAAACAGAAGCATGGGGGCTGAACAGAGGTGACCCTCCATGTGGTAGAACTTAGGATAGAACAACAGGATTACTAATATATAAGCTAGTCAGGAAACAGTCAAAGCTTATGGCCAGGTATTTGTAAATATAAATTGAGTCTCAGAGTCGTTATTCTGGAAGCCTGTGGATGGGAGGAAAAGCCCCCATTCTTACAGGTTTTGCTTGCCTAGCCCCTACTTTATTTTAAAGGTGTGAGTGCACATCATCTCCTATGCCAGGTAAGATCCTCTCATTCATCTGGTTTCATCTCGCATTTGTCCCGAATGGCACTGTTACAATAACAACTCATATTTAACTATCTACTCCTGGACCAAAAGCTCCTAACATCATGGACCTTGTTTGGCTCTTATCCTTCTGCATCCTGAAACTCTTAGCATGGGTTTGGCGTATGGTAGGTACTGGATAAATTAAATAAATAATGTCTGCCAGTTCTCATTGGATGAAATTGTAATGGGGTGATTTTTAAGAACTTTAAATTTTATTTCTGCTGTGTGATCTAGGTTTAGAAGGAGATATAAATCACTGAGTGATGGAAAGTACAATGAGAAAGACTTTTATAAAACATGAGATAGATACAGGTACACAATTAAACTCATTGTTTATGTTTGGGGAGATAAGAGATGTGACCTGGTGTGGGGTGGGGATGGGGATTAAATAGGTATGGCTCCCACACTCTTATGTGCCTTGAATGCTAAGACCATATAGAGAGTGGCATTATTAGGAGGTATGGCCTTGTTGGAGTAGGTATGGTCTTGTTGAATAAAGTGTGTCACTGTCAGAGTAGGATTTGAGGTCTCTTATACTCAAGCTATGTCCAGTGACACTGTGTCCTTTGGCTGCCTATGGATCAAGAGATAGAATTCTCCATTCCTCCAGTACCACATGTGCCTGCGAGCTGCCATGCTTCCCACCGTGATGATAATGGACTAAACCTCTGAAGCTGTAAGTCAGCAGCCCTTTGTAAGAGTTGCCAAGGTCATGGTGTCTCTCCACAGCAATGAAACCCTGGCTAAAATGTAGGATTGTTGAAGGGGAGTGGAAGAGAGGGTTAAGCAGAAGGACTTTGCTTCTCTGTGTAATAGGAATTCACACTGTTTTGAATGTGACTTGGTGGTTTGAATAGGAATGGCCCCCATAAGCATATATATTTGAAGGCTTGGCCAGTAAGTGTTACTTGACAGGAATTAGGAGGCGTGGCCTTGTTGGAATAGGTGAAGCCTGTCTGGAGGAGTGTGTTCTTGTTGCAGGAAATACATCACTGGAGGTAGGCTTTGGGGTTTTGAAAAACTCAGATTAGGCCCGGTGTCTCTTCCTGTTGTCTGAAAAAATCCAGATGGAGAACTCTCAGCTACTTCTCTAGCACCATGTCTGTCTGCATGCCACAATGGTCCCCTCTATGATGACAATGGAATAGGCCTTATGAAACTCTAAGCCATAGGCTGGGCGGTGGTGGCGCACGCCTTAATCCAGCACTTGGGAGGCAAGCGAGGCGGATTTCTGAGTTCGAGGCCAGCCTGGTCTACCGAGCGAGTTCCAGGAAGCCCGGACTACACAGAGAAACCCTGTCTCGAAAAAACCAAAAAAAAAAAAAAAAAAAAAAAAGAAACTCTAAGCCAGCCCCAATTAAATGCTTTCCTTTATAAAGAGTTTCCTTTATAAGAGGTCATGGTGTTTCTTCACAGCAATAGAACACTGACTGAGACAGTGATGTTCAATTGTGTTGGTTAATGCGTTAACACAACTGAGAGGCCAGACTTGGGAGTCTCAGCTGTAACAGATAGAGTGAGCTAGACCCAGACAACCAGGAGTTACAAGAGTCATACCGGAAGTGACAGGAGTAGGAGCAAGGGAAAAGAGTAGAGAGAACAACACAGGAAGCACAGTGCACCACTGGTCACACACTTCACAAAATGGCTTGGGGATGGTTGCCTCTGAGATGACCCTCAGTAGCCAGTCTCTGCCACTGTATGCACACTCTTGTGCAGTCCCTTCACCTTGAACGTAGGCTGAATCTGTGGTCATGTCTCTCTGTGATGCCACAGTGTCGATGGATATTAGGACTAATATACGGAGTGTGGCTTCAAACTAAAGGTTGGAGGCGGAGAGATGGCTCGGCTGTTAGAGAGTACTTCCTGCTCTCCACAAGACCTGAAATAGGTTCCAGAACCACAGTGCAATGCTAACCACCAGTAACTCCAGCTTGACTGGATCCTTTGCTCTATTCTGGACTCCATGGTCACCTGCCCTTGCACGTGCATACAGACAAATATACAAATAATTTTTTAAAAAGTTAGACACACATATTTGGTTTTATGAGACAGGGTTTCTCTGTGTAGCCCTGGCTATCCTGGAACTGGCTCTGTAGACTAGGCTGGCCCCAAACCCAGAGATCTGCTTGCCTCTGCTTCCCAAGTACTAGAACTAAAGGCATGCACCACTACACCAAACACACATATATTTTTTAAAAGCTGAAAAGTAAGACACTGCCTTTGAATGCATTTTGAAGAGGCTCATATGGCAAGGAACTGAGGGAGACTTCTGTCCAGCAGCCACAAGAACTCAGTCCTACCAGTGTCTATGTGAATGAATGTGGAAATTGATCTTCTTCCAGCTGAACCTTCAGATGAATGGAAATTTCACTCAACTGCCGTGTCTCCCTGAGGAGTCTTGAGCCAGACACCCTGAGGTAAACTGATGTGCTGCCTTATGAAAACTCTGATGTAATTTATCGTTGTTGTTTCAAGGCTCTAAATTGTGGGTTAATAGATAAGCAAAACAATAGTAATCCTTATTTTAATATTTAATATCCATATGTTTATATCCATGTATTTTATAGGTATGATGTATTTCTGAAGTGAGTGCATATACTTTTATATAGCCTTGGCATCCTGACTTTAACTTACTCATAGCGGAAACAGCACTCAGTCACCCTTGACACAATTGTCTCTCGTAGACGCCACCAAAATGGAGCCAGCTGGTGGCCAGAGATAAAAACTTTGAGGCATCTCTTGTAGCTCATAGGCAGGGGTCCCTGTTTTCCTACTACTTCTGTTTAAAGGGACTGTTTACCATTTGCCAAAGAACTCCAAGTGGCAAACTCCTCCAGGCCCTGAATGACCTGAGACATGCCTGCCTGCTTTGTTTTTTACTTTTGTTTTTGTTGCTATTTGGAGACAAACTTTTACCATGTAGCCCAGGTAGACATCAATTTTGCCATCCTCCTGCCTCAGTCTCCTGAGTGCTGGGATTACAGCTGTGTATTACCAAGCCCAGGTACCTATTTGCTTTAAACCCACCAGGGAAAGCAGTTGGATAGTGCCCTGGACACAGTGAAGATATTAAGTGTCCTGGGTCTCACTGCTTATTCACTGAGCATTTGTAATTTTGTAATGTTCCTTAGGCTCAGGGACAAAGATTAACAAATGGGATTGTATCAGATTTAAAAAGTTCTGAACAACGAAGGAAACCGTTGCCAGCCGTAATAGATAGTCCACAAAGTGGGCTATGTTATATATTCATCAGATATAGAATATATAGACAACTAAAAAAAAATTCAGCACAAAAAAATCCAACCAACAAATTGCATATAAATTAAACATATCAAAAGAAGTATGGATGGCTAATAAATACGTTTAAAACTGCTCAAGATCTTTGGGTCAGAATAGCTAGCCTATTATCATCGAGGAAATGGATGATAACAAAAAGGCAGGTATGGTAGTGCACACCTGGAATCTCAGGACTGGGTAGGGTGGTCTGCTTGAGCTATGGAGTAAGACCCTGTTTCAAAAAGCTAAGAACAAAAAAGAAGAAAAAGAAAATGCTAAACATTGACGAGGAGAGTAAAGACAGGGCCCTTTATACAGTGCTAGAGGGACTGTAAATTATTATAGCCACTATGGAAATGAGTTCAGGAGTAGGGAGGGTTGGGATGGTCCGAATGAGAGTGGCCTCATATATTTGAGCAGGCTCATATATTTGAATGTTTGGTCTGCAGCAGGTAGGCTGTTAGAAGGTTAAGGAAGTTTGGCGTTGTTAAAGAAGGTATGTCACAGGGTGGGTTTTGAAGTTTCAAAAGTCCATGTCAAGTACAGTCTCTCTTTAGGCCTCATGCTTGTGGCTCAGGAAATAAGCTCTCAGCTACCGCTCTAGCATCTTGTCAGCCTGCCTGCTGCCATGCCATCACTGGCTAACCTCGGAAATTTACAGCAAGTCCCAAGTTAAATGCTTTTGTTTATACATTGCCTTGATCATGGTGTCTCTTCACAGCAATAGAATATTAATTAAGGATTCTTAAACAAACAAACAGGCAAGCAAAAAACCCCAAAGCAAACCCTAAACTATTGCAAAATCCACTTAGACCATTCCTAGGTATAAACCTTTAAACATCCAAGTCACCATATAGCAGAGATACCTGCGTACCTGTGTTCACTGTGACAGCATGCACAACAGTATGTTATATGTTGTGCATATATAATGTAATCGACCTGTGAACTGATAAATGAAGATATTAACACACACACACACACACACACACGAATGTACACACACATACACACTCACATGAATGCACACACATAAGCACACACACACTCACACACATACACACAAAGTATTCAGCCATAAACAATGAAATCAAGTCATTTGTAGGAAAATAGAAACCATCATTTGTCTTAGTCAATGTTTCATTGCTGTGAAGAGACATGACCATTGCAACTCTTATAAAGGAAAGCATTTAATTGAGTCTGGTTTACAGTCTCTGAGGTTTAGTCCATTGTCATCATGGTAGGGAGCATGGTGTGATACAGGCAGATATAGACGTTGAGAGTTCTACATCTGTATTTGCAGGCAGCAGGAAGAGAGAAACATTCAGCCTGACTTGAACTAAAGCCCACCCCCAGAGACATACTTCCTCCAACAAGGTCACATCTTCTAATCCCTGTCAAGTAGTGCCACTCCCTAGTGACCAAGCATTCAAATATATGAGCCTATGGGGATCATTCTTTTTTTGTTTGTTTGTTTTTTTAAGATTGATTTATTTATTTTATGTGAGTATACTGTTGCTCTCTTCAGACACACCAGAATTGGGCATCGGATTCCATTACAGATTGTTGTGAGCCACCATGTGGTTGCTGGGGATTGAACTCAGGACCTCTGGAAGAGCAGACAATGCTCTTAACTGCTGAGCCATCTCTCCAGCCCTCTGAGGTCCATTCTTATTCAGACCACCACATCAAGTTAAGCAAAGTAAACCAGGCTCAGAAAGAAAAACACTTCATGGTTTTTATAAGTAGATTATGTATATATACTATATTGGATAATATATTATCTATATCTATATATAATCTATATCTATAAAAGCTTAAAAGGGCCAGGCAATGGTGGCGCACGCCTTTAATCCCAGCACTTGGGAGGCAGAGGCAGGCGGATTTCTGAGTTCGAGTGATAGAGAAGCATCCTTACATCATAGCACCAAAATAAGAAGACCTTAGTCAGGTGGTGGTGGCCCATGCCTTTGGTCCCAGCACTCAGGAGGCAGAGAGGCAGGCAGACCTCTGAGTTCAAGGCCATCCTGATCTACAGAGAGAATTCCAGGACAGCCAGAGCTAAAGAGAAACCCTGTCTGGGGTGGAGGTCAGGGGTCGGGGTGGCGGGGGTGGTACAACTACAGGAGAGTAGAAAGGAGTCAAAGGGGAGGGACAGGGAGTAAGGAAGGAGGACCATAGAGAACAAAGTATGAATGAAAATGCAATGTAGTGATGAAACCCATCAATTTGCTGGCTAACTTAAAAAATGGTGAAATTGAGTTTTCTTCTTTCCTCCATCCTTTCTTTCTTTCTGCATCCCTTGTTTCTGTAATGAAAACCACATGGCTGTACTCTGGAGCTTCCAGCAGAAGGTGAATATTAAGATGGGAAACTTTAGGATATACATATAGTTCTACTTTGGTAACTAATATTTTTCGGGTCGCCAGCCTTGCACAGGGTTCAAATCCAGGAGGCCTTTGATCCCCGGGTCGCCCCCAAACCAACCAGCGTGGATACGAGGCGTGGATACGCCATAGATTCCAGCCTTTGATTGGCTCTGAGAGGCCGGTCTCTCGACCAATGAGGCCCGGGGGCGTTGTCCTGGGGCAGGTCCTCAGACTCACGTGGTGCGCCTTCAGGGTCTCCCTCTTCTCCAGCACCGAACCCTCGCCCTCGGCTTGGTTGCAGCTCTTTTTCTCCATTCTTCCACGGCGTCTTCGACCTCAGATTGGACATGGCATCGCCCACTGTGGCAGCTGCAGGAAGAACTTTCCGCCGGGCCGTTCTGCTTCTCCGGCGCAGTTACCAGACGGAGAGGGGCGTCTATGGATACCGGCCTAGAAAAGCGGACAGCGGCGAGCCCCGAGGCGACCGTGCACTCCCCTCAGGTTGGAGATGCGGCGGGACACTGTGGATAGAGGGCAAGGACCAAAGGGGCCTCTCTGTGCAGCTTGTGGTGGAGTGCTCTTGAAAGTGGGTGCTGGGCTCCAGGGAGCTTCTGGCCTGTGAGGGATAGCAGCCTAGGAGAGCAGAGGAGACAGAAGGAAGAAAGGTTGGGAATTGTCAGTGCCGAGGTCCCACCAGTGTCTAGCCTCCACAATTGCGCATACTTGGCTTTGTTTCCAGTAATCTCCCCATCTTTCTTGTTGGGTCCTGGCTTGGGGACAGCTCCTTTTAATTCTTTTCCCATAAAGAAGTGGGAATTTGGCTCCTGGCAGAGACGGGTCTGTGGGAGGAGACACATTCAAAGATCTCCCAGTTCTTAAGTGGATGATACATTTCCAAGGCCAACTTTTGTACAGATGACATCTCTGTGCTACTTGTAAGGCAGTTGGTACATGACCCTATACTACAGCAGTACTTAACTGTCCCTTGGCTCTGGCTAGCCTTCCACGTTAATTGCAGTTTAAAATGCTGAACTTGCAAACATGTTGCTGGTAGGTTTTGACATATCAAATGCCAACGGGAATATCAATTTTGGACCTGTGTTGTAGCCTTGTGTCAAAGAATACTTTTGAGTGTTTGGTTTATGCTATAAAGTTATTCTATCACTATTTGTTCTCATACAGTAGAAAATGCATTATTAGAGAAAACTGTTGACATCTTTAAAAACAAAATTTCATAGCCCAGTAGTAATGACACATGCCTTTAACCCTAGCCCTCAGAGACAGAGACTCTGTGAGTTTGAGGCCAGCCTAGTCTACAGATTTGAGTTCCAGGACAGTCAGAGCACCACAGAGAAACCCAGTCACAACTCCTCCCACCCCCCCAAGTTACTTTTATTTATATGCTATGTATCTTTTATATTTATTTATTTTATGTGTATAAGTCTTTTACTTGCATGTATGTATGTACACCAGGTGCACATCTGATGTCGACAGAAGGCACTGGATCTCCTGGAGCTGGAGGTAACTGATGGTTGTGAGCCAGCATGTGGGTGCTGGAAATCTAATCCCAGTCCTTTGCAACAGTAACTATGCTTTAACTCAGCCATTTTTTTCTGTCCTCTAGTTTGCTTCTTGTTTATTTGAAATAGGCTCTCACTATGCAACCTTGGTTGGCCTGGAACTTGTGTAGACCAGGTTGGCCTCAAACTCAGAGATCTTCTGCCTCTCTACCTCCCAAGTGCTGGAATTAAAGATGTGTGCCACTATTCCCCTCTCCCCGAGTTGGCATCTTTGATTCAAGTTGACAATCCCCTTTAGCAGGCCCAGTGCATGACATTAATCTTTTTTTTTTTTTTTTTCGAGACAAGGTTTCTCTGTGTAGTCCTGGCTGTCCTGGAACTCACTCTGTAGACCAGGCTGGCCTCGAACTCAGAAATCCGCCTGCCTCTGCCTCCCAAGTGCTAGGATTAAAGGCGTGCACCACCACCACCCGGCGCATGACATTAATCTTAGCACTAGAAAGGCAAAGGCAGGCCAGTTTCTGTGAGTCCAATGCCATCCTGTTGTACATAGCAAGTTTCAGGCCAGCAGTTGACACAGAAGCAAACAAATCCTCTTTAACTTCTAAGTGCCTGACCAGACCTTTGACTCTTTCTTCACACTTTGGAACTTTAGTACTTTGCTTTTTACCTTAGGAGCACTGAAAACAAACCTCGTCTCTCTCATTTGTGTACAGTCAAGTTTTTTTTTTTCTTGATTCTTAGATACAGTGTTTCTCTGTGGAGCCCTGACTATCCTGGAACTATTTGTGTAGACCTGGTGGCCTCAAACTTAGAGATCCACCTGCCTTCCCTTCCTGAGTGTGGGACTAAAGGTATGCCACTATGCCCTGCCATAGTGGACCAGCTATAGTGAAATAGTTTTAGGGAAAACATTTTGATCAACTAGATTGCTAATTCTGGCTTTGAAACCTATAAATATTTTCTTTCACGTTACAAATTCAATGTAGATTTTTTTTGTGTTGTTTCGTCTTATAGGCCTAGTACTAAGCTACTCCTCAGCTCCCTATAATTCATATGTACTATTCTTAAACTTATATGTGTATTAACAGTGATTTTGGTGTTTAGAATGTCAGTTCCCAGTTCTGTGTTTTTTTTCTCTTTATCCAAGTTCTGATTGAGTGACCTTAGGTGAGCTTCAGAAACAACGCTCTCCCCACCCACCTTTTCTCTTTACAGTGTTGGAGGGTTTGCCAATGCTAAGCAAGTGCTGTACCACTGAGCTACATAGACCCTTAAAGTTATGCTACTGGGCACGCAACATAAAGCTACTGTGATTGCCTTTGAGTTTTTCTTTCACATCCTATTGACCTAAAAATTAAGCTTGTCATGGTCGCATCTAGGCTAATAGTTGTTATTTGGAAGACTGTATGAGAATCGTTTTGGGAGCTGCAGGCTGGTAGGGTTAGGGAAATACTCTGGAGCTGATAAGTCTCTCTTTCTTCCCTGTGTTGCCAGATGACTTTCCACTTCCCCCTAACTGAGAACTTGCTTTATTATGAGATACTTAATCGCATCTGAAAGTTCAGAACCGAATGACAGCTTCAGGTCATGGGTATGATCTTATGTGGGTCAGGGGTACTGTGAGGAAAGATCAGAGCCAATGCTAGGAACATTTGTGTCATGGCTGTAGCATCTGGCTCAAGGGGTTTTGATGGGAAGGATAAAAAATGTTTCTACTATACTTAAAAAAATGCTTTGACTAAATCTTAAAGGCGAATGAGATCAATTTTTTGAATTACTGTTGCACAGTATCTGTGATAGCTTCTTCTGCTTTAGGAAGTTACTTTATCACAACTCTTTATAGATCATCATCTGTGGGGAGAAAGGGGAGAAGAGAGGCACATGTGTGACTTGTATTGACATCACACAGGCGGAACTTGGTCAATAGCTACGAATTTCTATTTGTAATGGAGACTGGGGAGCACAGTGTTTTACTTGTGTCACCATGCATCAGCTAAGAATTATCTTATCTGAAAGGTAAGGGGAAACTGGTAGCCATGGCTACCAAAATCAACCCTGAATTTCTCTAAATTTTTCTGCTGTACATACAACATTTTTCCCCCCTCCTTGTTGCTTCTGAATCTGAGTTAGCATCATTATCTGGCAAGAGTGCCATCTTCCTTGACATGGCTGACCGTACGCAGTCTAGCATTTTATGAACTCTACCCCATTCCATATACGCACATTCAGCCCTGGTGTGTGTGTGTTTCTGAGAGAGAAACAGAGAGAGAGAGAGAGAGAGAGAGAGAGAGAGAGAGAGAGAGAGAGAAGAGAGAGAGAGAGAGAGCGCTAGTTAGTTTCTGACCAGAGTTAGGAATTTTTTTGGCAATACAGGTTTCATGGGTCTACAGCCATTGTTTCTGGTTATTCCATGGACATGTTACTTTGGTCAAAAAACTGATCTGATCTAGCCATACCTTTAATCCCAGCATTCAAGAGGCTGAGGTGGGCAAGAGTTCTGAAACTAGGCTGACTTACATAGCAAGTTAAGTTCTATCCTGTTGAAGAGAGAGAGGGAGAGGGAAAGGGAAAGAGAAAAAACCTCATTGAGAAAAGAGTTAAGCTTGAGAAGTCTGCTGCTCTCTTATAAATTACCTCTGTTCTCTAAATTTAATGATATTTGGCTTTAGACTCTGAAGTGCAGATTTTAGTATGAAGGTAACATTCTTTTTGTAAGATAGGGTCTCACTATGTAGTCCTTTCTGATCTGGAATTTGCTATATAAACCAGGCTGCCCTCGACTTTATCTCTGACTTATCTAAGTTTATCTGATTTATCTCTGTCTCCCAGAGGGGACCAAAGGTGTATTTTACCAAGCCCTGCCCTTAAGGCTACATTCTTTATTTGATTTTTGGTTTTTCAAGACAGGGTTTCTCAGAGTAACAGCCCTAGCTGTCCTGGAATTCTGTAGATCAGACTGGCTTCCAACTCACAGAGATCCTCTGCTTCCTGATTGCTGGAATTAAAGGCATGTACCACTATGGCCAGTCCTCTTTGTTTGATTTTTAAGGTTAAGCTAGTTCAGTGGTTCTCAACCTTCTAATGCTCTGACCATTTAATACAGATCCTTATGTTGTGGTGAACCACAACCATAAAATTATTTAGTTGCTACTTCACAGCTGTAATTTTGCTACTGTTACGAATCTTAATGTAAATATTGGTTATGCAGGGTATCCGATATGTGATCCTATGAATGAATCCTTTAACCCTCAAAGGGGTTGCAACTCAAGTTTTGAGAACCATTGAACTAGACTGAGTTATCTTATAAAACTTTTTTTAAAAATTTATTCCCCTAATCCTTATCATGGGAAAACCAGGAATCGTTGTTATAAAACTTTTGGAGGGAAGGTGCATTCTCAGGAGAACATGAAGGGTTGAAGGTCTGTAACTTGCCTGGAAGCTGGCCAAGTATAGCTATAAATATTACCATATACAAACATGTAAAGTTGCTTAAACATTGTAAGATATTTATTATTTATTTATTTATTTATTTTATAGATAGGGTTTCGTTTTGTAACCCTGGCTGTCCCGGAACTTGCTCTATAGACCAGGCTAAACTAAGATTTTAATTTAATTTAATTAATTTACATGTTTGTTTTAGATAGAGTCTCAGATATTCCTGGCTGGCCTTTAAGTTACTATATTAGCTGAGGATGACCTTAAACTTCTGATTCCATTTCCCAGATATTAAGATTACAGTGCTGAGCTTGTTTTATGTGGTGCTAGGACTTAAACCTCTAGCTAGGTAAGCACTCTATCAAAGGAACCTGAACTCTAGCTCTGTGTTTTGTTTTTGATTTCTCTCCATCCCACCTCTCTTTGTGACTTTGGGGGATATTAACTTAAGCAGTTTCTTTCTTTTTAAAAGATCTATTAATTTATTTTATGTATGTGAATACATTGTCTCTCTCTTTGGGCATCATATTCTATTACAGATGGTTGTGAGCCACTATGTGGGTGCTGGGAATTGAACTCAGGACCTCTGGAAGAGCATTCAGTGCTCTTAACTGAGCCATCTCTCCAGCCTGAGCAGTTTCTTTTTATATGTATGTGTAGCTGTACTTTTGGATCCTTTATTGGGTTCCTTTTCTTACTACCCTTCTCCACACTTCTAACCTCCCAACATTAGGTGGGGAGAATGGGTAGAGGAGAAAGGAGGCATCAATCTTTAGATTGATTTAGAACTTCCTAATGCTTAGGGGTATCAAGTTTCATTGGGGAATGTTGATCTTCGTTATCAAGACATCCAATTTCTTCTTCCCTGTTTGCTCACGACCACTTTACAAACCATAGCAAACCCCAGCAGCAGTAGGGGGAGCAGCAGCCACAGCCTCTCCGGGCTCTGGCATTTTTTTTATACCCTCTCAAGAGTTCTCAGAATTCCAGATGTAATCTGTCTGCAGCTGGCAAATCATGCCCCTGCCAGAGCAGGAGACAAATCATAGCCAGCTGCCGTGGACAATCTGAAGAAGCCCTATATCTCACACCTGGGATTAAACCAAGACTGTATTCATATAGCATAACTGGGTTTTTAAAGAAACCAAATTATCACTAAATGTGTGTGTTTGTGTGTGTGTGTGTGTGTGTGTGTGTGTATACAGAGCTGGATAGGTGGTTGTAGGCCACCCAGTAAGGATGCTGGAAACTGAATGTGGGTCCTCTGTAAGAGCAGCAAGTGCTCTTAACTATTGAGTCATGCTCCAGCCCCATGAACTTTGTAAATGACAATGTTGTGCTGCACATAAAAGGCTGCTCACACCAGCTGGAGGATGTCTCCCCTAAGATTCAGATACTGTTTCTTCTTTCGACTTGCCAACGTTTAGAAACTTGAACAATATAGAATATATATTGTCTATCTCTAAATCTTTGGTGTTTACTATAGTACCCAGTACCGAGCAGGTACAAGTAAATGCACTTAAGTTAAAAACCAACAAGGAAACAAAACCCACAAAACTGTAGACTTAGATTTTTTCAAAACCTACTTTAAGTGTGGTTCTGTAATGTTTCAACCTCCTTTCTAGCCCATCACCCACCAGAAGCAGGAGTAAAGAAAGGTTCATAGGAAATGGGTTTTGTGGACCTGTTTAGAGATGTTCTTTAGTGATTCTAATCTTCATTGTCAGTAATCCAGTACAATAGTAAAACACCAAACACGAATCACAGCAGCAGTCCAGTACAATAGAGAAACATTAAACATGAATCAGCAGCAGCAGCTTGATCCAGAAGAAAGCACGAGGCTCTGCCGATTGACAGGAGTCCACGAGTCCACAGAACCAGCAAGAAGCAGCCAGAATACCACCAGAAGTTTTTTGGTGCATTTCTCTCTATGAAATCACAACAAACAAAGATCAATGAAGAAAGCAAGATGAACCAATGCAAGAATTTTGTCAGCAAAGACCAGTGTCAGCAAAGCCCAACAATGACCAGCAGAGTTGCAAAGTGAACCAATGCAAGAACGTTGTCCACTGTCTGCTGGGTTATACTTATACTCTTCCCAAACATCATGTGCCTCTCGTGTATTCGCTGTAGCAGAATATCACATGCCCTTTCACCAGGCAACTTCCAGAAAAACACTATGTGTCTGCTTCAGCAGAACATCTTCTCATAAGACAGTTTCCAGGAAAACAGCACATGACACAACTGAGTCTTCAGCAAAACCAGAAATTTCCACTTCACAAAACTATGTTTCTAGCAGGTGCCATAGCCTGAGAAGGGATGAGTCTACTGGACAGTCTTTTTAGAGCCACTATTGTTGTTATTTTATTATCTTGGAGCTAGGAATTGAACTCAGGACCTAAGACACTTGAGGCAAGTACTATGCCTGTAGCTCGTGCCTCCGGGTCCTGTTCTATTTTCATTGTTATACTCTGTGTTCTGGGTGCTAAGGCACAGAGTATCTCCTGTTAATTGTGCTGAATCTCTAAGTATTTGTTGATCAGATAGCTTCCTCTTGACCACATTTTTTTTTCTCTCTCTTCTTTCTTTCCTTCTTTTTTAAGATTTGTTTTTATTTTATGTGTTGTTTTGCATTCATGTGCCTGGTGCCAGTGGAATCCAGAAGAGGTCCCTGGGACTGGAGTTACAGAGAGTTGTGAGTTACCATGTAGGTGCTGGGAATTGAGTCTGATCCTCTGGAAGAGCAATCAGTGCTCTTGATTTCTGAGCCACCTCTCCAGTCCTACTATTTCTTATTAAGAGATATGAACCATTCCTTATTCTTTAGTAAGAGATATGAGGTCAGAGCCCTCTGCTGGTACCAGGTACATAGACAAACCCAAAAGCAAAATAGCTATTCACATAAAATAAAAATTAAATTTAAAAAGATATATATTATATATTCTTGTACATATAGTTTTTTATTTATTTTATTTTATTTTTTGAGACATGGTTTTTCTCTGTAATTCTGGTTGACCTTGTACTTCCTACTATGTAGACTGACCTTCAACTCTTAGTGGTCTTTCTATTTCAACTGCTGCATGCTAGGATTACAGTCATGTACCACCATACTAGGCTCATGCACTTTGTGTGTGTGTGTGTGATATTTTAGAATATTTGAATCTTGCTTGTAAAACCAGAGCTTTGAGTAACAAGGGCAGAAGCCTATTAGATATGGGCCAACACATTGTTTCTATGCTTTTTTGCTATGAATATAATGCAGTCTTTTTTGATTTGTCATTAAGTTCTGGATGAGTGCATTTTAATTTAGTTCTTTTAATTGGAAGTCTGGAGGCTAGAGTGATGGCTCATTACTTAATAGCCTTGTTATTCTTTCTGAGAACTGGAGTTACAGAGTCCCAGCAACTACTTTGGGCAGTTCAGAATCTCCAATAACTCCAGCTCCAGAGGATCTGACACCCTCTTCTGGCTTCTGTAGGCACACACACACACACACACACACACACACACACACACACTCACACACACACACATTGAATAAGTAAATAAACAAACTAACTAAATATTTTTTTTTTAAAGAATAGGAGTCAGATAAGGCAGTGGGTTTGGCTATAATGTTTTTCATGTTTATCAGTTGCCGTGAAAGTACAGTCTTAGTGCAGAGGAATGATTTTCTATTATGGATTATGTATTGAATTTTTGGATATTTACAAAATAAAAGACAAACCCTTCTGGACTCTCTGACACTTCTTAAGTAACACTGTGGTCAAACTGATGACACACACCAGTTATTCATTCACAGGCTAAAAGGAGGATAACAAGTTCAAGGCCAGCCTAGACTATAGCAAAACCTTGTCCAAAAGGAAAAGCAACAGGAGAGGATGAAGGGAAGGCTGTTCAGGCGCTACAGCCTCACTGCCTTTCCTTACCCTTACGTTTGTCTTGGGCACTGCCAGTGGCTGTCTCGGGTACCCACGCCGTTCACTAAGCATGCCTTGGTACTGAGGACTTAAGGCAGTAGCAGATTTGGCCTTTAGAAGCTTCTTGAACTGAGAGGATTGTCTGTGTTTTCAGCAGTTAAACTTTGACTGACTGAGTGTTCTTTGTAGTTTACTCTTGCTAATAGCTTGTACTTTAGCCTCTGTAAACCCTTAGTTGTCAGATAATTTTATTTATTTATTTGTGCTCAGAATCCCATGCATCAATTTTAGATTTATTCATCCAAACTCCAGCTGATAGTGGAGATGAGTTGAAGATGGGCAATTCACAAGGATAAATTTTATCATGATGGATTTTAGATTTTCATTATTTTTTTAAGCATCTTTTAAAAACCATGGTGGTTACTTTTCTTCATTTTTTTCTCCTCCCTTAGTTTACTTATTCACTTTATATTCCGATTGTAGCCCCCAGTTCCTCACAGCCCCCCTACCTTTCTTATTGACATTACAGACTACATGGCAGGAACAAATGGAAGGGGAAGGTTTGTGTTGTCTCACGTTTCAGGGAGGACAGTCCATTCTGGAGAGGAAGGCGTGACAGCTGCAGCAGCACTTAATGGCAGGAGTATGAAGTGGCTACAGTGGCCACTCCTTATATCTTGCTGGGTCAGAAAGCAGAAAATGACTATAACTCTAAAGGCCTGGCCCAATGGGCCTACATCCACCAACAGTAATCCCCATCACCCAGATGTTCTGTTACCTCCTACACCTCCTAGGAACAGCATGTTCAAACACATAAATCCATAGGGACATTTCCCATTGAAGCTGTGCTCAGAGACCTTCAAGAGAAAGCCATCAGACTCTAGACCAAGGCTGTCTAGAGGTTACTGTCTCTATCCCTGAGCTGTGATGGTTGAAGTGAGGTTGTGCAGGTGTTGCGTGTTATAAATCACAGGGGCCTTTATTAGAATAGTAAAAAAATACTTCGAAGAAACTGAAGTGATTTTTAAAACTGTAGAAATTTAAAAATATTAATGCAGATGCAAAAGTGTACAGCTCTATCCCTTTACTTGAAAGATGGCTTACGGATACAGTTCCCTCGTCATTTTTTTCTATAGGTTCAAGACACCCCTTCTCAACTTTTATTGTAATAGATAAAGGAATGAGGATTTGCCTCAGTGCAGAATGTCTGCTTAGAATGCTCAGGGCCCTAGGTTTTACCTCAAGGGGAAAATTGCATGTGTGTTTGTGTGTTATATGTGTATGTGTGTATATGTGTATGTGTATATATGTGTATGTGTGTGATGTGTGTATGTTTGTATATGTGTGTGTATGGTGTGTGTGTGGTATGTGTGTATGTGTACGGTGTGTGTATGTGTATGTACATGGTGTGTGTGGTATATATGTGTATGTGTGTGTGTGTGTGTATGTACATGGTGTGTATGGTGTGTATTTATGGTGTGTGTGGTGTGTGTGTGTATGGTGTGTATGTGGTGTGTATGTGTGTATATGGTGTGTATGTTTGTATATGTGTGTGTATGGTATGTGTGTGGTTTGTGTATGTGTATGGTGTGTATGTACATGGTGTTTGTGGTATATATGTGTATGTGTGTGTGTGTATGTGTATGTACATGGTGTGTGTGGTGTGTAAGTATAATGAAATATTGGAGTCAACTTCTTTGGTACCAGTGTCAGTTTAATCTGGTCAGGAGGCGGTGGTGTGACACAGCACCTGGGAGGCACAGGCAGGCAGATCTCTGAGTTCAAGGCCAGCCACAGAGCAACTAACTTCCAGGACAGTCAGGGCTACACAAGGAAACCCTGTCTCAAAAAAAGGAAAAACAATCTCCTCCTCCTGATCCCCAACAGAAGAGTTGAACATGGCAGTATATGTTTGTAATCCTAGCACTTGGAAAATTGAGATATCCTCAAGAAAAAAGAAAAGGAAAGGAAAAAAGAAAGTTGGATGTTATGGGAGGAGGCACTTACTACCCACAGAGGCCAGAAGAGGGTGTCAGATCCCCTGGGACTAGAGTCATGGAAGGTGCGGAGAATTAAATCAGGATTTTCTGTAGAAGCAGCCTGAACTCTTTTTTTTTTTTTTAAGGTTTATTATTTATTTATTATATGTTATTATATGTAAGTACACTGTAGCTGTCTTCAGACACCCGTAAGAGGGCATCAGATCTCATTACGGATGGTTGTGAGCCACCATGTGGTTGCTGGGATTTGAACTCATGACAACTGGAAGAACAGTCAGTGCTCTTAACCGCTGAGCCATCTCACCAGCTCGCAGCCTAAACTCTTAACTGCTAAGCCATCTCCCCTTCACCTGGCTTTTAAATGAAATACTAAGTTTAGTTTAACTTGGCAGATAGTGTACTTTGTGCTGGGTAACTTGGCATTTTCCTTCCTGAAGCAGGAGTGTGGTCATTGTGCCTCACTACCCAAATTAAACATTTTAATTTACAGTAAAGAACGAAGTAACCAATGTGGATGGATGCATTTACCATCGTGTTTTGTAAACAGTGTTTTTGTTTTCGCTGTGTCTTCCAGTCACAATCAACAGAGCCTAGCTGTGGCTATCCCAAGCAAAGAGTGATATCTGAAAGGAGGTCTCCTCAAACTGGAGGACATGATCAGCAGTTAAGACTCAGGAAGGGGCAATCCAAAGCTGTCTCTGAGAATATGGCTCACTGTGGGCCTGCCTAGCTGCTGAGGATACAAACATGTCTGATGACTGCATCCCTGATCTTCCCTCAGTATGCCTACCGAATGTGAAGTAGGTGGCAACATAGAGAGCACAGACCAAAGCACATCCGTTGCTAGGAAACCATTGTGCAGCAATAATTGTTCATAAAGTAGATGTTGAAGAGGTTTGTTTTGCTTTGTTTTTTGAGGCAGGGGCTCACTATGTTGTAACCCTGGCTGTCCTGGAACTCAGAGAAAGCCACTCCTTCTGTCTCTGAGTACTGGAATTAAAGGAATGTACCACCACACCAGCCTAACTTTACTTAATTGTTTTAATTAATTGTTTATTTAGGCACCAGGGATTAAGTAAGGGCCTCACACATGCTAGCCAAGCTCTCCTCCGCTGAGTTGCATTCCCAGTCTGTCACCTATAGTTGCTTTGCTTCGAGACAGCAGGGACAGTCTTTCCTGAACCTCACTGTGTACTCCAGGATGGCCTCGAAGTCATAGCAAGCCCCAGGATGCCTGGACTGCAGATTGGAGCCACTGTACCCGGCTTGTCTATATAGCTCGATGATAGTGAGTGACGAGATAATTAAGGTTAATTCCTTGTCTACGGTTTTATAAACTAACTGTCTGGAGTCTCTAAGAATGAAGAGAGCCAGTTAGATAGCTCATGGGATGTAGGTGCTTGGTACCAAGCCCGAGCACCGAAATCTGATCCCTGGGACCCACATGGTAAAAGGAGAGAACAGATCATCACAAGGTGTCCTCTGGCTTCCATATGCATGCTCTGGCATGCCCCTTGCCAAAATAAATAAACACAGATTTTTTTTTTTTTTTTTTTTTTAACAAAGGAGATGTGAGGTTGGGTATTTGGCCTTGTGGTAGAGCATGTGGGAGACTCTGAATTTTTGTTCCCAGCAGTGAAGGAGAAATGGAAATGTAACATTGATTGTGAGGTTTTACTTTCATGTTACTATTATTATTGTTGCTATTTTTGTTTGTTTGTTTGAGACAGAGTCTCGCTATGTAGCACTGGCTGGCTTAGAACTTACTAGGTAGGTCTTAGTCCCTCTGCCTCTGCGTCCTAAATACAAGCATGTGTAACTCCCACCAGAGAGAAATACCAATACATCGGTAGGTAGATAGATACATATAGATGGTAGAATCTTGTTTTATGTGTATGAATGTTTGGTCTGCCTGTATGTATGTGTGTGAATGTTTTGCCTACATATATGTATGTGTATGAATGTTTGGCCTGTATGTATGTGTATGTTTGGCTTGCATGTGTGTATGTGTATGAATGTTTTGCCTGCATGTATGTGTACTACTATGTGCTTGATGTCTTAAAGGGCCAAAAGAGAGCTCCTTGGAACTGGAGTTACAGATGGTTGCGAGCTGTCGTGTGGATGCTGGGAGCTGAACCTGGTCCTCTGGAAGAGCAGCAAGTATCCTCAACTGTTGAGCCGTTTCTCTAGCCCTGTTGTTTGTTTGCTTGCTTTTTGCTTTTTATTTTTTTGAGACAGGGTTTCTCTGTGTAGCCTTGGCTGTCCTGAAGCTCACTTTGTAGACTAGACTGGTTTTGAATTTACAGAAGTCTGCCTGCCTTTGCCTCCCAAGTGCTGGGATTAAAGGGATTTGACACCACACCTAGCATTCGCCCTGTTTTTAACGTGCAGTCTAAGATCTAAGAACTCCTGCACTAGCCGGAGAAAGGAAGGGGACCGTGTCTTTAATGTCAGTGTGGAATTGTTGTGTGTCAGTTTTGGAAGTCCTTCCTAATGTCTACCACACATGCAGTTATCACAAATAAGCACTCATGGCTCGAGCTCCTCTCCTGTTTGGCTTTGTTTTGCTTCCATGGACTTTAACAATCAGGAGATAAATTTAAGAAAATAATGTTTACCTAGCATCTGATGGCCTTTAATCCTGAAAACCCTTGACAGATGCAAGGGGGAACAGTGTATTAAATGTCTAAGGCCGTCTCTCCTTCTGTGACAAGTGTTTCTGTAGTTTCTGAGCGTCTCCTAAATTGTTTTATTTCATTCTCCCAATTCAGTTGACCATGGCCTTGCCAGGCTGGTGACAGTGTACTGTGAGCATGGCCACAAAGCTGCCCAGATCAACCCTCTCTTCCCTGGACAAGCCCTCCTGGATACTGTGCCTGAAATCCAAGCTCTTGTCCAGACACTCCAGGGACCCTTCACTACCACAGGTAAGGTGGCTCCTGGGTGTGCAAGGGGAACTGTCAGGAAGTGCCTTGTTCTGTTCTTGTAGAATAGGATGCTCTGGATTGGAGACTTCCATCAGATAAAGGCAGTGGTTCTCCAACTCCCTAATGTGGCAACTCTTTAATACAGTTGTTCCTTACGTAGTGGTGACACACAACTATAAAATCAGTTTTGTTGCTACTTTGTAATCGCTACTTACTTTGCTACTGTTATGCGTCATAATGTAATTATCTGTGTTTTCTGATGGTCTTGGGCAACCCCCTGTGAAAAGGTCATTAGCCCTTTAATGGGATTGTGACCCATAGCTTGAGAACTACTGGGAGAGGGGACAAGGAAGGGCACATTGAATTGTGTTCAAGTAGGAGCTGTCTTGAAGTTCTAGAATGGTCTTAGTTTCTCTGTGGTCAAAAACACACAGAGCAGGCTATCAAGATGGTTTTCAGTGGAGAGAGGTGCCTGCCACCAAGTGGGTGGGGCATACGAAGTGGAAGGGGAGAACCAGCTCCTTAAGTTTCCCTCCTGTCTCCATATGCCATGTATGATGGAATGCACATGGTATCCCCTTACATAAAGTACAGTGTTTAAAAATCCGAACGTGTCGGCACCACACATTTTACATATAGACTGCTGATTCATTTTCATAACTGCCCCTAAAAGCCTTTATTGCCATCTTTAGTTTAGAGATGGAATCTGAATTACTTTGTTACAGCAGTGGTAAAACACCCGGACCAAGGCAACTTATAGGAGGAAGGGTTGATTCGGGCTGATGGTTCCTGAGGGCTGAAAGTTCATCACCATTTCAGCGGGGAAGTGTGGCAGGCAGGCGTGAGGCCGGAGTAGCACGCCAAGAGCACACACCTAGACTAGAAGTGGACGTGGCTTTTCAAATCTCGAAGCCTAATCCTGGTGACATCATTCCTCCAGCGTGGCCTCCTAAACTTCCCAAACAGCATCACTGTCTGGGGGCTGAGTGTTCCAATGTCTGAACCTCTGGGGGACTTCTCATTCAAACTACCACAGATGCAAACAGACTCGGAAAACTTAAGGAATGTGTGATTTGTCACAGGGCAGAGGTGGGAAACAACCTAGGTCTGCTCTCATTCCAAAGCCCCAGCCCCCTCGTCCCATTTCTTTCCTGGCCTGGAAACTGAAGCAATGACAAAAGAAAACAAACAGAAAAATCAGGCCTGGATCACAAGTCACGGTTTCCAGGTTTATCTCATGTTACTTATGTTATCAGTGTTATTATGGTGCAAGAAAGAGACCCGGGCTCCTGTGCAAGCCAGGCAAGAGCTCTATACTGAGATTATTCCTATCCCAAGAGTTTTAAATTTTGAAATCACTATAGAATCACAATCCAACGTAACATAGAGCTGTCCCCATGAGGAAGGTCTCCCATTGAGTTTTACTGCCTTACGGCCATCACTCAATGGCAGAATGCTTGCTTGTTACGTGAGAGATCCTGGATATAATTTCTCACAATTGTTTTTTTTTTTTTTTAAAGATTTATTTATTTATTTCATGTATGTGAGCACACTGTCGCTGTTTTCAGAAGATGGCATTGGATGCCTATTACAGATGGTTGTGAGCCACCATGTGGTTGCTGAGAACTGAATTCAGGACCTCTGGAAGAGTACTCAGTGCTTTTAACCACTGAGCCATCTCTCTAGCCCCCCACCAATTGTTTTTTTTTTTTTTTAAGGAAATATTAATAATCACTGATGATTCAGTTTGTAATGGAGTGTTCACAACTGGAGCAGGTTCTGTTCTGTCCCCTGATTTATCTTTTGTGTGGTTGGTTATTCTTTGAAATGATCCCTTTGGTTCTATTTCACAGGACTTCTAAACATGGGAAAAGAAGAGGCTTCTCTTGAGGAAGTGTTAGCCTACTTGAACCATATCTACTGTGGGCCAATTTCCATCGAAACCGCCCAGCTTCAGAGCCAGGAAGAGAGAGACTGGTTTGCCAGAAGGTTTGAGGAACTGAAAAAGGAGACGTTTACCACAGAAGAGCGAAAACACCTGTCAAAACTGTTGTTAGAATCTCAGGTATAAACAGTATTAGCTGGGGGCTGATGGGGTGGCTCAGTGGTTAAAATCACCTGCTGCTCTTCTAGAGAATCTCGGTTCAAGTCCCAGCACCCACATGGTGCCTCATGTTGCTGTTTTTAACTCCAGCAACAGGGGATCCAATGCCTACGGCTTCTAAGGGCACCTGCACTAATACATATGTACTAACATACAGATATGTACAACTATATATATAACTAAAAAATGGTAAAAATAAGCACTAGCTAATATGAGTGAACCAGGCCTTCTCATTTCTCGAAAAGATAGCTAGGCACTGAAGAGAGGAAAGAAGACATTAGACCTTGTCCCCCTCACTCCCCTTTGCTGCAGAACAACAGACTGGCAACACTTCACTCCAGGCAGAAGCAAAGTAGATGACATGACGAGAGCTATTGGTCCCCCTCAGCATCAAAGTACGTTGATGCATTTGTCTGCTTATTTTGTAAAAACTGGCAAAGTCCTTAAGATTAAACATCTCTTTCTGTTTCCTGAAGAGATTGCTAAACTGCTGGGCAGAGGTTCTCAGTGTAAACTGGTGAAACCAAATCACGAGGGTTGTGGTAAGGACTCAGCCATGACAAACCAATAAAAAGCCTGTTCCCACCAGTGTGAGTATCTGGATAGAATTAGACCTTGGTGAGAAAATACCGTGGAGCCTCTACAAAAACTACCATGTTAGAGCAAGCAGTAGAGAGCCAAGTGTGGCCTTA
The DNA here is from genome assembly GCA_021653895.1 of Mastomys natalensis. Classification (NCBI taxonomy): domain Eukaryota; kingdom Metazoa; phylum Chordata; class Mammalia; order Rodentia; family Muridae; genus Mastomys; species Mastomys natalensis. The sequence goes on from JAJTUV010000558.1 coordinate 273,075, forward strand.
AATCTGGAAAAGCAAATACATAAGGTGGTTGTTCCCAGATTCATGACTCTACTGGTAACTCAGGTCTTCTCCTTACAGCTCCTTCTGGGTCAAGGGTTCTTAGCAGAGCTGTACTATCCTGTGATGTCTCTCTCTGTGGATATGTAGTGGAGGGACACAGATGTGACCACTGGAATAATCTGGGGCCTTCTTACACCTCATAAAACTTATCCGTCTTTCACCTGAGCACTTGACGATCTTCCAGCAGCTAATATGTCTGTTCCGTAGGAGTTTGACCACTTTTTGGCCACCAAGTTTGCTACAGTGAAGAGATACGGAGGTGAAGGGGCAGAGAGCATGATGGGATTTTTTCACGAGCTGCTGAAATTGTCAGCCTATGGCGGTATAACCGACATCATCATCGGGATGCCCCATAGAGGGAGGTTGAATTTGTTGACAGGCCTTCTGCAGTTACCTCCAGAGGTAAGGTTCACTTTGTTGTTTGTTTTTAATGTCCATGGCTACTATTTTATTTTTACCTTTAATTGTTGTTACACAATGCCACCCACTTAACCCCAAACTCCTATACCCCTAAATGCATAAATACAACCCACTCTGTCATATAATGTTACTTGTATGCATATGCTCTCAGGGCTAACCACTTGGTACTGGATAAACAACAGGAGGCGTTTCTCCCACCCTGGGCACTCCCCAGTTGCCTATAGTTCTCAGTCTTGGGTTGAGGCTGCTTGAGCTTTCCCCTTTTCATGATGGTATGTCAGTTGACGTAGTTGTTCAGGTCTTGTTTGGCCAACCATATTGATGAGACTTGACAGATGTAGCTTTTCTGTTGTCTCTAGAAGACTTTCTGTGGTTCTTGCCTGTAGCAGAATGAAGGTGATGGTGGTAATTTCCTTTAGAAACTGATGGGGCTTATGAACAATTATTTGGGGATAGCTTATGAAGGGGTGGAGGTTAATGCTGACAGGCAGAATTGAGCATGACTTTCCTGTGGTCAAGGAATGATAAGCAAGGTTGTCCTCTGCCATTACACACACAGACACACACAAATACACGCACACATACACACAGATACACACACACATACACACATACATACATACACACACACATACACACATACGTACACATACATACACACACACAGTGGAGCACAGCACAGCATTGGCATCAGCGGTATTAATTCCAAGCTTAGGCTTCGACTCCTGCAGCATGGGCCATGTCTCAGATACTTTTCTGTTGCTGTAAACAGACACCATCTCCAGGGTAACTTATAGAGGAATTTATTGGTGGCTTGCTTACTGTTTCAGAGGGAGAGTCAGTGACCATCATGGCAGGGAACAAGGTGGCAGTCAGATAGGCCGGTGTGTTGAAGCAGTAGTTGAGAGCTTACATCTGATCCACAAGCACAAGGCAGAGAAAGAGAGCTAACTGCTCATGGCTTGGGCTTTTGAAACCTCAAAGCCCATTCCCCAGAAACACATCTCTTCCAACAAGGCCACACCATAATTCTTTCCAGTTCTTTCCAAACTATTACACTAACTAGGGCCCAAGCATTCAAATATATGAGCCTATGGGGCCATTCATTTAATCCACCACAGGACAGCCATGGAAGCCAGAAGCAATGGCTTCATGAATCCAGAAGGCAAGGGACTTCATGGGAACATCCTCCAGTCCTGCCCTCTAACATGTCCTGGGTCCTTACAGCTGCACCTTCTTGAAGACCTAGGTGAAAGTTTGGACTTCCTAAAATATTCCATGATCAGATGCACTTGCTGAAGTGGTGTAAACTAGTATCCAAGACCCAATTGCAATGATTTTTTGCTGAGACTGGCGTGATGAGCCTGGCTGACCGCCTCATCGTTCATCAGTGTCACCCCTGACAGGACTGGAGGGACAGTGCCTTACATGCCTGCTCCAGAAGCACTCCTCCACAACCGGTATGGTGCAGGTGCCCTGGAGACGCCACGGGATTGATGATTTGAGCAGCTTTATTGTCCCTTCCCCCTGGTACCACATCCTCAAGATAATGGCTGCTGAACTAGAGCTGGTCTCTGGATGGCTGCATTTTCACTGCCTTTCTACTTTAGCATTACCGTTGTCATGGTGACCTGCCTGTTGGTCCTATTCCCATGGTACTAGTACCCATGTGTGGGGAGTAGCACCAGTACTATTCCTTGTTAAACTCCATCTTGCAGGGCATAGGTTCTGAAGGACCCCCCTTGTCTAGAGTGCATGGGGGTGCATCACAAAAGCCTCAGCTAAAGGTTCTCAGTTACATCTGGTCCACCATATTCAAGATCTAGCTTGGGGAGGAATCTGGAAGCAGGTTTCTCTGGGATCTTTCTCTTTGACCTCTGGACCACACCTTACTTCTCCCAGGATGCCCAGTAGCCCAATGAGGAGCTGATAGAGTGGAATTTTTAGACTTTCTTATATAAGATGCTCGTAAGCATCCTCTCATACTCAGCCTCCCATGTGTTGGAAAGTACGCAGCCCTCTCCGCAGGGAGTGCTTTGCCTCTTACCTTGCCCACCAGGGTGCTTGCATCCCTGGGAATTATCAGTAATATCATGAATGTACTGCTGTATTGGAAACAGTGTTTTGGGAAGAGCACCCTCTGTGCTGAGCCCTGTGATCACAGAGCACTGTGGCCCCACCAACACCCATGGGTGCTCCCTAGGTCTCAAGACTCTTAGTCCATGTGAGTTGGTAGAATAGGGGCCTGCAGTACTGAGCAGAAGGAGGCTGCTTGGTCTTGGACATCTCCTTCCATGTGTTTTATGAAATCTTAATCAAGGATGACAGTGGGGTTTCCTGGTGGATCTGTGGTCTCCCAATACCACGCCCACCAAGCAGGCCCTCAGTTTATCTTTGGTCCAGGGCGATGAGAACATTTCCAATGGTCAAGAAGGGCTCAGGGTCTGTAGGATGGTCCAACCGTGAACCTGTGCTCAGAAGCCAGCCTCAGCCAGATGCTCTCCCTGAGGTTTCCTGTCATGACAGGGCCCCCTTTCTTTCCATTACTGTAAATGAGAAACATTGTTATGTGCTTCCTTGATTTCTTTTTCCTTCTGATTGTTAAGAGTCTTTTCTAGCCTGCACTGAGTTCCTTCGGCAGTGGTCAGGCTTCATGCTCCCCTCAGTCCTCGGTCCTGTTTGTTTTTTTTATAGTGTTCCAGAGCTAGTGACTATCCAGGGAACCTCTAAGGGCAGGGACAGCTTGTAGCCCACACTTCCAGCTTGTTTTATAAGAGGTCTAGACTAGAGGACCATCACTCTTACCTCAGCTGTCAGGGTATGGTAGCAGAGATACTGGAGGAACTAGGGATTTTCTGTATCACTGAAGGGATCTGGAGAGTTGTTAGGGGCTTTTGGGTCAGCCACAGAATGGGGATCTGCTTAACTTACTGCCTATAGAAACCCTAATGTCTGACGAGGTCTGGGAATAACCCATGGTGGAGGGTTTGAGCCTACTGTGGGTTCTGGTGTAAACTATCTACCAGCTTCATTTCAGGGAAGTGTTTCTTGGCAGTAGGGTCCCAGGTCTGACCAGAGTATCCACTGTGCTTTGGGTTTGTGTTTCCTGTGAGTTTTTAATCAACCTGTACACAAATGTTCAAATGCTAGGTTCAGAGACAGACAGCAGAAGGGTCTGTTGTGTGTCTATGTCACTGTGGAGATGAACCAAGACCTTGTGTCCATGTCCATGTGTGTGTGAGGGGTCAGGGAGTGGGGAAGAAGAGAGAGAGAGAGAGAGAGAGAGAGAGAGAGAGAGAGAGAGAGAGAGAACACCAGAATTATAAACTCTGAAGACTCATAGTCACTGTATCGGATTTTTGGTCTCCTATAAATACATACTGTTAACATTGCAAAGGAAAAGCCCCAGAAGAAGCCATTGCTGGAGGCCCCAAGCTTAGCTCATATCGAGAGTGTTACGCCACACTATCCTCGACATATCTCTGGGGAATGGTCACATGGACAGTGTCTAGAGTAGAATGAAGTAGGCGGCAGTCCATCTTATGTGTAGCACTTGTGCTATGTTCAGATGTAAATCAGCAGAATCTAGTGGGAAAAGCTAGGCGGTCTACACATTTGAGTGAGCTGTGGCGTTCTCAGTGATGAGAAGGGGAGGAGGCAGAAGCAGGCTCTCCTGCACTGAGCATCTCAGTGGAAGTCCCAGAGGGGTATGATTCTGACACACCCTGAAGGATCTGCCACCTGCACTTGGGTGACATGGTGCAGAACAGGAGAGAAGTAAAGGGATTTACTGAAATCCAAAAAGAAGAAAAGAACCTTATAAAAGGTAGAACATGGGCTGGGGACGTGGTTCAGTGGTTGAAGTGCTTGCCTGCACCCTGAGGCCCTTAGTTGGATTTCCAAAAGCCATGTGAAAAAACCCAACACCAAAACAGCGTTTTAAAAATAGTCAGTGGAATCAAAATCTATGGCTTCAGAATGAATAGCAACTCTTTAATATCGGCTAAGTCTGTAGAAATTTCAAAGTAGACATTTGGTTGTGTGGAAAGCTAATTCAACTTCCAGTTTGGCCTCAGGGTGGGGGTTGGGGATGGGGGGGTGTGTCAGCAGAGGAGCACGCCTTTCATCCCAGCACTTGGGAGGCAGAGGCAGGTGGATCTCTTGAGTTCAGACACTGTTACAAGAATTCCAGGACAGCCTGGTCTACAGAGAATTCCAGGACAGCTGGTCTACAGAGAATTCCAGGCGCTGGTCTACAGAGAGAAACCCTGTCTCAAAAAACAAACTAAACAAAAAACAAAACAAAACCTTCTTCTACCTTCCTCAAATAGAATTACAAAAGATTAAATTTGAGTTTTTTTTTTTTCCTTTTTCTTTCTTTCTTTTCTTTCTTAACGGAGATACAGTGGCTGAAGTCACTAGTAATGATTGTGTATTTTAAAAGCTACATAAGTCAGAAGTAACTATTATTTACCTTGTGTTAGATTCCTCTTAAAATATTGCCACTAAGGACTGGAAAAGATCTATAGGTAGTTAAGAGCCTATTTGCAAAAGATTTCAGTTTGGTTCCCAGTGCCCATGATGGTGAGCTCCAAGGACCTTACTGGGATGTCTGGTGGAAATCCCCACCACCAGCCACATTTCAGGAAGTGTTTCTTCGGCTGAAGGGTCCAGTTTCTTATGGATCCTGTGGGTACCTGCACTCGGATGTGCATACCCACACACAGGTACACACATGTATATACTGGTAATTAACAATAAAAATACTGTAAAAGATGTTGACAGCCATTTGATTCCGAAGAACTCTAATGCCAAGTGACCCAGCAGTTAGAGATCTGTGTCTGTCTTTAAATAATGCATGTTTGCAGTAACTATAAAATTTACATGATGCGTATCTTTCTTTAAGCTCACTATACCCACTGAAATAAGACTTGTTTCACCGCCCGAGATGGCTCAGTGGTTAAGAGCACTGACTGCTCTTCCAGAGGGCCTGAGTTCAATTTTCAGCAACCACATGGTGGCTCAAAAACATCTGTAATGGAGTCTGGTGCCCTCTGCTGGTGTGTCTGAAGAGAGCAATGGTGTACTCTTATTCATAACATAAATAAATAATTACCAAGACACCTTTCACATCTTGTATTTTTGTCCTCATAGCTGATGTTCCGTAAAATGCAAGGCTTAAGTGAGTTTCCAGAAAATGTTGCCGCCATTGGTGATGTCCTGTCCCACCTGACCTCCTCAGTGGACCTAGACTTTGGTGCTCACCGACCTCTCCATGTGACAATGCTACCCAATCCCTCACATCTGGAAGCTGTCAACCCCGTGGCTGTAGGGAAGACTCGTGGCAGGCAGCAGTCTCGGGAAGATGGGGACTACTCCCCGAATGCTTCTGCGCAGCCTGGGGACAAAGTCATATGCCTGCAGGTGTGTGCAGTTTTAGAGAGAGGGAAACCCGAAAGAGCAATGGATTGGTAGATGTGGCAGGAGTTGCAGATATGTAAGAGGAAAGTGGAATGACATTTTGAGAAAAGAGAATGCTGGGCTTTAAGAAACTATGCTTGGTAAAAATTTTCATGATATGTTTATTATTTGCATTAAGTTTTCAATGAAAAGCTGCCCGTGCCAGCCACCTTGTCTGCCAGGCTTCATGGCGATATTCTGATCTAGTGGCTTTGAGTGTTAGAATCCTTTCAGAATAACACTGTAATTTTTCAAACCCTTTTTTACTTATGTTATCATCTTGCTTCCTGTACCTTGGCTTTAATGTGTGCTGTCGCCTTCCTCTCTTATATTCATGGCAGCGGGCAGGATTTGGTGATGGGAGCTACTTCTCTGTCTCTCTCCAGCGGTGAGTGACTGGGGAGAGGAGGAGTTCAGAGGTGTGCACTGTTCCTCATAGACACGTGTGTGTGTTGTGTGTGTGTGGTTGTGATATGTGTGTGAGGTGTGTGTGGTGTATGTGTGTGTGGTTTGTGGTGTGTGTGGTGTATATGTGTGTGTGTGATGTGTATGTGTGTGTGTTGTGTATATGTGTGTGTGGTGTGTGTGTGTGATGTGTGGTGTGGTGTGTGGTATGTGTGTATTGTGTGTGGTATGTGTGTGATGTATGTGTGTGGTGTGGTGTGTGTGTGGTGTGTGTTTGTGTGTTTATGGTGTGTGTGTGTGTGTGATATGTGTATGGTGTGTGTGTACTCGACAACATGCATGTGGAAGCAAGTGGACAGTTTTGAGGGGTCAGTTCTGTCTACCTTTATCAGAATCCCAAGGGTCCACCTCAGGTCATTGGGTTTGGGAGGGGAGCACTTTTACCCTCTGTGTCAGCTTGAGTATCCTGCTTCTCACATCTTAAGCCTGTTTTCATGCAGCATTTCCAGAGCTGAAACTGGCCCATAGTCCAGTGGTAGAGTGCTTGCCTGGGAAGCATGAGGCCTGAGTTCAATCCCTAGCCCAGAAAAAAGCCATCCCTAGGTCGATGCTTTCATTGCATAAGTAGTAGCTATCTTTCCATTCTGCTGCTGTAGATGCTACAATGTTGTGAAGTTGAGGAGTCGGGTCCATCTTGGAGGGTTAACAGGGAGAAATGGTGAGGTGTTCTTTGAAGAGTACTTTTGAGATGAGTCTAAACACAGGAAGAAGTCCTGAGAGCTGTTTTTATGTCAGAAGAGCTATGAGAGGGTGCTGGCTGGTGCTCCTATTGGGATTTGCATGCAGTTTGTTTCAATCAGAAAACCTAAGCTTACTGATTCCTTACTTCCTCCATCTGATAAATGTTTCAGGTTCATGGTGATGCTTCCTTCTGCGGTCAAGGGATTGTTCTTGAGACATTCACCCTCTCTAATCTCCCACACTTCAGAATTGGTGGCAGCATCCATCTAATTGTCAATAACCAGCTGGGTTACACCACTCCCGCAGAGAGAGGAAGGTCGTCCTTATACAGCAGTGATATTGGTATGTAGCTCACTGATTTGCCATCGCCGTGTCAGCCAGACAAGGAATTTGTAGAGAAACTCCTAGATCGCTAGAGCAGCTGGTTATCCCATTTTAATTTTTGTTTTTCAAACAAGGTCTCACTGTGTAACTCTGCAGCTTGCTATTCTGTAAACCAGGCTGGCCTGGAACTCACAGATATCCACCTGCCTCTATGTCCCTGTCTTAGTTATTGTTCTGTTGGCATGAAGATACACCATGATCAACACAACTTCGAAAAGGAAACATTGGAGCTGGAGAGATGGCTCAGTGGTTAAGAGCACTGGCTGCTCTTCCTGAGGTCCTGATTTCAAGTCCACATGGTGGTTCACAACCATCTGTAATGGGATCTGATGGTGTGTCTGAAGACAGCTATAGTGTACTCATATAAAAGAAATACATACATTAAAATTTTTTTTTTAAAAAGAGGTTTTCCCTAGTCAGATCTAATAAAGAAAAGAAAAGGGAACATTTAGTTAAGGGCTTGCTTTTAGTTTCAGAGGGTGAGTCCATGCTGGTGGGAAGCATGACAGGAGGCAGGCAGGCTTGGTGCTGGAGCAGTAGCTGAAAGCTAACGGCTGATCTACACGCATGTGGCAGAGAGAGAGAGACTGGGCCTGGAGCGGGCTTTTGAAACTTAAGCTCACCTCTACTGACAAACCTTTCTCAACAAGGCCACACCTCCTAATCCTTCTTAAACAGTCCACCAACTGGGAACCAAATATTGAAATATGCAAGTCTTAGGCAGGCCTTTCCAATTCAAACCACACTTGCAAGTGCTATAATTGAATTTTAATTAATTAATTAATATGAATATACTGTTGCTTTCTTCAGACACACCAGAGAAGGGCATCGAATCACATTACAGATGATTGTGAGCCACCATGTGGTTGCTAGAAATTGAACTCAGGACCTCTGGAAGAGCAGTCAGTGCTCTTAACCACTGAGCCATCTCTCCAGCCACAAATTTTAATTTTTTTGAAGTTAGATATGGTCAGTAGTTGCCAATAATTACCAAATTAACATTTTTTTTTAATTTTTTTTTTTTTTGACAGGGTTCTTGTGTAGTCGGCTGTCTGAATCACTGTAGACATGCTGAATCAGAATCCCTCTTGCTCAAGTGTGACTACAGCTGCGCACACGCCGTCAAATAACTTTTTTGATCTGAAGCCTTCTTATAGATGTGTTGAACACAGGGCATTATGAATGGTAGACAAGCAGTCTACCAGAGAGCTGCACTAGAATGTTACATAGATCACATCCACAGAGCTATATTTCAGCCTCAACGGTCATCTTTTAAGGAGATAAGACAAGGACGGAGCTGAGAGTGTTCCATCACAGATTATTACATAGTCAATCAAATTATCTGGTAGAAGCCAAACAAAAAAAAAATAAAACAACAACAAAAACCCATACAGTTGGTGGAATACTAGAGTTATTACCTTCGGACTATTCAAACTTAGAGTGCTCAGAGTTTGGGTAAAAAAGCTGTGTTCACCCAGCACATTTGCTTAAACAATCTAGTTAGAAATAAGTCATGAATAATCAAAGTCAGCTTATGTTGATCTAGGCCAATAGCAGTCTTAGCAGTACGTCAGGGCTTTTACTGTCCACTCATAGCACATAAAACTATTACAGGAACTGTCAGCCAGCCTCAATGATTAGAGTCTGGACTGATGGCGTTTTGGATTGTCTGGCAATCCAAAAGATATTCTGAAACTCTTTTGGGGGTAAGTCTTATTTTAGGATTCATGCTTTAATGATGTTTTGTTTTAGGAAGAAAGATGATCGCAATGATAACAATAACAAAGTAGATGTTAACGGTCACTGTACAAGGGACCTTGAAACAGGAACACTGTACTTTTATTAGTTCAGGAACTCTTGACAGTGCCACTCAGAGTCCAGGCTAGATTCCTTTATTTATTTGTTTATTTAATTTTGAAGTTTTATCTTTTTATTTTTAGTTTATATGTTTTGTCTGCTTGCGTGTACTACATGCATGGTACCAAAAGATTGTTGGATCTCCCTGGCACTGGCATTACAGATGGTTGTGAGCCACCATGTGGTTGCTGGGAATTGAACTCAGGACCTCTGGAAGAGCAGTCAGTGCTCTTAAGCATGCCCACTAGCCTCTCGACAGATGTCTAACTTTTCCAATGTCACACAGTCTCATGGATCGGAGACTCGTCAGCTGAATTCTAAACGCATGTATACATAACCCAGACTACCTGGGTAGCAGGGCTGTCTTCCCACGAAGGCAAGCAGGTCTTAGGAAACATCTTATAATAGCCATGGTAAGTGGCCTTTTTTTTTTTTTTTTTTTAAATTAAATCTCGGTCTTCTCTTCTTTAGGAAAGCTAGTAGGCTGTGCCATCATCCATGTCAATGGAGACAGTCCAGAGGAAGTGGTCCGAGCGACACGACTTGCTTTTGAATATCAGCGCCAGTTCCGCAAGGATGTGATTATTGATTTGTTATGCTACAGGCAGTGGGGTCATAATGAGCTGGATGAACCTTTCTTCACCAACCCAGTCATGTACAAAATCATCAGTACAGCTACAAGTTTTCCTTTAATACCCGTGCTACCCTCTCCACCTCCTCTCCTTCCTCTTCCTTCCATTACCATCATCGATCAGTTAATGGCTCATTTTTTGGTGATGGAGATTCAACTTAGAGTTGTGTGTGTGTGTGTGTGTGTGTGTGTGTGTGTGTGTGTGTACATATGTGGAGGTCAGAGGACAACTTGTAGTAATTGGTTCTCTCCGTGTTGGTCATTTGAATAAAACCCAGGTGTCCATATCAGCTGAACCTTCTTGCTGCCCTGCATCTCTGTTATCTTCTGATGAGTACTTTGAAGTGAGATGAACATATAAATTGTGTCTGTCCTGTAGAAACGTAGTGGTCATCTCACAAGGCTCAGGAGTGCCCCTTATTCTTACACACTTCTCTTCATTAAGTAGAGAAAAGGAAACTTTACTTACTTAGCAATTAGCAAGACTAAGTAAGGGAAAAAAAAAGCAGCGAGGGCTGACATCAAGGCTTTCCACCTGAACATACATCTTTAGAAGGTGGCTGTGCACCTGCAGTTCCTCTAGAACCTCGCTGGGTGAAGTCCTGATTGAGGCTAGTTAGTCTGACTCTGGTAGGATTAGGAGTGGGACTTTCATGATTTATTTCTTTAAACTGTACCCAAGTACCTGCTTCTACTTGAGAGGAAGTAGCTTGAGTGTTTGTGTGTGTGTGTGTGTGTTTGTGTGTGTGTGTGTGTGTATGTAGAAAATAGAAACATCCTCAGGAATGCCAGTCCCCTCCTTTGACCCAGGGTTTTTCAGTGGCCTACAGTTTACCGATTGATTAGGTTAGACTAGCTAGCATCCCCAGAAGTTTTATGTTATTTTAACTGATGTGTGTTTGTTTATCTGTGTGAAGATGCATGCACATGTGTGTGAACAGGTTCTCACTGAGGCTAAAAGACAGTGTCTGGTCCCTTAGAGCTTGCGTTACTCACATTTGTGAGCTACCTAATATGGATGCCGAGATCTGAATGCACATCTTTTTGAGAGAGAAACAAATGTGCTTAAACTCTTGAGGTGCATTAAAACAAACAAACAAACAACAAACTCTAGTCTCCTTCAGTATTTAAATAACAATTCTGAGACATTTAATATATTTCAGTGTCTTACAGCCACTGTTTCTGTCTAGTTCTAGAAGTTTTAAGATGATAATATACTGCAGTGCCCTTGGCAATAATTCTCCTAGAATTGTGTGCGTTAGATCAACCCTGTCTCTCTTTCCACCACCCATTTCTTTCTAAAAGAGCCCGCAAGAGCATTCCTGATACCTACGCAGAGCACCTCATTGCCAGTGGACTTATGACCCAGGAGGAGGTTTCCGACATAAAAGCCTCCTACTATACCAAGTTAAATGACCACTTGGCCAATGTGGCCCACTACAGCCCCCCAGCCACTAACCTGCAGGCCCGCTGGCAGGGCCTGGTGCAGCCCGAAGCATGCATCACCACCTGGAACACAGGCGTGCCTCTAGAGCTGCTGCGGTTTATTGGTGTGAATCCGTGGAGGTGCCAGAGGAACTGCAGGTGCACGGCCACCTTCTAAAGATGTATGTTCAGGTGGGAAGCCTTGACATCACCCCTCGCTGCTTTTGATTTTTTTTTTTTATCAGCGAGAAACTGATGTTGTTCTGATGTTTTCAGTTGCTAAGAAGTATTTATCCTATGTTATTCAGTTGTTGAGAAATATTACTGTCTGTTATTGGGTTGTAGCAACGATCCTCGTGTTGGTTTTGGAGCTATGGTTCAGTTGATTTGGATTTTCTTCACTTCTGTTCTTCTCTGTGGGATTTTATTTGGTGAGCACATTATATACACAAGAAATGCATGCTCATTAGAAAAATACAGAAATGTGTCTGATGGTTCTAACTAGTGAACAGAAAACACTGTAATTCTTCCAGGAAGCTTAAATAAAATAATGGAAATCAACACACATATCCCAAAGATGACCGTTCATATCCTTCAGCATACTAAGGTTTTACATACTGTCTTTTGTTAGACATCCTGGTTTACCCATGGCTGATGTGTTTTTTACAGTGTGGGACTTTCTGTTGTTAAAATTGGGAAAACAAAGAGTTAAAGATTTTTAACTTCCTTAAGCATGGATGTAGGACAGTGGTTTGCAATATGTGGGTCATGGCCATTTTGGGGAGTCAAACAACCTTTTCACGGAGTTCACCTAGGACCACCAAACCACAGAGGTTTACATTATGTTTCATAACAACAGCAAAATTACAGGTATGAAGGAGCAACAGAAATAATTATACTTGGGGACCATAACATGAGGAACCATTAAAGGGACACAGCATTAGGAAGATTGAGAACCACTGATGTAGGACCTGTGCCCTCTGAAGTATTTTAAAACATTACCTTTGTTTTTAAGTTTTTATTTTAGCAGAACTGTTTAATGTTTTTAAAGTTTTTGTATTTATTTTTATTTTATGTGCACTGGTGTTTTGCCTGCATGTATGTCTGTGTAAGGATGTCAGATCCCCTGGAACTGGAGGTACAGACAGCTGTGAGCTGCCATGTGGGGCTGGGAATTGAACCCAGGTCCTTTGGAAGAGCAGCCAGTGCTTTTAACCTCCAAGCCATCTCTCCAGCCATATTTCAGCAGAATTCTTACAAAGAAATCACATTCACCATTGGCTTACATAGAAAATTTGAAGCTAGAGAGATGGTCTATCAGTTAAGAGCACTGACTGCTCTTTCCTAGGCTCTGGGTTCAGTTTGGGGAACCCATATGGTGGTAATAACCATCTGTAGCTCCAGTTTCTGGAGCTAACCTTTGTTCTTGTCTCTGTGGGCATCAGGTATGCTGTGAGATATAGTACATGCATGTAAGCAAAGCACTCATACACATAAAATAAAATAAAAAAATAAATCTTAAAAATAGAAATAGAGAATTACAGGTAAGGTTTCCTCTCTTCTTCCATCGCTTCACACCTCAGCAGCGACTCCTTCCTGAGTGCATGCTTATCTTACCTGTTTTAAAACTGTATAACACACAGAGTATTTGTTTATCACATGTAAAGCCCTGGGTTCAGTCCCCAGTGCTGGAGCAAAAAAGACAAAGAGAAGAAAAAAGACAGAAAACGATATGGATTCTTTTAAACATTATTTTTAAAATTAGATTTATTAATTTTATATGTATGAGTGTTTTGCCTGCATTTATGCATATGTGCCACCTGTGTGTATGGTATCTGTAGAGGTCAGATAAGGGTATCAAATCCCCTGGAACTGGAATTATAGATAGTTATGTAATATCATATGCACATGGGGACTCGAACCTGGGTCCTCTGTAAGAGCAAGAAGTATTCTTACCTGCTGAGCCATTCTCAGGCTATAGAGTTTTAAAAGGTTGTTTTAGAGCTGGAGAGTGGCTCAGTGGTTAAGAGCACTGACTGTTCTTCAGAGGGTCCGAGTTCAATATATGGTGGCTCACAATCATCTGTAATGGGATCTGATGCCCTCTTCTGGTGTGTGTCTGAAGTACAGTGTACTCACTACATAAAATAAAACTTTAAAAGTTTGTTTTATTCTCTTCCTGTTCATTTTTTTGCAGTCAAGAATGGAGAAGATGAAGAATGGAACCAATCTAGACTGGGCCACCGCAGAAACACTTGCCTTGGGCTCCTTACTTGCTCAAGGTAAGATATTTCTCTCTTTTTTTTTGGTTTTTCGAGACAGGGTTTCTCTGTGTAGCCCGGCTATCTTGGACCTCACTCTGTAGACCAGGCTGGCCTCGACTCAGAAATCCACCTGCCTCTGCCTCCCAAGTGCTGGATTAAAGGCGGGTGTCACCACCGCCGGCAACATTTCTCTTTAGATCACAGCTAGCAGAAAATGTCCTGAGCTCCATGAGTTATATGTGATCTTCTGAGTTTCAATGGCCACTTGTCACTTTCATTGATTAGAGGGTTTCTAAATTGTTACCCAATGATACGCCTTAGTTATCAGATATGCTGAGCACTTTCATCAGAGTATAGACAAAGGCAGTCATAACTGAAATACCAGGGCTCACTTCTGGATGTTAGGAAGATATGTTTCTTTAGAAATTGTAGGGCCAGAAATAACTCTTCATTCTTACAAATATCACAGTCACTATAGACCTTCGAATACAGAAAAGATGAACACACACACACACACACAGACTTATTGCTTTTAATGATAGGTATTTGTGAGTCTCTATGTGGGTATATGCACACACTGATGTCCAAGGAGGTCAGAGTCTTCAGATCTCTCTGTAGCTGGAGTGATAGGCAGTTGCAAAGCCACCTTATATGGGTGCTTGGACTGAACTTGGAAGAGTAGCAAGTACTCTTAACCACTGAGCCGTCTCTCCAGCATCAGGGGAGAGTATTTTATAAGATGACTCTTATCCTAAGAAAAATTCTCAGAATGAGCAGTGTATAAGATATCAAATAGCTGTGTGTGGCAGTACATATATATTTTTTAAGTTTTTTTAAAAAAGATTTATTTATTTATTATGTATACAGTGTTCTACTTGCATGTAATGCCTGCATACTGGACGAGAGTAGTAGATCTCATTATAGATGGTTATGAACCATCATGTGGTTGTTGGGAATTGAGCTCAGGACCTCTGGAAGAACAGCTCCTGAGCCATCTCTCCAGCCCAGCAGTACATATCTTTAGCCAAACTCCACAGGAGACTGAGCCCAAGAGTTTAAGACCAGTGTGGCCAGCTTGATAGATTTTGTCTCAAAACACAAAGGACCCTAGGGCTATGCCTTGTGTTGGTTATTCACAGCTATCTTTTTCTCCTCCTGCTTGCTTACTTCAGGTTTCAATGTTCGTCTGAGTGGCCAAGATGTTGGCCGTGGAACTTTTAGTCAGAGACATGCTATGGTGGTTTGCCAGAACACTGATAATACCTACATCCCTCTGAATCATATGGACCCTAACCAGAAGGGGTTTCTGGAGGTAAGCTATTTATATTCAAATCTATGTATTGATGAGCCAACCATTGCAGTCAGTTTTTTGAGACGGAGCCTTATAGAGTCCAGGCTGCCTTGGGGCTCCCCAGTAGCTGGAGATGACCTTGAGTTCCTCTCCACCTTCTGACTCTATTGCTCAAGTGCTGGGGATTGTAGCATGTGATCCCATATGGCAGGTAGAGGAGTCTTCAAGCAGCTGAATTCAGACATCAGAAACTTTGTGTTCGATACATTTTTAAATAGAGGAGTGCTGAATGGAAGGCCATGAGGTCTGTAAGCTTGGAAGAGACGAGAGCCATATTGGAGCTGGGTTTGAAGACTAGAGTAATTACTCTGGCTGCCTATCTGTCGTTAAGTCATAGCACGTAGATATGAAGTCAACATTGCCCTCTGTAAACTGTTGTGATTTATTAAAGTCAGTCAAGGATGTGCATAGGAAGCCAACATCTCTAGCCTGTTTAACACAGCAATACAATAGAAACACCTCCTCCAGATTGTCTTGCTCTGCAGGCATTTCTTTGGATGTCTAAGGTCTTAAGAGCAGTGTCTTTGCGTTCTTGTATCTCCAACAATTACCTTAGTGAACAGCCCATGTTATTTATGGAAACAAATTATTCCTTTAAAGTAAATTTAGTAGTCTATCACTTTCTTTCCTAGTCTAGGTTTTGGTTTGAGAATATAACCTGTGTGTTTGTTGGGGCTGGAGAGATGGCTCAGTCAGTCAGTAAGGTGCTTCCTATGCAAGCATGGGTTCATTCCCTAGCACCCAGTAAACAGTCAGGCACAGCGATCCCTGCACTAGGGAGGTAAAGACTGGAGGATCCCGGGCCTGACTTGTCAGACAGTCTAGCTGAATCTGTGAGTCTCAGATACAGTGAGCTATTCCACCTTAAAAATTTAGGTGGAAGATGTGGGTTTCAAGGCTCTCTCCTCACTCGAGCTTGGTGAAAACTGTCTAAGGAGACAGATCCCTTTCTTTACTTTTTCTAAAAATTCTCTTTGGATCAAGACAGATTTGTGAACCAGGGTAGAAGTGTTGAGCGTGTGTCCTCCCCAACCCCACCTCAAATTATGTTTTCCTGAACTGGGTTTGATACTTAGTATCAGTTTTGATACACTAGAGGGCCATGGCACTGTCTCAGGTCCTCTTATCAGTAAGTGAGTCCAGGACGCTTGGCAAGAGTGAGGCCCCATTTCAAATGAAATTCTTTGCAGACAAATGCAGAATTATGTTTTTTAAAATTGGATATATAAGAGGAATGTTTTCCATATCCTTAGCCACTTGAAAGCAAACTGCCGACCTGATATGTGTTTGCTTCAAGTAAAGACATCCTCCTCCACTCCTAACACAGCCAGTGACACTCTCCTTCCTTCTCAAGCCCACTTTAGAATCTTGATGCATTAACTGCTATCAGGGTGTTTCTTTCCACTCCTCAGAGATTAAACGTGTTCTGTTTTGTCAATCCTATCATGATGGCTCTTTTGTTCTATACAAATCAGATGTTATCTAACCGAAGATAGGCCTTTAGATATAACTTTTCCATCTTTGTTTTTATGATATCTTTGAAAAAAATATGTGGCAATTTTACTTAATGTTTAAAAGTATATGCACCATGTGAAAAATATATTGGTTTTTTGTTTGTTTGCTTGTTTCTTGTTTTTTGAGACTGGATTTCTCTATGTAGCTCTGGCTGTCCTAGAAACGTTTGTAGACCAGGCTGGCCTTGAATTTAGAGATTCACCTGCCTCTGCCTTCTGAATGCTAGGATTAAAGGCATCCACTATCACCACCTGACTTATATTTTGTATTCTTTAATTTTTTTATTACATTTTAGAGTGTGTGTGTTGTGTGTGTGTGTGTGTGTGTGTGTGTTGTGTGTGTGTGTGTGTACATGCTGTGGTCAAAGGACATCTTTCAGGAGCTGGATCTCTTCTCTTCTGGGTTCCAGGGATTGAACTCAGGTAGTGAGGTTTAGTGATACCTTCTCAGCCATCTTGCTACCCAGCCCCTCCAAGTAATCCCCCTGTCCCCTTTATCCGCATTTTTATTGTGCTGGGGATTGAACCCAGGGCCTTGTGAATGCTTGACAAATACTTTGCTCTGCCACTGTGCCATTTCCTAGCACTGTAGTATTTATTCTTAAATGACTGTATTCTATTTATTTATTTATTTTTATTTAAATCAAATCGTAATATTTACTTATTCACCAGGGGTTATAAACACAAAAAGGCAGGAGTGGGGAAGGGGATGACACTGGAGCATAGGTGTTCAGAGGGAGTACAGATATCTTTCAGAACAAGGTATCGCTGGGTGAAAGTTCAAGGGACAGGTGACTATGACTCTGCCTATGATTCACTTGTTCTTATCTAAGTTGGTACTGTCCGCCGAGGCTGCCTATTTACAAGGTCTATGACTACTCAGGCTGGTAAATTTCCACAAAAGCTGCCTGTTTACAATAGCTTATAGCCCATTCCACGTGAGTTCTCGTAGGGTGTTGATTTAAGTTCACTCACAATGAGCGGCACCACCCACAGACAACTTTGTGTTAGCATGTATGTATGTCAGGCCTATTGTGATTTTAGGCCTATGGCTGATTGTAGGCCTTCAGTGTATAAGCAAGGCTGCTCCTGACATCTCCTCCCTTTTCTAAGTATAGAAGGGCCGTGGCAATTCTAATCTTTCGAAGGTGGGGATAGAGGCCTGACCTCCAATAATTGAAGGGGACCTTGTAATGGCTCTGGTCCTCCTGTTGTTGTCCAGTGAGGCATGAGGGCCATACCCATCCAAAGTCTTTTTCCTGGAGAGGGGATACTTTTGACATCAACCCCTATGCAGTCAGGCTTGTCCCTCAGGGAACCCAGAGAGATATTTTTAAACTTTTATTTATATTCCCTTGCAGTGCTTAGCCTCGCAGCCTAAGCAAGAATTCAGATTGCCAGTCAGAGGGGTTCTGGGTGACCCCTCTCTGCTTGCTCAGAAGTCCCTCTTTTAGGTTGTGTGAAGATGGGTTTTGGGAACACCCTGGATAGAGTAACAACCTCATCTTGAGTCTCGTGTGGTCCTCCATAGCTAACTTATGATAATGTATCTGAATAGGTTTTGCTACCAAATTATCTATCTGTTGTTTCACAAAGTTAGTCAGCCTGTTTAAGGCCCAGGGACCAAAAGAAATCAGCAAAAATAACCCAATTAATGGTCCCAAGATGGGAGGAAGTGGGGTTGACAACCATGGAGAGGTTGAAAACCAATTCTTGTACCAGCTCTCATCTTTCTCTTTCTCTCTCTGTCTTTTCTCAGGGCTTCTCTGACCTTTTTCATGCTCTCTTTAACTATCTCTGTATTGTCTATGTAAAAGCAACATTTTTCTTTAAGGGCTATACACAGAAATGACTGTTTTCTAATGTCTTCTTTTTTCCTCTCTGTCCTAACTTTCCCAGTGTCAATGACACTGAGCGGTAGGTCTCCATTTTCAAAGGAAGGATGCTGAGTTAGAGCAACCCTCCCTTCACACCCCTCCTCCTCATAAGAGGTTTGTATCCCTGCAATGCTTTACTATAATATGTCTCTGTGCGGTCCTCTTTCTCATTATTAGGTCAGCAACAGCCCCCTGTCAGAAGAGGCTGTCTTGGGATTTGAATATGGAATGAGCATTGAAAGCCCAAAGTTGCTGCCCATCTGGGAAGCTCAGTTTGGTGATTTCTTCAATGGAGCCCAGATCATCTTTGACACATTTATCTCTGGAGGTTGGTGTTATCTAGTGGCTGGGTAGTGGCTGGTTCCGGTCTCATATCACAAGTGAATGGAAAAGAGGTGGTGGCAGGTTGCAGTCTCATATCACAAGTGAATGGAAAGGAGCCACTGCTGCCTCTGAGATTCTCTGAGCCCCAGCATCTCCAGAGAGTTTGGGAAATTACCCTCTTGTCTCCAGCCATGTGCCAGATATCAGGTGGCTCACTGAGCTTCTGGGAAGAGTATCTTAGCTGTATTTCAGCATGTCATCGGCCCCTGTTTCTTGAGGAATGTATCTGGCTTCAGGGAGCAGAGATGGACCTGACAGCTCCTAGGCTATGTGGCTCCACACCTGTGCCTGGAGTGTGGAGTAGCGTAATTAACCAGCACTCTGGTGGCACAGTGACACTGCATGGTGGTAACCAGCACTCTGGTGGACACATGTGACACTGCATGGTGGTAACCTAGCACTCCCGCGGTGTACACAGTGACACGTGATGGTGGTATTGATGATTCTCTTGAAATCTTCAACTTTTCAGAAGGAAGAAAAGTGTTTGAGGGACCTAGACTTATGATGTGTTCATAAACTACTTTGTGTGTGTCCATGCATGTGCAGGTATAGATGCGTGTGCAAGTGTACATGCACATGTGTGTGTAGGTACATATGGATGCCAGAGGTAAACCTCAGGTGTTATTATTCAGAAACTATCCACCTTGTTTTGTTTCTAGTGTTGTTTTTTTTGAAACAGGGTTTCTCTGTGTAGCCCTGGCTGTCCTGGAACTCTATAGACCAGGCTGGCCTAGAAGTACAGAGATCCATCTACCTCTGCCACCCAAGTGCTGGGATTAGAGGTGTGTGCCACCACTGCCTGGCTCCACCTTGCTTTTTTGAGATTGTCTCTCTCACCCAGACCTGGGGCTCACCGGTTAGGCTAAGTAGCATGGCTAGCAAAGCTCCAGGAATCCACCTGTCTCTGCTTCCCTGGCTTCCCAGGATTACAAGTTCCTGTTGACTTTTTCTGTGAGTGGTGGGGATCGAGCTCAGACCCTCATACTCACACAGCAAGTACTTTACAAACTGAGCTATTTCCTCTGCCCCCAGAGACTGTTCTCAAGTGTCTACTGCTCTCGTTGAGGACAATGACTAGTGTTGTCTGTTGTGCTGTGAGCATGGCAGGAGCTGCTTGTCTTTGCTCAGAGTTGTGTCAGTAGTGAAGTCAGAGTGCCACATGTCTGAGACCCTGGATATTTACTATTGAGTGGTTCTTCCAGTCACTGAAGCCAATGCACTCGATGTCACAGATTCACACATTCAAGTGGGTGTTTCTATTTAAGTGTAGAAGATGTGTGTAAGGAAAGCAGTTTGGAGGCTCAGGAACCGCACTGGCATTTCATTCCATCCCCCAAGCCCTGTCCATATATGCTCCTGCTTCATCGAGAAATCCCCATCTTGTGCTTTCCCAGGAGAGGCCAAGTGGCTCCTGCAGAGTGGCCTCGTCATCCTCCTTCCACACGGCTATGATGGAGCTGGGCCTGACCACTCATCCTGTCGGATAGAGCGCTTCTTGCAGGTATGTATGTGGGATGATTCTAAAAGAAGTTTTTCTGTTCCCTAGGTGCTTTGCTCTTTCTTACGCTACCTCCTATAGCAACCTCATCTGCACTTTATCTGTAAAATTCTACAGCTAAGTGAAACCAACTTAATGCAGTGCAAATTTTCCTTGGAGGCATAATGCCTCAACCTTCATAGTTTCACACTATCAGAAAAAATAAAGGCCAGCCGGTGGTGGCGCTTGCCTTTAATCCCAGCACTTGGGAGGCAGAGACAGGCAGATTTCTGAGTTTGAGGCCAGCCTGGTCTACAGAGTGAGTTCCAGGACAGCCCGGGCTACACAGAGAAACCCTGTCTTGAAAAACCAAAAAAAAAAAAAAAAAAGGCAAATAAAATGATTTCTAGAGTCAGGCATGGCTGTGCATGCCTGTGATTTAAGCTCTCTGGAGGCTAAGGAGGAATGATTTCCTTTAGCTTTAGAGTAGGCAAGAGGTATATAGGAAGATAAGAGTCTCAAAAAGGAAGGGAGATAGGAGGCAGGTTGAGGAGACAGCTTAGTAAAATGCTGACTGTTCTACATTTAAAAGTCAGGAGTGTAATAGCAAAGTTGGTGAGACAGAAGGAGACAGGAGGATCCCTGGGGCTCACTGCTACCTGTGCGTGCCACACACACACACACACACACACACACACACACACACAAATACCAGTGCTGGGGATGTAGAGACAGGTGGATCCCTGGGAGTCACTGGTCAGCCAGCCTAGCCCTGTCAGTGAAATCTAGGTTCAATGAGAGACCCTATTTCAAAAAATTAGGTGGAAAGTGATTGAGGAAGTCACCCAGTATTAATCAGTATTAACCTCTGGTCTCTCCCTGCATACGCAAACACACACACACACACACACACACACACACACACACACACACAGCGAGAGTGAGAGGAAGAGAGCAAGAGAGAGAGAGAGAGAAAGAGAGAGAGGGAGAGGGAAAGGGAGAGAGAGAACAGTAAGAACAATCCAAGAATGAGCCAGACAGGTAGAAAGTTGTGATCAGAAAGGAGAATGCACAGAATGGAGCTTATGGAATCAATCCTGTTGGCTATACCAAGGATATTATTTGTGCCACAATCTGGCTGCGATTTCTCAAAAATTCATTCACTGAATTATACCCCCTCATCCAGAACCAGGTGATGGAATTAGGTGAGGCCTGTGGTAAGTGATAAAGTCCTAAGGGTGGGGCTCTTAGGGTAGGGAATGTCTTTAGTAAAGGGCTCCCTAGCTGCTTACTAGCTATTCCCTCCATGAATGGATGTGTGAGGAGACCATGGGTGAGTCAGAGAAAGGGCCCTGGTCAGACACCAAGTTTACTGTGTGATCTTAGATTTCCCAGCCTCATAACTGTGAGAGATAAATTTATGTTGTTCCTAAGTAACCTGGATTTAGGAATAGTTGAGTCCATTCCATTCTAACACTCGGGAGGTAGAGGCAGGGGATTAGAGGAGTTCAAAGCTATCTTCAGCTGTATAATAAGTCTGAGGTCAATTGGGCTGCTAGGACCTTCCTGGCATCACAAGTACTGAGATGGGACACAGATTGGACAAAGACCAAAGACTGATGATCTATGGCCCTGGAACTCTCTCTTACTGTTCTGGGAGCCAGAAGCTAATGGCCTCTGGAAACTTAACTCATTCTTACTGTTCTATGCTAATAAGTGCTGGCTTCTTACTCTGTAACTCTCTCTTACTATGATGGTTTATATAAGTTTGGCCCAGGGAGTGGCGCTATTAGAAGGTGTGGCCATGTTGGAGTAGGTGTATCACTGTGGACGTGGCTTAAGACCCTCACCCTAGCTGCCTGGAAGTCAGTCTTCCACTAGCAGCCTCCAGATGAAGATGTAGAACTCTCAGCTCCTCCTGCATCATGCCTGCTTGTTGTGAGCCACAGTAAGAGTGTTGAGAATTGAACCTGGGTCCTCTGGAAGGGCAACCAGTGCTCTTAACTATTGAGACATAGTAACATGTCTCCAGCCCTCAACCGCCAGTGTTGTCTTTTAAGCTTTGGGTGTCAAGAACTTCATCCCAGAAGGTTTGACAGCTCCTTTCTTACAATAACTGACACTTGTAGCTGGGCATGGGGGCACAGGTCTTTGTAATTGGGGGAAGCAGAGGCAGGGAATTTGAGGCTAGCCAGCTTCTACAGACAGGACAGCCAGGGGAAACTACATGGACACAGAACAGCTACACGGGGAAACTTGGTCTTGAAAAACAAACAGATTGGCAGGTGTAGGTTCTTGTTGTGTCTTTATTGCCATCATTTCCTCTGCCGTTACTATGGTTACAAGTCTTTTGTTATATTATTAATTTTCTTTTCACCCCTGCAAAAAAGATATGTGAGTTCCTTGGAAGCATTCTGCTCCCCATATAAGTGCCTGCTTATCCCCTCTGCTTTCATTGACATTGTGCCAAGCCTTCGTGCCTTTTATATTCTTAGCCCTGCCTGTTCTTGACATTTATTATCTTTTAACTTAAAAAGCATTCATTTTTATTTTATGTATATGCATGTTTGCCTGCGTGTATGCATGTGTATCAGGTGCTCGCTTGGTGTCTGTGGAGGCCAGAGAAGGCCACAGATCCGCTGAAATCAAGTTTGAGATGGTTGTCAGCTGCTGTGTGGGTTCTGGAAACTAGAGCCAGGCCCTCTGAAGGAGCAGCAAATGCTCTTAACCACCAGGACACCTCTGCAGCCCTGTGTTCTTAATACTTCTTATTTAACTCTGTAGTTTAACCTCTGTAGTTTCAGAGTAGAGTTTTTAGTTTGTTTTCTTAGTACTATGCTCTTCTCCCTTGTCTGACTTTGTTCCGTTGTGTTCCTCTGAAACTCCGGCATTAGGTTACTCGTCTGCATAGTATTTATGTCATCCCTATGCCTTTTCACTTCATCTTGTCTTTGGCTATTGAAACCTCTTCAAAGACCTATGTTTTCCAGTGGAAAATGAGTGTCTGTCTATATACACTGCACAGTGGGCACCACTGTATTCTCTTAGTTGAGCACAGGCTCCAGCATTTGGATCCTAGGGATGTTCTGGGGAAGGAGTCTGCCGGATTGAGTGTTCTTCTGAGAGTCAGTCATTGCCTACAAGCACACATCTTTCCGTGTCAGTGATGGACATCACTCCATTAGGCTTCTGTCGGGACTTCTCTACTATAGAAGATGTCGTCTTTGATTTTTTTCCCCAGGTGCTCCTTCCTGCCTTTCTTCTGAGATACTCAGGCCCTCTGGAAGAACAGCCAGTGCTCTTAACCTCTGAGCCATCTCTCCAGCCCACGAGGATTCTTTAAAATTCAGTTTCCATCCCTGCACTGCTTCTAAATTAGGGACAAGGGCCAGCAAGATTACTTTTTTGCTCTCAGTTTTTTAACATAAATTGGATTTTTTTTGACAGTCTCATGTAGCCAAGGTTGGTCTTGAATTTCCAACCCTCCTGTCTCCCTCTAGCCTTTGATTTTAGTTTTCCAGGAGAGTGAGATTCTGATGGTGTTTTCATCTGCCTTCTTAATCTGACAGAAACCAGGATATTTATTGTGTGTGTGGGGAGAGATTTTAATATAAGCTTAAGCACAGGCTTTAAGAGAAGGGGAGAGGTGCTCAGAAGAAAGCAAGACACAGAACAAACATGCTGATAGTGATAGCGCTTCACTTTACCTAGGGGGAAGAAGAAAGGTCAGGAACATAACATGCAATGGACAGAGAATCCCTTCCTTTCTTCCTTCCTTCCTTCCTTCCTTCCTTCCTTCCTTCCTTCCTTCCTTCTTTCCTTCCTCCCTCCCTTCCTCCCTCCCTCCTTCCCTCTCTCCCTCCCTTCCTTTCTCCCTTCTTTCCTTCCTTCCTTCCTTTTTTCCTCCCTCCCTCCCTCCTCCCTGCCCCCTTTCTTTTCTTTCTTTCGAGACAGGGTTTTCATGTGGCTTGAATTCAGTGTTTGCTGAGGGTAACCTTGAACATCTGATTCTTTTGCCTCCACATCCCATACCATGTGTGGGTGTTGGCTGCTCAAGAGAAAGTCTCCAGGGTATGTTTTTAAGCATTCTTTCCCAGATGTCTTTTCTAAGCAACCTTGTCTGGAAGTTGCTGTGTTAGAAATGGGTGGATAGCAACAACCCTCTGTTTCTTCTGAGGTTAATGCTTTATAGGTCAAAGGAAATGCCTGCTAGGACTTTTCTGTTACATAATGAGGAGAAATATCTTTATTAACTGAGAATATATGTGCTTCCCTCTGGCCAGTGTGTTTTGTTTGGTACTGAATTAGATGATCTCAGCATGCCTGTGCTCTCTTCACATGCATCTAGATGTGCGACAGCACAGAGGAAGGCGTGGACAGCGACACGGTGAACATGTTTGTGGTACACCCGACCACGCCCGCTCAGTACTTCCACTTGCTTAGAAGACAGATGATCCGGAACTTCAGAAAACCTCTCATTGTTGCATCTCCCAAAATGTTACTCAGGTACCCTGTAAGTAGAAAGAGCCCGCTCAATGTTACTCAGGTACCTTGTGAGTAGAAAAAGCCCTGTCATGAGATTTCTTCTTTTGTCAGTTTTGTATTCTGTTTTTTTGGTGTTCTGTATTTAATCTATTTAAGTTTTATATGCTCTCTCTCTATCTCTCTCTCTTCTCTCTGTGCATGTATGTGTGTATGTACACTACATGTGTGCACACTATGTGTACGCAGGTACCCTCATAGTCAAGAAGAAGTGTCAGATCTCCTGGAGCTGAACTTAAAGGTGGTTGAGAGCCAGGCATTGTGGGTTCTGGGACTTGACCTCTGGTCCTCTGGAAGAACAGCAAGCGTCCTTGACCTCTGAGAAATATCTCAGTCCCAAGCAGTTTTCTTCCACCAATATTCTCAGAATTCTTGAGACATCACATGAAATTCTAGAAAAGTCATACAATGTCGCGTCCGCCTTGACCCGCAAGTAAGACGCGACACGGTAGGATCCTTCTCAGTTGGCTTTAATCCAGGAACGGCTCTTGACATAGGAATGGGGAACTGGACGGGGACCTGGACCAGGAAGGGAAGGGAAAGGCCTGGACCAGGAAGGAGATGGAAGGGCCTGGACCCCAAGCAGCAGAAAGGAGCTGCTTATATAACTGCCCTAGGCGGGCTGGGTGATGTGTCCTCCCAGGATAGGTTAAGCTGCCAACACCTTATTAGCATAAGCCCACTCAGAAGGGGCACGAGGCCGACGCATGCTCAAAGGACTTGTTTGCTGGCCAGCTGCTTACATTGTCAGGTGCTGGTCATAACCACGGCTGCCTACAGTTTACCAGTTCCTGAGCTGGCCACTCTGGAAGCCAGCTGCTTACATTGTCAGGTGCTGGTCATAACCACGGCTGCCTACATCTCCCCCTTATTTATTTATTAAATTTGAATTAGGTTACCTCTGGACCCTTCAGACCTTAGGCATCCCACACCCAAGCATGCTTGAACTCATTCATTAGGTGGTTGGCGTGAGGCGATAAAGCACACCTATAGAGTCGCCGCTAGCGCAGCAAGTCAGCGGTGGAAAACAGAGGTCCGAGCCCTTGTGCAAAGTGAAGGCATTGTGATGGGAAAGTTTATATTTCTGCCATACCCGCCTTCGTGCCTTTTTTCAGGGAGAGGTACATTTGGCACAAAACCTCTATGCACTCGGACATGCTTTCAGAGAATCTATCTCAGGATTGAGAACATCTCTAGTCGAGGCGCTCCTCGTACTCCCCGCTTCAGAAACATTGAGGTGATGCTGTAGGAGCCTCATGAGTGTACACCTTTGGCAATGGTCAAGATGGTCAGGATCTAGGGATTATGCCTGGATGGCCATTACCGGGTCCAGAAGGCTCCCCACTATGCCTCCCTAAGGGAGGCCAGCCAAATACCTGGGGGAGTGCCTTCCTTCATGGCAGTCAGCGCCTGGTAAACAACAACCTTATGTCCTGCATGGTCATGGCACAAATGACACAGAAACCAAAGGCAAAACCACATCCTAGGAGAACAACAGCTCCCCAGATAAATACTCCCGCTCATTCTTTTAAAGAAAATTGAGGGCATCCTTGACCCAAGTGGTGAGCCCCTCCAAAGTAGAGGGATCCAGGCGGGTGCCATTCAGGGTAGCGATCTGCAATAGGAGCCTCCTGGATAGGTACTCGTCTTCTTTCGACCGGTTTCCTTTCAGGTACTCAGACAGGAGACGACTCTGATTGAGAGACTGAGAAGAGTTATATACCAAAGAAATAATATACAGTCCTGAGAGAGAGACGCAAGAAAGCTGAATAGGTTTATATAGGTTAGCCAGCAGGAAGTGCATTTTGAGCACAAGAAGTAGGTAGGGAAAAAGGTAAGGAGGACCGGGGAGTTAGAATGGACCGGCATAGGCACTGGCCAGGTGCGTGTGACGGCCCACAAAGGTATAAAGTCACCCGGTATCCAACGCAGTACTGTAAATGGATTTCCAGTCAAGATAAACTGGGAAGGCTATACGCACTTCCTTCCAAGTCTGTGGGCAGAATGAACATTGTGTCTCTGAGGACAGACTGGCCCGAGGAACCTCCGCATAGGGAGGCGGGCCTAGGGCGGAGCTGTGGGCGTCTCCCAAGCAGGTGATTTAAGCTTCTCCGCCCCATGTTTGCCTTTCCTCCGCCTAGAGAGGGTCACAGACTCCCTTTCAACTGATAGGTTCTCTTGATCCTCCTCCATCTTTTCTAACTTTTCTTCCTCCTCCATCTTGCCTAAGTTCCCTCCTTCCTCCTCAACTGAGCTATCGGAGCTGGAGGAACTCTCTGTCTCTAAATCTTTTGTGCTAGGATAGATGTTGGAGGCCCTTTTTCGTCCTTTATTATTTTTTTTACACTTATGTCTTGGACAATGACAATATAAACAGAAACAAAGACTACATTACAGGAAAAACATAATTACGACACCCAGACCGACCCACACCTGGTCTACAACAAACACAAACATGATACTTCTAAGGTTTCTCGTGATTCAATTGCCACTTTACCATGGACCTATGACCACGGACCTTATGACGCCGCTTTTCCGCGGACCTTGTGATGGCCCTACTCACTGGGCACTTTCTGTGACGCCGCTTTACCGCGGACCTTGTGACGGCCCTACTCACTGGGCACTTTCTGTGACGCCGCTTTACCGCGGACCTTGTGACGGCCCTACTCACTGGGCACTTTCTATGACGCCGCTTTACCGCGGACCTTGTGACGGCCCTACTCACTGGGCACTTTCTGTGACGCCGCTTTTACCGCGGACCTTGTGACGGCCCTACTCACTGGGCACTTTCTGTGACGCCGCTTTACCGCGGACCTTGTGACGGCCCTACTCACTGGGCACTTTCTGTGACGCCGCTTTTACCGCGGACCTTGTGACGGCCCTACTCACTGGGCACTTTCTGTGACAATAAATATACCTGTACCGCCGTTCCTAGCTGCTGAGTTCTGAATCCAACGAAGGTGAAGTCCTCAGTTTCCCCGTACGGGCCACCATATGTCGCGTCCGCCTTGACCCGCAAGTAAGACGCGACACGGTAGGATCCTTCTCAGTTGGCTTTAATCCAGGAACGGCTCTTGACATAGGAATGGGGAACTGGACGGGGGACCTGGACCAGGAAGGGAAGGGAAAGGCCTGGACCAGGAAGGAGATGGAAGGGCCTGGACCCCAAGCAGCAGAAAGGAGCTGCTTATATAACTGCCCTAGGCGGGCTGGGTGATGTGTCCTCCCAGGATAGGTTAAGCTGCCAACACCTTATTAGCATAAGCCCACTCAGAAGGGGCACGAGGCCGACGCATGCTCAAAGGACTTGTTTGCTGGCCAGCTGCTTACATTGTCAGGTGCTGGTCATAACCACGGCTGCCTACAGTTTACCAGTTCCTGAGCTGGCCACTCTGGAAGCCAGCTGCTTACATTGTCAGGTGCTGGTCATAACCACGGCTGCCTACAATACAACCTTTCTCTCTCTCTCTCTCTCTCTCTCTCTCTCTCTCTCTCTCTCTCTCTCTTGGTTTTTCAAGACAGGGTTTCTCTGTATAGCCCTGGCTGTCCTGGAACTCACTCTGTAGACCAGGCTGGCCTCGAACCCAGAAATCCGCCTGCCTCTGCCTCCCAAGTGCTGGGATTAAAGGCGTGCGCCACCACTGCCCGGCATCATACAATCTCTTTAGGAAAGTGTGTGTATGTGTGTGTTGTTGTTGTTTTTCTGAACGGGCTCTTATGATATAAAAATTTTGAGATATAAGTCTCAAAGAAGCCAAGTCAAAATGTAAAATTATTACAATGGTCAGCTTCTTCTGAGTATAGAAGTAGAGGCAGGGAGATCTCTCTGACTTAAAGGCAAGCCTAGTCTACATAGTGAGTTCCAGGCCATCCTGAGCTATGTAGTGAGACTCAGTCTCAGAAAATAAAACCAAAGAAAACAAAACTGTATTATTGTACAGACTAGGCAAGCTCTTATCATTTTTTAGAAAATATACAGAGCTGTATCTTGGAGAACACTGTATTAGTGTGCATGCTTAAGTGCAGTTCCTGCCAGAATTCTGGAGCTGCTTTACAAGACCTGCTCTAAGTTATAGCTGTAGCTCTTCTCCATTCATTGATATGAACTTGGCCACTTCTCTCCCTTAGGCAGCTGTGTCAACTCTTGAGGAAATGGCGCCAGGAACAGCATTCAAACCTGTCATTGGTGATTCATCAGTAGACCCAAAAAAGTAATTTGATATTTCTCTGTTTCATACTCCTGGTAGAGGTTTTATTAAATGAACACAATTTCTTCTATTATATAAGCTTTCTTTTGAGCATGTTTGTGTGTGCATATGAGTGCCCTTGAGTGTGTGTGCGTGCACCTGTGTGTGTATGCACATGGGAGGGACTGAATACACTGACTTACCTTGCTAGGCAAGTATTACACTGCTGAGTTATATCTCAGCCCCTCTCCTTATAGCCATGCCTTAAGGGCGCTGGGCATGAAATGGCAGACTTTGGGGATAGATGTCACCGAAGGAGAGCTGCCTGACTCAGCAGATGACTGAGCCTACCAGCAAGCTCCAAGAAGCTTTATCTGCAACACATTGAAATCTAGTCTTCTCTTTTTCCTGACACAGTTTTTAAAGATGCTTCTCTCCATATCATTGCCTGCTTTCTCCCCAACAGTGTTAAAACCCTCATATTCTGCTCCGGCAAACATTTTTATGCCCTGCTGAAGCAAAGGGAGTCTTTGGGGTCTAAGAAGCATGATTTCGCCATCATTCGACTAGAGGAACTCTGCCCTTTCCCGCTGGATGCATTACAACAAGAGATGGGCAAATACAAACACGTTCAAGGTAAAGGCTTGTTCCTGGTAGGTCCCTTTGCTTTACAGATACCTGGAACTATTCCAGGTGCAAAGAGGTGAGGATGTGAAAGGTTCTAGAATGTGAAATCTCATGGAATCTGAGGATATACCACTGGGGCCATGTCTCTCTTGGGGTCCCACCCTGTGTTCCCACTATCATCTAAACATGTCTTGAATTTGTGGGTCATATGATGGCATGCTGTACCATCATATGTGATAGTTGCAATATGATTATACTTCTGGAACTTAGGATTGAAAAATTTGGTATCTGTAGGCACCTTGTAGAAACTAAGGGATCCCAGAACTAAATGTAGGCTTGGTTATATGAAAAGTTTTTAGCTATGTCATCAAAAATTGGGCTTAATCAGCACAAAAAACTTGCATTGTAAAAATTATTGCAGGGGCTGAAGGAATAGCTGAGTGGCTCTGAGTACTGGCTGCTCTTCCAAAGTATCCAGCTCAATCCCCAGCACCTGTTAATAACTATCTGAAACTGTCGTTTCGAGGGATCTGGCACTCTCTTTTGGGTTCTAAGGGTACCAGGCACATATGTGCTGGATAGATAGATATACATGCAGGTAAAACATCCATACACAAAAATATATTTAATATACAAAACAAAACAATTCCTCCAGAACAAACAGACAAACAAACAAACAAACAAAGAAGCAAACAAATAAACCTCACCACTGCTGGATTGCAACCATTGTGCAAGATATTTTCTTTCCACACAAAAACCCAAGTTACTGTGTAACCCAGAATTCCTACTGCTGGTTTACCCAGAAAATGATAACACAAGTTCATGGAAAAATCTTCATTCAAGTGTTTTTAGCAGATTTATTTATTTATTTATTTATTTATTTATTTAATTTATTTGAAAGCAGCTTTATTTGTAATTGTCTCAAGCTGGGAACAATCAAATGGTTCTTCACCTAGAGAATGAATAAACACAGTTCCCCTGTAGCAAGAAGCATGTGTAATATCATCCTTGTTAATGAAACAGGAAGGAGAGATTGCGTGGTATGCAGGGCCTCAAGAATGCTAAAACCAAGCAGGCTAGCACTGAGCCCTAGGAAAGAGCTGTTGCTATCCACAATTTGGACAAACCACATATGTATTCTGGTAACTCATGTAAGAACCAAAACTGTATGACTCCATTTATACGGCATTTTAGTAAAGGTGAAACTACACAGATAGAGAAAAGACTGTTGCTAATGTGTGGGACTGGGAAGGGTCCTGACTATAGACAATCAGGACAGGGAGCCATGGCGGTTCAAAGCACTATCTTGCATCGTGATTGTTCTTGTGAACACCTAACTGTGTACTTGCCAGAAAAAAAAGAAGGAGTGGAGAGAGAGAGAGAGAGAGAGAGAGAGAGAGAGAGAGAGAAAGAGAGAGAAAGAGAGAGAAGAGAGAGAGAAAGAACACAATAGGGATTAGAGAGAGAGAGATGGCTCAGGAGTTAAGAGTGCTTTCCAGTATCTACATTGGGTGTCTCACAACTACCTGTAACTCCAACTATAAGGGATCTAGTGTCCTTTTCTGGCCTCCTTGGACACCCACACACATGGCATACATTTATACAGACATGCATACTACACATAATAAAAATTTTAAAAAGTGCTAACATTTTGGAAAAGCATATATTTAATTGAAGTTGGAAATTTATCTCTTAACCATCCATCCAGCTGGTTTCCTCTAAACGTTCTTGATATGAGTTAAACAATCACAGTGTAAAGTAGTCTTTCAACCCCCACGGCTCCTCGTCCCGATTGTCTGTAGTCAGGACCCTTCCCAGTCCCATGCATTAGCAACAATCAGTCTTTTGGTTGATTGAAAATTGAAGTCAATTTCTTCTTTTTGTAGATGCCATCTGGAGTCAGGAGGAGCCTCAGAACATGGGTCCATGGTCTTTTGTTTCCCCAAGGTTTGAAAAACAACTGGCTCGCAAGGTGAGTGCCCATTCTTATGTTCATACTTATATGCTCTCTCTCTCTTGCTCTTTGTTTTTTTTTTTTTTTTTCTTGGAGTAACAACCTATGGATGTCTTTGCCAGCTTGCTCATTTATTTAAAGATAAAGTGAAATAAAATCTACTTTAGGCTGGCCAGGGTGGTGCACACCTATATTGGGAAGTTGGATTCCCTTGAGTTTATGAGTTTGAGACCAGCTCAGGCCATGTAGTCAGACCCTGGTAACATGCAAGAGGAAGATGGAATAAAAAGAAAAGACTAGTTTTAGATTATTCCATTGGAGGAAAACATTAAGTTTATGGAGTTGTTTTTTAGATTTTGGAATATTTTCATAGACTTTCTAGTCTGAGGTACCTAAAAATAAAAATTCAAACTCTGAAATGCTCCAAAACCTAAGACCTTTTAGGGACTGAAATGATAACTTCAAAGTTCCAGATTTGGGAGAATTTCAGATTTTGGATTGAGGATATTCAACCTATAATATTTTGCTAAAAACATGTTTGCATTGCAACAAACGAACAAAACAACCCTATGACCCTTGCATATTATTATTTTCCCTACCGCTTCCTCATGCTGTCTGACACAGTGCTAGAGAGAGATGCTGAAGGGAAAGATGCTGATGAATAGTTTTGGTTTGTTTTTCACCTTGGTACCAGAAACACTCAGTTAACACTGATTCTAGACATGTTTACAACACCCTGGCACCCTACATGCCCATACAATGCTCTTAGTCTATATGTCTTTATTTTCCTCTGGAGAGGAGAAACAACAAGAATAGTGGAACCTCTGTATCATTTCATTCCATGTGCATTAGCATGTAGTTCATTCATTTAGTATGAGTTCGCTAGGCTCAAATCATTTTCACATGTAAATACATCTAGTTAAGGAAACCACAGTCAAGACATAGGTTTTTTTTTTTTTCCCTCTCACCTTATCATGTCTGGAATTCAATGGTAGATTATTCCTCCTATTCTGTTCTGTTATTCAGTATTTTTTCTTCGCTTGAACAAGCTTACAGGGAACATGTGTACCTTCTTAGTGGAACTGAGCAGAACTCTGATGTGCTCAAATGTCACTTGATTTCTTCTTTGCTCCAATGACAGCTCCGTCTCCTAAGCCGACCCCCTTTGCCAGCACCCGCGGTGGGAATCGGCACAGTGCACCAGCAGCAGCAGGAAGACATCCTCTCCAAGACCTTTACTTCCTAATGTGCTCGCTCGGAGAAAACAGGATCGCCTTCTAAGCAACGTGCCACGGGAGAAAGTGTGCTCCTCCATTCCCTCTCCTTCCCCTAGCTTAGTACGGAAGTCTGTGTTCCTCTGAAATTCTCCACTGATTTGGACAACTGAATCTGGAGCACATGAGATACACAGGGGAATTGATTTCATAAGCACGTGAAACAGATAGTAGATTTCACGCTTTGCAGGACAATAGTGTTTGTCATGCTTTGGTTAGATATGAGTGAAGTGGAAAATTAGGCAGTTGGATTCTGACTCCACTATAAGTGACCATAAATGAGTAGAGAACGTTCTTTGGCCAGAACGTAGGGCTGTGAAGAGGCCGCCCCAACACTACCTCTTAATTGGTTCAATACACATAACTGTCCATATTTTTCCTCCCTTTTAAAGTCAGCAATATTTTTGTTTTAAATGTGATCTTAGAGCCACTCTACAAAAAGTTCCAACAGACCGCTAAAACTAGACCATTCTGGATTCATGTTCTTCCAGGTTTTATCCATTATCCTTAAAAGTAAATGCTGTTAAATATAAATTCCTGAGTGTATGTACCAACAGAGTCTCCTGTAGCCCAGGCTGGCCTCATACTCACTGTGTAGCTGAGGATGACCTTGAACTTCTGATCTTCTTACCTCTACCTCTTGAATGCTGGAGTTGCAGACTGTGCAACCATGCCCAGTTAATGCTGGCAATGAGTATCCAACCGAGGGCTTGAAGAATGTTAGGCAAGCGCTTGCCCTGGCTCCTAATAAATTTTAAGTTATGAAGGATTAGCTGTATTAAAATGGACTTGGTTTTTTTCTATTAAGTTCTCCTTCCCCTCATTATATTGCTGCGATGTTTTTTAACTTTTAACTAACTTTGGTGTTTGATAGAGGGCTTTCAGTGCCAGGTTAATCACTTTTGTCTCTAAAAGTGGCAGGTACAAATATGATGTATATTTGTGCTATAAAGTACATTAGGTTTTAGCCACCTTCTCAAACCAGGTACGTGGGGTTCCATAGAGGCTGAACCTGGTGTTGGCAGCAAACCTAATGATAGCTGTGGGCGTCACTTGAGTTGGGTTCTGAGAAATGACTACCATGTACCATTCTGGCTTTATGACAGTTTTTCTAAAAGGTGATGGAGACATAGGAAGTGCTGGAATACATCCATAGGCTTTCCAATTTTACCAGCAATGGGCCATATCTTACATCATTGATGTATAGGCAGTCCTGGCTACAGTAATAGATTCACAATGTACTTTTTTTTTTAATTTTGATTTTGAGATATTTCTCACTGTGTAGCTCTGGCTGGCCTGGAACTCTCTATGTAGACCAGGCTGACCTAGAACTCAGAGGTCTCTCTGTCTCTGCTTCTGAGTGCTGGGATTAAAGGTGTATACCACCATGCCAGATTATTACTTGTATTTTAAAATAATGCTGTGGTGTACTTATTTAGTATTTCTCTAGTATTTGCCCCTCTTCTTTCTATGCTATCCCCCTTCCCTTCTGAAGCTGGGTATTAGTTCCAGTGCTTTGTACTTACTGGTTCTATCACTGAGCCAGTTCTTTAATCCTTTCCCTCCCTTTCTTTTCTGCATCCTTCAGTCCTTCTTTCTTTGTCAAGCCTTATGAATTTTATAACTTAGTACTACTTATATAAATCAGTAAAGTTTCAAAGGCAAGTTTAATAATAATAGTGTATAAGTTTTTAAAAAGTACCTTTATTCTCATATCTTTTGTTTCTTAAGAGATATAAACTCTAACTATAAAATAAGATGAAAATTAATATATTTAAAAATATTTTTGTCTTGCTCTTTCTAAATTTCTTCCTACACTGCATCTCACAAGTTTACCATTTCTCTTATGGTGTTCCCAGTATGAGCCATCAAAGTGTCTTCTGTCTTTTTACCTTTATCTCAATCACATGTTGGGATTGTGTTGCAAAAAGGGACCATTTGAATTATTTCAAATGAAACACTACTGTATTTTATTCCTCTTAGAAATCTTAATTTCTCATATCTGCTATCCATAATTATGCATGCTTAATGTTCAGAGAGAAATAGAGCTCAATTATGAAGTTAGCAAGTTGAAATATTAGAAACAATGGGAGAATTTTGCTTAAAATGACCTATTCTCAGCAAAATAAAATTTCCACCTTGTAAGAACCATTTTACTCAAATTTCGTATGTTTTCCATATACTTCCTATTTGGGAAAATATTCTGAAATTCTCTAGTTTACCTGTTTTACCTTGGAAGTTTTACTGTTTTTGAAAAGATTTTTTAAAAGATTTCTGAGAGAGAGAAAGAGACAAAGAGGCATAAAACCTTTCTGTTTTGAAGATGGGGAAGGAGCATGGTAGCAAACTGGAAAGTACTTCTGTAAGCTATTGACTACAGTGTATTACCAATTTTTCACAAATGTCTAAGAAGTTACAGTTAAGATGGGGCGGAAAGAAGAAGCTGGTTCTAGCAGCTCAGCTCTAGGCCTTGGGGGACCAGCAGGAAGCCCGGACCGGTAAACCTTATCTAGAAACATCTCTGAAAAGGAAACACCTAGTCCTGGAATTGGGTAGAGCAACCAAGAACCGCCCACTATGGCGGGCCGCCCCGCCTCCGGGCGTCCAGTTCCGCCCCCGCCGCCGCGCCAACGGTGACCATAGCAACGCGGTGGCCGTCCGCCAACGGCCGAGGCCAGGTCTGGGAGGAGACGCGAGCGCGTGTCACATGACTCCGTGGGCGGAGCTTGTGCGGGGACGGCCAGAGCGTGTCCCGAGCCTCCGCCGCCTAGGCCAGAATCGTGAGGAGAGGAGCGAAGGCAACTGTGAGCCTGCGGGTGTCGGCCGGGTGTGCTGAGCCGCCGCCATGGGCAGTGAGTGTGGTGGCTGGAGCGCGAACCCCGAGGGCTGCGGGTCCCTTCGGGCTGTGGGCAGTGGAGTCGCTTCCCCCTGGGGTGGTCTTGGGGGCGGGGGATGCGCAGGCCGCGCTGAGGTCGCCGCGGCGGCGCGAGCGGGGGACCTCCGCCAAGGCGCCTCCGGTCAGCGAGGCCTTGCCCGGCGGGTCACGGGGACTCAGGTCGCGTTTGCTCCCCTTAGGAGGCGAGGAGCGAGGATGGCGCGGGGAGGCCATTGCCTGGGGGGCGGGGAGGGGGGAGTTAGCACACTCTCCACGACTAGGACCATTTAGGCTTTTTCTGGATCTCAGGAAACTCAATAATTTTTTAAAAAATATTATTCTTGAATCATGCTTCCTTGGTGTGTTGTGATGAATAAGTCTCCCTCATTTTTTTTTTTTTTAAATGATTCATAGCATGTGTTTTCGGGGAGGAAAGGCGTGTGATGGGTAGCTCAGCATTTTCCTTGATTCTTCCCAGTACTACATTCTGTAGTGTTCATTGAAAACTGTAAGTTGGTGCGCGCGGTATGGACGAGGCCTCGTATTAGATCTTTCAAGGGCCCTGCCCAATCACTCACCCTCATGGATATTCACACAAATACTTACCTAGCAGTTCACATGTTTGTGTATAAAGGGTTACGTTAACTGCATGCCCAAGCGATGCACCCAATTGGCCAACAGTAGACATTTGGGGAAATTGGGAAGGAAATAGAAGAGACCCCTGGCCTTGAAATGCGAATAAAAATGGAATTCTGCAACATGGGGAGAGGCAATACATGGCGGCACGCAACAGCGTTTTTTGAACCTGAACGCCAGTACAGTAAATCATCAAATGCCAAGAAATCTCGGAGAGTCGCCTGGCTTGAGTTGGGAGGGAAAGGGAATGAAGAGATTCCAGGGAGTTTCCTGATGTAACCCATAGTTTATTGTTTTTTTTTTTTTTTTTAAATTACAGGTGAATGTTTTTAGAATTTAGATTTACTTTATAAATAGTCCAAATGTACTTAGATAACAAATATAATAATTATAAATCAGCGACTTGCACCTTTTTGGAGTCCTGTAGGAGTAGGAGGCAGTGTCTATCCTTCCTAAACCTTGGTTTGTCTTTCATTTACTGCAGAAGTAGCCTGGTAAAGCAGTACTTTGTAATGAAGTGTAGTTGCCATTCTCCGAGCTGATTCTTGTGTGTAAGCAAGTAGTTTGGCACGGTTACTTAGAGAATGATCTACCTTGAAAAGCAGCTGTCTGATATGTGGTAGGGATTGTCAAGTTTAAAAAGTGGTCAGTAGGAGGTGATCCTGGCTTTTTTTTCCCTAGTGCGTGTTGTCATCTTTAAGCTGTTTTAAGTCAGTACTTCAGGTTAAGCTCATTAGCTATTATACTGGGAAAGGTTCCCTCCACTGGTCTACCGTCTATTAATTACTGCATTAGCTAAGTACTGTAATAAACTGTTTGCTATATTTTATATAGTGATGATCTGATTATTTTATATTCTGCATATATAAAAGGGTTGGGTTTAACCCTGAAGAAGCAAATGAGTCATGGTGCATTACTTATTTTCCTTGTACTCAACAGCTATCTGGGAGGTTTTCTCTCTTACAGACCTACTCACTTGAACTTGAAAACATGATTATTTAATTTGTGGGGATGTGATAAACTGCTGTTAAAGAAAATTTGTTTTTGGAACCATCCAAAGATACATTTTTAAACTCTAAATTTTTTTTTACAGTCAAGTTTTTAGAAGTTATTAAACCTTTCTGTGCAGTTCTACCAGAAATTCAGAAGCCTGAAAGGAAAGTAAGTATAATATTTTAGTAATACAGCAGGTACCAGAGTGACTTACTTTGCCTAACTTCCAAGGTTGATTTGCTTACCCCAACCATTTCTGGCTGTAAGTTGAAAAACCATTACCTCCTTATCTTGCAAGCAAGTATAAATTTGGTTTTTTGTTTTGTTTTCTTTTGTTCGATACAGAGTTTCTCTGTGTAACAGCCCTGCCTGTTCTGGAGCTCTCTCTGTAGACAAGGCTGCCTCTGCCTCTGTAGACAAGAGATCTACCTGCCTCTGCCTCCCCAGTCATAGGATTAAAGGGGTATACTACCATCGCCTGGCCTGTTTTTAATTTTTAAGTTACATTTATTTTTCTCATATATATGTGTTTGTGCCTGTGCAGCAATGTACTATGGTGTACATGTGAAGGTCAGAAGGCAGCTTTTGGGAATTGAGTCTTTTCTCTCTCACCGTCAGTCTTGGCGGGGGGAAGGAAGAGAAGGAGGGAAGGTGACTGGGAGACAAAGACAGAGGAAGGGAGATTAAGACTAGGCAGGATTCTCATTCTATCAGAAATGTTGTTCCAAGTTATAGTGTTTCCCACCCCAGTGCTTCTTGGCCTTTGTGTTAGTTAAGATACAGTATACTCCTGGCCATGTTAGTGCTTTATAATTTCTGTAGTGTAGGATGTGTATATGGCTAGCTAGTGGTATGATCTGATGAATAAGTTCTGGTTAGTACCAACTGTTCTACATAACAAATTGCAAGTGTGTAAGTATATACCTCCCATATTTTGATTTCTTGTTTGGAAAGAAATACAATGAATGTGTTTTGAAGGTATAATAACTAAATCACATTGTTCTTTAATCACTGAGCATATTTGGAAGTAAGATATTTGAATTTTCAGAAATAATATTAATTTCAAATTTTCCGGTTACCAGACTAACCTCTTCAGAACTTTTAGTACAGAATTAATAACAAATAGAGACATAGAGATTGATAAGACTTTTGTCAGATTTACTGTTTTATTTAGAAGTACTTTTAATTTTTAATGACTTGAGATGGTAGAGAAGGCTACTCAGTTATACTTTAGACATCGTAAAGTGTAACTTTTCATAGTTTATGAAATGTCCCAGGATTCCTGTGTAAAATCGTTCAGTATTTTATGAAGTTCCCTTTGTGTCTGAAACTTGCATATTATCGCATCTATTTTGCCTCCTCTTTAGTTTTTTCTACCCTTGTATGGTGTACATGAAACGTCTATATTTAAATTATCTTTCTTATAGCAGCAGGTAGGAGCTAGTTGGAGATACAGCTTTAACTATTACAAGCTGTACTTGTAATAGTTAATTTCAAATTTAATCAGCACCAAATAGATCAAAAACCTTAATGTAACAAGGGAATCCCTGAACTGTGAGGAGAGGGGAGAAAGCACCTTTAGACACAGGTGTATGGAGAGACTTTCTGGATGGGACTACAGTTACTCAGAAGATAATGCCAACAGTTGACAAACAGAATTTTATGAAATTAAGTTTGTGTACAGCAAAGGAAAAGGCATTCAGAGACAGCCTATAGAATGAGAAAAAATCTTCACTAGCTGTACATCTGACATGAGGATTCATATCTAGAATATATAAAGAACTCAGAAAACTTAAAAATAATACCTTTTGTTTTGAAAAGGAAAGACTTATCTTTGAGATGCTTGGCTGTTTATTTTAGATGCAACAAGCTAAGTAATAGGTACATGCCCCAATGGGGAATGGTTATGGTGCCTTAATGTGGATTTTTGCTTTGAAATTGATTTTTCTTGGTTTTAATTGATCCTTCTTTATACTTCTTTACACAGATTCAGTTTAGAGAGAAGGTACTATGGACTGCTATAACCCTCTTCATTTTCTTAGTATGCTGTCAGGTATGTGACCAAACTATTAAGTACATGTCTGTATTACTTTAAAGTTTTGATTAGCAAGAATTAAAAAAACTGATAAAATAATATACTAAAATAATATATTGAGTGTTGCTTTTTTTGTAAATTTATTTTTACGTGTGTATGTATGTGGGTGTGGGTGTGATGTGTGGTTGCCAATAGAGGCCAGAATTGGGTGTCAGATCCTCTGGAGCTGGAGTTACAGGTAGTTGTGAGCTGCCATTGTGGGTTCTAAGAATTGAACATGTGTCCTTTGGAAGAGCAGCCAGGACACCTGCCTTTTAAGTCATTTTTTCAGCTCTGAGTTCTGCTGTTTTTATTTCTTTGTACTCTGGGATTTTGTGTATACTAGGCAGGTGCCGTGTGACTGAGTTGTATTATAAGCTGATCATCGTCACCGCTGCCGCAGTCATCATTAGCAGCAGCAGCGTTGTTATTATTATTATTATTACCATGTTTTGTTCCCAGATAGGGTTTCTTTGTGTACAGGATTTCAAAGCTGTCCTGCAGCTTGCTTTGTAGACCAGGCAGGTCTCTAGTGCTGATATTAAAGACATGGGCCACCAATGCCCAGTTTATTATTGTTGGTTTTTGTGGGTGTGGATGTGTGTGTGAGTGTTATATGCACACACACCTCACATCTTGGCCTGTGTGTGGAGATCAGAGAACAACCTGTGAGAGTTGGTTCTCGCTTTTCACCCTGTGGCTTCTAGGGATTGAGCTTAGGTCGACAGGGTTGGTGGCAGGTACCTTATCCTGCTGAGCTATTTTGCTGGCCCATGTGTTGGAGAATGAAATTACCAGGTTATTAACGTACTTTTATTTCTGTACTTGATTTAATTTTGTTTTGGATGGTCAGGAAGAGAATAGTTGTTGTTTGTTTTTGTTTTTAAATTCAGAAGTACAAAGAAAAAAGCATGAATTTATGTTTCTACCATACGCTTTTTAACATCTCTGAAGTTGTCCCCTTATTAAAAAAAAAAATCAACTTTAGGGCGTTATATGTGTAAAGTAACATTTTTAACTGTACATTTTGAAGAGTTTTGAGGCAAACTCCGATCTGTCCTTCGTCCCTGTAATTTGTCTTTCTTAGAATTCTACATATATGTTGTTGTGGTGTCTAGCATCTGACTTTATAACAGTTTTGAAATGTATTCATGTTGTCAGCATGCCAGCAGTTTTATTTCTGTTGTGAACATATCATAGTACATTCACTTATGCCTTGGACATTTGGCTGGCGTGCAGTTTTCGGCTGAAATAGGTTGCTGTGAACGTTTGTGTACAAGTCTGTCTGCTCTCAGGCATGCATGCATGTCTAGAATAGGGTTGGTGGTCTGCATGCATGTTCCATGTTCTTTACCTGAGGTGCCAGCGTTGAGACTCCCTTGTGTCATGGCTAAGGTTTTGTTTGTTTTCAACTAGCTCATCTATCTTGAATGGTAGCTGTCCTAATAGGTGGGATTTTTAGTTTGAATTTCCTTGATAAATGATACTGAGCAACTTTTTAGTGTGGTGTATGTTTGGTATAAGTTTGTCTTTTGTAAAGTGTCTTTCAAAGTCTTTTGCCTATTTTAAATTTTCAAAAATAGTTATTATTTCATTATTGAACTGTAAACTTTAATAGTTTTATTTCTGGATATAATATATAAGCTTTTTTATCCAATGAAAGTATAAAGAGTTTATTATCACCACTACTATTTTTTTTTCTTTTATTTTTGTGTTTTTTCAAGACAGGGTTCCCCTGTGTAGCCTTGGCTGTCCTGGAACTCTCTGTAGGCCAGGATGACTTTGAACCCAGATATCCACCTGCCTGCCTTCCTCCAGTGCTGGGATTAAAGTGTGTGGCACCACTGCCCAGCATCATTGCTTTTGTTCTTTAGATGAGCCTCTGTGTAGCCCAGGAAGTTGTGAGCTGCGTGCTGCAGCCTCATGACTGTTTTATACAGGAGTGTGTCACTTGCCTAACCCAGCTAAGGACTGTATAGCCCAGCTGTCCTGGAATTTGCTATGTAGAACAAGCTGCAGGTTATTTCTGAATCACAGAAATCCTCCTGCCTCTGCCTCCCAACAGTTGGCATTAAAGAAGTTTATCACTATGCTGGGTCAGACCAAGCTCAGAAAATTTGCCTGTTGTAAGGTCAAGAAGATTGTTCTCTTGTGCTCTTCTAACATTTTAGCTGGCATACACTGGCTTGTGATTTGTTCCAGGTTAACTTTGAGGGGTGGCATGAGGTGGGGGTTGAGGATTATTTCTTTCTACAAAGATATTCTGTTGTTCTAGAACAATTTATTGACAAACTTCCCAGTTGAATTACCTTGAACTCTTATTGAAAACCAGTTTTAATATAAACACATCTTGATCTCCTGTTTTCTTGATCTATATGGCTATTTTACAGTAAACTACCCTATATTAATACCCATAACATTAATGCAAATCATAACTGAAAGGTGTCACATGAGTGTTCAAGGGGAGCCCTGAGACTGATTGTTGGGGAGTGTGATGGCTGCTCTCTTGTCAGCTTGATACAATCTAGAGTTATCTGAGA
The DNA here is from genome assembly GCA_021653895.1 of Mastomys natalensis. Lineage (NCBI taxonomy): Eukaryota > Metazoa > Chordata > Mammalia > Rodentia > Muridae > Mastomys > Mastomys natalensis. Next base: position 315,027 of record JAJTUV010000558.1, read on the forward strand.
AGAGAATTTCAATTGAAAAAAATACTTCATTGAGAAAATGCCTCTCTAAGATCCACTGGTGGAAAGCTGCTGGCTGCTTTCACTATGTAGACCAGGTTGGCCTAGAACTCATAGAGCTCTGCCTGCTTCTGTCTCCTTAGTGCTGGGATTAAAAGCATGTACCACTATGTCTGGTGCATTTTCTTGATTAATGATTGACATAGGAGAGCCCTGACATTGTGGGTGGTGCATCCTGAGGGAGGTGCTCCTGGAAGGCATAAGATAGCAAGCTGAAGAAGCCATTCAGCATTACTCCTCCATGGCCTCTGCTTCAGTTCCTGTCTGAGTTTCTGCTCTGGCTTCTCTGAATAATGAAATAAACTCTTATCCAAGTTGTTTTTGTTCATGGTGTTTTTTCACGGCAATAGACACCCTAACTAACACAGGGGATAGGAGTTATTAATGCCATAGATAGATAGAAAGAGAGGCACAGTGGGTGCCATGAGGAGAGTTGAGGCCCCAGTATCAGACAGCAGGCTCTCTCATTCCTAAGCAGGAGGCATAGAAGAAGGATCAGGAGCCAGATTTTTGGCCATCAGTGCTCATGTCTTAGGATGGAAAGATGTTAGGACCGGTGTCTGTTAGCTAGGGACTCAAGTGTCTTAGGGTGCCAGTTGGTATCTATGACAGGAAAACTGCTGGAAGTATTGTGTTCTGAGCAGTAGCTGGATTCTGACATTACATTCTTATGCTCATCAGTTAGGAAAAGTCTTGAAGCTCTCTTCTTTTTTGAAAAGTCCCAACTCTAGGTCTTTTATGTTTCCATATAAATATCTAGAGTCATGTGTATTTTTGTAAAAAAAAAAAAAAAAAGCCCATTGGGAATATCACACACACACACTGTTTTGACTTCTTAGGCCGATTTATGAGGATTGTCATCTTAAAAATACTGAATCTTTTAATATAGGGATCAGCAAACTTTAACCTGTAATAGTGCAGATAGTGATGTTTTGGGATTTAAATCATTACCCAGATCCCAAGAAGGAAACAAATAAAAGAATGACCTCCAGGCCTAATGTCGTAGGCTTGTGATCTTAGTTCCTCTGGAGACTGAGGCAGGAGGGCCCAAGGCTAGCCTGGGCAGCTTAGAGAGACACTGTCTACAGAGTTAAAATGATAACAGAATAAAACCCAGTGGCTCCCTCCCTGACCCTGAAGGGGGCTCGTCTAGTTTGTATAAGCCCTACATTCAGTATCCCCTAACAAAAATACCCACCTCCTCGACATTTCATACTAGAAACAATGCTGTTTCTCAGGAGTATCGCATGCCATGGCCCATTTATGCCTTTGTGTTACCTATTTTCCCTGTGTTTATATAGTTGCTAAGCTGCTGCTTTTTGTCTTTCTCACGTTTGGGCAGATCTGCCCAGTGTGGGTGATTTCAGCTGAATATAAAACAAGTTCTAGCCAGTTTTCTCTAGCTTGAGGGAATGGTGGGAGGTGAGATAAGCTGAGAGCATTACATTAAATACTTCCAGTACTCTGCTTTGAATTTTTTCTCTCCTTCCTTCCTTCCTTCCTTCCTTCCTTCCTTCCTTCCTTCCTTCATTTCTCCCTTCCTTCCTTCCTTCCTTCCTTCCTTCCTTCCTTCCTCTTCCTTCCTTCCTTCCTTCCATTTCTCCCTTCCTTCCATTCTCCCTTCTTCCTTCCTTCCTTCCTTCATTCTCCTTCCTTCCTTCCTTCCTTCCTTCCTTCCTTCCTTCCTTCCTCCTCCTTCCTTCCTTGTTGTTGTTGACTCTCTTCAGAGCTTCTCACCACCTAACTGTGGAGGTCTATATTGTGTTCTAGTCTCCAGGTCATTCCTCAGTTGTCAAACGTAGCATAGATCCATAATCTTTAGTTTTATTCTAGAGTCACCCCCATTGCTCAACTTCCCTTCCTTTTCAGCTGCTGTTTCTAATTCCTCTTAACGAAAGCAAGGAGAATAAAGGTACCAGTAGATTACTGAACTTCAGTGTACTGTCCCATGCATGGCTCTTGGTTCTTCAAATCTGTCGCCTTTTTCTTGTTTAGCAGCTGTATTAGTCACTTTCCTTGCCCTGCAACAAAATACCTGACAGAAGCAACATCAGGAAGGGATGGGATGGTGTGTTGTGGCTCACAGCTTAAGGATTTGTTTTCAGTCCATAGTGCCAGAAAGGCTCAGTGACTGGAGCATAGGGTGACTGGTCACATTGTGTCAACTGTCAGGAAGCACAGAGAGATGAATGCTGATACTCAGTCTGCTTGACTGTTTGACCTGCTTTAGTGCTTGAGCCAACCCATGAGGGGATGTTTCCCACTTTCAGGATGGCTCCTCACCCTTCAGACTTCTCTGAAATACTTTCTTTTTTTGTTTGTTTTTTGTTTTTCAAGACAGAGTTTCTCTGTGTAGCCCTGGCTGTCCTGGAACTCACTCTGTAGACCAGGCTGGCCTCGAACTCAGAAATCCGCCTGCCTCTGCCTCCCAAGTGCTGGGATTAAAGGCGTGCGCCACCACTGCCCAGCTGAAAACACTTTCTAGATATGTTTGAGCTTGCTTCTTAGGTGATTTCTAAATCCTATCAAGTTAACACTCAAACTTAACTATCACAGCTGCTTTGTATATGTTTTTATTTTCCTGTAGCTTTTTAAAATTCTGATTAGCTCTGACTCTTTCATATGTATATTTTGTTATGTGCCAGAGTGGGGAAGTCCTGTAATGTAACTGAAACCTGCCATCTTGTCCACTTGCAGCACTGAGGGTGAACCATGGCCCCTGAGCTTGCTGTGCAAATACTGAGCCTGATTTCAGATCTGTAACTTGAAGTCCCATCTCAGATGTGCCTTATTTAGCTTTGGCTTCCTACTGCTTTTGAAAATTTCTGTTGCTCACTTTCTACATCTCCATGTAGTCAGTTCAGGTTTCCATTAGCATGGAATATTTGGGGTTTTCAGAGTATACAATACAGTAGTATTATATCAGTATTTTGCCAGATTTGCTAAAAGATAGACTTTACAGAAAATAGACTTAGCAGTTTCCTTGGACACTTAAGGACTCGTGACTCTGGCAGCTCTAGAGGAAGGCTAGAGTGTTGTGTTCCAGATAAGGACTGTCCTGTAGTGCTGCTAGCTTCCTAGCCACTGGCTTTCTCAGTCCTTACTTATCTCAGGTGATACAGGGTACACACAACCTGTCGTGCCTTCTGCTTTACCATTTTCATTGTCTAGCTTAATAAGAGTTCAGATATCCCAGAGATTTAGTTAATTAGAACTTCGGGCTGTGGATTTTGGAATTTAAAAATACATTTAAAATTGTTTTACAGTTTGTATTTTTTGCATTTATGTGTGTGTGTGCGGTTAGGTATGGAGGTGTGTGGCTTCCTGCTTATCTAGACTTTTTGGTCAACAAGCCACAGGGATCCTCCGTCTCTGCTCCTTCCTGCTTTGTGGTTACAGACATGTAGTGTCATGTTGTTCTTGTCATGTGGTACCATAGCTCTCAGGTCATCATGCTTATGTGGAAAATACGGTTATCAACTGAGCTAACTTCTCAGTCCCTACAGGTTTTTGAAATTAGCAATGTAAGTTTCTTTGTGTCTGAACTTGCATTTTTGAGAAAGCAATGTATTATGTTTGAGAAGGGGGTTTCACCAACTGCTGTTTCTTAGACATGGGTTGGCATGGAGTTATATAATAGCCCAGTGGTAAAGGGCTTACCTAGAATGTGTCAGGCTCTAGGTTTCTCCCCAGTATGGTAAGGAAACTAAACATGGGTCCTGTAATAGGCAATCATTTGAAGGTTTTTTCTTTCCTTGTTTTCTCCCAGCTTCCCTTTTTCGTCTCCTCCCTCCCCACTCTCTTTCCCTCCCCTCCCTCCTTCCCTCCTTCCTTCCCTCCCTTCCTTCCTTCCTTCATTTCTTTCTAATTTTCTTCCTTTCCCTCCCTCCCTCCCTCCCTCCCTCCCTCCCTCCCTCCCTCCCTCCCTCCCTCCCTCCCTCCCTCTCTCCTTCCTTCCCTTCCTTTATTTCTCTCTGATTTCCTTCTCCTCCCTCCTTCCCTCTATCCTTCCCTCCCTTCCCCTCTCCCTTCCTTTTCTTGTTTGCTGTTGCTGCTTCAGTCTTCTAAGTGCTGGGATTATACGTGTAACCCATCAGGTCTACCCAAAGGTTTTTGTTTATTTCTGGATTAAAAGTTAACATGTATTGGGGTGTATTAGACTGCTCAAAATTCAGAGCTATCCTGGGCTACATATCAAGTTGTAGACCAGCCTGCATTATTGAATAAGAAAATTGTTTAAAAAAATGGGTGGGAGATGATATTTTATGATAGAGTATTTGATAATTCCTAAAGAATAAGGAAGAAAAATCAATCATAACCTCGCCTCTTAGAGATAATCAGTATTTAACCCTTAAAAAGATTACTTTTCCAGTATTATTTTCTGTATGTATTTTTAGAGTTTTGAACTCATACTGTATAGAGTTTTGAATTTTAGTTTTTATTCCAGGGTTTGTTTTGTTTGTTTGCGACAAGGTTTCTCTGTATAATAGCCCTGGCTGTCCTGGAACTTGCACTGTAGGCCAGGCTGGCCTCAAACTCAAAGAGATCCACCTGACTCTGCCTCCCAGGTACTGGGATTAAAGGTGTATGGTACCACACTGGCAGGAATACTAAAGTGTCCTTGCTTTCTTAGAAATTACAAGCAGTCAGTCTCTAGCAGGCATTGTGGGCCAAACGAGCATTTTAATTAAGAGCAAGTCTGCCTGCAGAGTGCCCTTGTGTTCCATTAAGAGTTTTGTGTGCTGATGTTTCAGATTCCACTGTTTGGGATCATGTCATCGGACTCTGCAGACCCCTTCTACTGGATGAGAGTTATTCTTGCATCCAACAGAGGTATGTGCTTCTGACCTCCATCCTGCTGTCAAACAGCTGCTTTGTGGTTTTATATAGGAGAGACAAAATAAACCCATTGCTTAGGAGGTGAATCCAGCTTGTAATAATGACAACACTGGCTCTGTGTGTGTGTGTGTGTCTGTGTGTCTGTCTGTGTCTGTGTGTGTGTACACATATATGTGTGTGTACACAGTGAAGGTCAGGTTGACTAGTGTTTACCTCAATCACTCTATATACCAATATATTTTTGAGACAATGTTTCACTATGTAACCCTTGCTGACCTGGAACTTTTTATGTAGATTATGCTGGCCTCTGAGATATCCTCCTGCTTCTGCCTCCTAAATGCTTCGATTAAAGGTGTGTGCCATCACGACCAGTTTACCTTTTATATGGAAGCTGGGTCTCTCATTTGAACTTAGAACTTGCCAGTTTTGATGGTCTAGGTAGCCTACTCTAGACAACCCATATTGTGTCCTGAGAGCTTAGGTTACAGGTGGTCCACCACACCAGCTTATGTGTACATGGGTGCTGGAGATCTGAACTTTGCACCTCATTTGTGCAACAAGCCCTTTACTCACTGAGCTAGCTCCTTAGCCAGGGTTTTCCCACATAATATCCCATGGTTTGCAGTGTCAGGGAGGTGATGTACTTGAATTGGAGTTTAATTCTTGGAGAGAGGAAAGGTTTAGCCAAAGCCCTCAAGTATAAGACAGCAGGACTCACACAGACTTAGAGATTGTGAGTGAGGGCTGCCAGCAATGCGGCTAACCAGGAGTTATGGCTGGATCAGGAGCCTGCTTGATTTCACAAATAGTGAGTGCATATTTGGGGGAAATACTTTGAGTAGATGCCAGTCTTTTGGTAGTTGTTTTTAGATTATAGGAATAATATTGATTCATTTACTAATTAAAATCGTGTGTGCGTGTGTTTGTGCTTGTGTGCTCACACAAGTCCCAGAGAGCACGTGGAGGCCAGAGGACAACTTTGTGGAGCTGCTCTTTCCTTCTTCCTACCTTTACATGGGTTACAGGGATTGAACTCAGGTTCAATCCAGGCTCGTCACTAAAGTGCATTTCCTCACTGAGTCATCTCACCAGCTCTTATTATCACCCTTCTTATTTTCTGCCAAATTTATTAACAGTTTGAAATATTCTGGTTGCACTCACCCCCTCCCCCACCAGTCTCATCTTCCTGCTGAGTCCACGTCCCATTTTCATGCCTTCTTTTCTCATTCTTTATTTTTGTATTTATGTGTGTTTTGCCTACATGTATGACCATGTACTACATGCACGCCCATGGTGACCAGTATAAAAAACCTTTGGAAGTGGAGTTGCAGATAGTTGTGAACTACCATGTGGGTGCCAGGAATCAAGCCTGGGTCTTCTAGAACTGCTGAGCCTTCTCTCCAGCCCTCTTGCTTTGTTTTTGCTTTGTGTCTTAGTGGGCTTGGTGTGGAGTGGTCCACTAGGACGTGAGTAAATCACCAGTGATTTACTGGTGATCACTGAAGACAAATGTTCAAGTGGCCCAGTCTCGTGCAGGCTTTTTATAAGCCTCAGTATTTACTGTGGGTTCATGAGTGCCACAACCAAAATGCATTCCACTTTCCATTAATCTAGTCTACTTCTTCCCACCTTTTCTGAGACATCCCGAGTGATGGAGGGTGGTGACATGGTCCTTCTCTGAAGCTACAATAGCTGCTGTTGCAGCACTTTGCAGCCACCCTTTGTGAAGCACTATCACTGTAGAGGCATGCTGTTCACGCTGACAGCACTGACATGCGTCACTGATTCTTGAAGTTTATAAGTCTCAAGCATTGGATTTGTAAAATGCACCAACACATATGATGTACATTTCCTGTGATGTGGTAAGTTCGATATTCATTTGTAATAGTATGTTGCTTAAAAATAGGACTACATACCAAATCCATATATTCATTAATATATTATATATTATATACACACACACATCACACACACACCACACACATCAAATACATATTTGTATGTATGTATGTATGTAATTCCTCACATGTACTGTTCATTTTTTTTTTTAAGATTATTATTTATTATTAGGTACATGTAGCATGACTTCAGACAACACCAGATAGGGCTCAGATTCCAATTACAGATGGTTGTGAGCCACCATGTGGTTCATGAATTGAACTCAGGACCTCTGGAATGAGTCAGTGCTCTTAACCTCTGAGCCACTCTCCAGCCATGTTCTTTTTTTAATGTCTTTAGTGAGTTACTTCATTTAATGGGCATATTACAGTATGAGACTATAATGTAACTTATTTAATCATTGACTCAACCAGCATTTCTTTGTTTTTAAAGATTTGTGTATTTATTTTATTTATGTGAGTATACTGTAGCACCAGAAAAGGGCTTCAGATCCCATTACAGATGGTTACCAGCCACCATGTGGTTGTTGGGAATTGCACTCAGGACCTTTGGAAGAGCAGTCAGTGCTCTTAACTGCTGAGCCATCTCTCCAGTCCTCAACAAGCATTTCTTGATCTTACTGTGTACCACGTGCTAAGTGTAGCACCTAAGACAATATCCTGAGCCTTGCAAGGATGACCCACTTGTGATACCAGCACTTAGGAAGTAGAGGCAGGAGAATTGGGACTTCAAGGTCATCCCTTGCCACATAGATAGTTTGAGGGTAGCCTGTGCTAAATACCAAGCCTCTTTCTTAGAAACAAATAGGGTTTGATGAGATGGTTAAGCAAAGATAAAGCACTTGCCACCATGCTTGGTGATCTGCACGCTTATTCTCCAGGACCCACATGATGGAAGGAGAGAACTAACACAATGCAGAATTGTACTGTGTCAGTTGTGTGCCCAGACACATACACTCTCACATACAGACAAATAATGGAAATAAGTAATAGAGTAAAACGTAAAAGTTTATATGACCCGAAGAGAAACTGGACTATAATAAGTAAATAAATATGATCAAAAGCTAAATAATCCCCAATTTTAGTGTAAGTTTTAAAAGCAATGATTTAAAGAAAACTCTTGGAAGTTCTTCCTTTTCCCCTCCCTCCTTCTTTCCTTCCCTCTCTCTTTCCTTCCCTCTCTCCCTTCTCTCCCTCCTCCCCTCCGTCCCTCTCTGCGTTGGAGATTAAATATAGGGCTTTGCATGCGCTAGGCAGTTGTGCTAGCTACACCCCTACCTTTGTTTACTTATTTATTTTTAATTTTGTGTTGCTGGCAATTAAACATTAGTGCCTTACATGTTAGACTGTATTTTACCACAAAGCTATATTATATCATGTTATAAATTACAAATATAAATGTATTTGTTAATAAGTGCATGTGCCTGTCTGTCAGTCTGTATTTAGAAGCCAGAGGACAACTCTCAGGAATCTGTTTTCTCCTTCCATCATGCAGGTCCTGGGAACTGCACTCGGGTTGTTGGGCATGCTGACAAGTGCCTTTACTGACTTAGTCATCTTGCTGGCTCCTAGCCTCTTGATTTTTACATTTTTTTTTTTCTCCTTTGAGGCAGGATATTGAAGCCCAGGGTCTCATGCTCTCTATAACTTAGCTGTACCAGCCAGACTCAAAAGGTTTCTTTTAAAAAGGACTTCATATTTTAAGTTTAGAATTTATAGAAATTAAAATTTTTATGGCATAACACTTTTTAGCTATTGTGTTGTTGCTGGTTTGTTAATAAATGATCTTCTATTAATGTTTAAGGAATTAATGGGCATTTGGTAATATTTAAACACATTTATTAAATGTTCAAGGCTGGGATGCTCTAAACTGAACTGTATTATGTACAAAGTTATTTACTTTTTGTCCCTTCCTTTACAGGAACATTGATGGAATTGGGTATTTCCCCAATTGTAACATCTGGTTTGATTATGCAGTTATTAGCTGGAGCCAAAATCATTGAAGTTGGAGATACACCCAAAGATAGAGCTCTGTTCAATGGAGCCCAGAAACGTGAGCAATCATAAAGTTAAAGAGGTTTTTCCAAGTTTGAGTATGTTTGTGGTAAAGATGTTTCCTAGTGTTTTGGTTTTATTGTTTTTTTTGTCTTTGGTTGTAAGCATATACTCCTTTTTTGTCAGTATTTGGTATGATCATTACCATTGGGCAAGCCATTGTGTATGTCATGACGGGGATGTACGGGGACCCTGCGGAAATGGGTGCTGGGATCTGTCTCCTTATCATTATACAGGTAAGAGACCCTGTGTTTTCCTACACTAATAAAAACAGTTTGGTACCTTTATCTAATAGTTCTTTTGGTGAATGATAGAAGTCATTTCCTACTAAATTATTGAATTACAATATTAGTACTGAAATGACATAAATGTGTTGATGTAAAAAAGTTTATTCTAATAGCTTCACATTGTTCTATGATGTTCATTTTCCACACTCTGATGTCTCTGAAATCAACTGTGTTCCCTCAGTTAACAGTACATTCCTGTTGTTGCCAGCCAGGTGGCAGCGGTTGGGTTTTCATTGCCTTTGAGTGGCTGTCAGCTTGACCATAGTGGCTGAGGTTAGCATCCTAGCTGTTACTTTATACCTTGTTGGTACAATAGATGTTTGAGTTTACTTTTGGCCAAAATCACTTGAGAAAACCCATTGTGAAGCGCAGCATTGTGTCAACTCCTGGAGTCCCAGTTGTTTCGGAGGGTGTAAGAGACATAGAGACAAGCATGTGCAACATTAAACTGGTATCATGGAAATGAAACTTGCTAATCTCAGAAAGTACATTAACAGCAAGCTAGATGAAAACCAGCTGTCCACTTCTGAAATAAATTGGTTGTAATAAGATACTTTGTTGTAGTTTACCTGGCAGGCCTTAAACTTGGAGGCTTCTTGTCTCTGCACGAGTGCTTAGATTTTAGGGATTTACCAGAGTATCTAACCCTTTTCTTTCTTGGTGGAATACAAATCTATGATGTTCTAAATAATTTTAGTGCCAGCAAAATACCATATATACTCACATATATGTGTTCCATGGAGGATTGGTTTGTTTGTTTGTTTATTTATAGCAGTGTCGTATAGCCTGGGCTCAAACTCAGGATATAGCTGAGGATAACCTTGAGCTTCTGCTCTTCCATTCCTATATCCCAGGTGCTAGCATTATTCATATACTCTATACCAGACCTGGTTTATGCAGGACTAGAGCTTTGTGCATGGGAGTCAAGCTGCCAACTTAGCTACAGACCCAGCCCTCTGTGGGCTTCCGAAATGGATATTTCAGAATTGTGTTTTTAAAGACCAGCATAATTTTGACTATATATAATGTTCAGAGGATTTTTTTTTCTTGTTAAAGTTTTAAGTTAATAAAGTATGTATACTAGAGTTCTGGTTACTGTGGAAATTTACTTTACTGTTTGAAATTAGAATTAATTTAGGATTTTTTTCCCTAATAATTCAAAAGATCAAGTTCTTATTTTTGAAATAGTCTCAAATGCCAGTATTTGGGAAATAAATGGCTGACTCAGATGGGCATGATTTCCTTCCTTCCTTCCTTCCTTCCTTCCTTCCTTCCTTCCCCTTTCCTTCCTTCCTTCCTCTTTCTTTTTCTTTATTAATAAGCAAGTCAGTGAACTTGACTCAGGACAGGGTTTGCATGGTTAATAAGGATGACCTCTAATAGGCTGTAACTGTTTTGTCTGTGCACTATTGAGTCTGTGGAAACTTGCCAAGGCCTAGTGAGTTCTTTTCCAGTGTAAGTTTCCCAAGAGAATAATAGTTACTTTATGTCTCCATTTACAAATCACTTGTTTGACACATTATAGCTATTGGGACTTGGAGAAGGAAGAGCTGCAGGGGATGGGGAGAGAAGATCCTCTGGACACTGACTTTAGTATCCTTCAGTGCTTAGAGTTCTTTATATTGCTGGCACAGTGCTAAAGAGGCTACTGATAAGACATCATGTTTGTTTTTGTTTCTTTAAAGCAATGTGTGTCAACCCCTGTGGGGATGAAGGACCCTTGGGGGGGTTGCATATCAGATACTTACAACTCAAAACAGTAGCAAAATTACAGTTAAGAATAGCACTGAAAGCCATTGTATGGTTGGAGATCAGCACAACATGAGGAACAGTATTAAAGGGCCACCACATTAGGAAGACTGAGAACCACTGGTTTAAAACATTTGCTTTATGTAGTCAATAAAGTTTTACGCTTTTAAAATTTTTCTTTTAGAGTTGAGGGTTGGATCCAGGACCTTGAGAACACCAAGTACTCACTACTGCTGTGATACTTCGTTAGCCTAAAGTAGCCTTGACTTTAAAAAAGACGTTCAGAACTAGTATTAGACTCAGAACATTTTGTACCAGTGAAATTTCTCTGGTACTTTCCTTAAACTAGGCTTAGAATCATGGAGTGTAGTGAGTAGCTGTTTGGGTGAGGTGGCCTTTACAGCACAGCTCGTACATTTCAACTGACAAGTGGAGTTCAGGATATATTTTGAAGTTTCTTTTAAACACTCAGAAATCTCATTATTTCTAAGAAGGAAATGAGAAAAAAATCTGTATTGTTGACATAATTGGTATATAATGTGATGAATTCTTTTAGTGTTAATGAATAAAGAAAAATGTCATGTTTGATTGTTGGTGGGCAGTGACCCATTTGTGTCTTTTCAAGGGATTGCTTACATTGAAAATATGTGGCTACACAGAAGAGCTATGATTGGATCAGTGTGTGTTCACCTAGAAACGTAGGGTTTTGAGAACTGTTTGCATGCTGTTACAGAAGGTATTTCTCACTTTGTTTCTGTTTCACTCATATAGTGCTCTGTCCACTAATTGGGTTTGAAATCTAAATTGGGTCTTAATTGAAATTATAAACAAAATAGAAAGTGTCATTGTCCATGGCACATAGTAAAGGTGAGTATGTTTTTGTCAAACTAAGTGGTATGGGTATGCCACTCGAGGTTGACAGCCAGTGTGATTTTCCGTCCACTCAGGTTCACAGGGTGCATTCCACACGTACACTTGGTCATTGCTCTGTTCTCAGTGGGCTTCGTGGAGTGCTGCCATCATTTTCTGCTTCCTCTTCCTCAAGCATACTTTTATTTTATTTATTTTTATTTATTTATTACTATCTTTTCTCCTATTTCTCAAATTGCATAAACCATTTCTCATTTAGATTTATTTATACATTACTCCTTCTGGGAAAAGATGAGTCTCATTTCCAAAGGGTAGTCATGGCTCTGTAGGCCAACGTTATTCTGCATGGGGGGCTTTAGGTATTGTAGAACTTTTTGAGTCTTTGGACAGATCATCTATCAAAACCATGACTGACTTATTTGTGAGTAGGTACTGTCCCCTGCAGGGGGGATGGTTGCTATATTTATGACTGGGAATACTCAATGATCATTACTTACCTGTGGTCAAAATAAAATCTAGCCCTGACTTCTCTGTTACTTTGTCAAAATGTCAAACTTGAGTTTTCAAACAGTAAAAGGCTACCATGATCTCCTCAGGAGTTTGAGAACTATGCCCTCTTTCCAGTTGATTGAAAGTTAAACTAAAACTTGAAGTAGACAAGTTAGGCTGTGTACAGGCACTGAAATGGCATCTAGGTGTGTGCAAGGTAAGCATGCTCAGATGTATACTGTGGCTCACTGACAGGTGACATGAGTAGTGAAGGTGGGCTGCTTGGGTGGTGGGCTGCTTGGGTGGGGAGAGCTCAAAGCTACTTGCTCTTGAGTAGGGGAGAGTGTGAAGTAGGACGTGTGGGAGGTAGTAAGGAGGGGCTCACCGTGTGCCTTATTTCCCTCTAGACGAGGTCATGTCAGTCAAGAAGGGGCCAATGACTGAAACTTGGTTTTATTGATACAATTTTTATAATATGCATGTCTTCTCCAAGAATAGCCATAAGTTAAATTTAGTATGTTTTCATAAAAAAAAACCAAAACAAAACAAAATGAGGGGCTGGATAGATGGCTTAGTGGTTAAGAGCACTGACTGCTCTTCAAGAGGTTCTGAGTTCAATTCCCAGCAACCACATGGTGGCTCACAACCATCTGTAATGGGATCTGACGCCCTCTTCTGGTGTGTCTGAAGACAGCTATAGTGTACTCATATAAAAAAAAAAATAAATTTTTTAAAGAATGAGCTTGAAAACACAGTAAAATCTTAACTTTTCACATTTATATTCACTCTTTGTTATAATAAGTGTAGAATAATTTTTTTTATATTGCTGTGCTCTGTTTTTTTGGCTTATTCTATACATACTATGTTATATAGAAAATATATACAGTACTTTGTAAAATGTGTTAATGTCACTCCTTAGGAATAGAGGGGATTCTTTTAAGTTTTCTGTAATTTATTTGGCTTTTTAATTGCATGGAGGTATTTGGAATATTTTCTATTTCTCCCAAAGTAAACATTGTAAGGAAAACTATTCAGATGGTATAACTGAGGTGAAAGGTGCTGTATAACGAGGCAGTATTCCTAGTACGCTGATATTCAGAACTGGCCTCTGCTTCGTAGAGCAGGTCAGAAGCTCACACATGCCACAGTGGTGAAGAGCATCGCTCAGGTCTTATACTGGGAATGCACAAACTGTGAAATAGCCGTTCATCTGCCCCTTCCTGAGTTTTCTTGCTTCCGCTTACGTGCATTTCTTTCCCCACAGTTGTTTGTTGCTGGTTTGATTGTGCTGCTGTTAGATGAGCTGCTACAGAAGGGTTACGGCTTGGGGTCTGGTATTTCCCTCTTTATTGCCACCAACATCTGTGAAACCATTGTCTGGAAGGCCTTTAGTCCCACTACCATTAACACTGGCAGAGGTACATCTCACAGTGACTGCAACTGCACGAGTTTTGCTGGATGTATGCTGAAAATGAGTTCATGATGCAGCAGCACATGCCTGTAGCCACTCCAGTTTGCTACCTCAGGGGACCACAAATGCTAAATGTTTAAAACTTACTGAGCAGAGATGTATGAAGTATGCAGTAGTAAGTCCAAAAGAGTGCATTCTAACCTCTGCTCGTTTAAAGTTTCAGTGGTTGCAAATAGTATTGCAATTTTGACTTTTGACCTTGCTTAAGCCATTGCTGCCAGAGTTGTTTACCTCCCTGCATGCAGTGGAGGGACAGAAAGGTAGTGGATTACGATTCGGCCGTCCTCAGGGAGCACTCACACCCTTGCCTCTAACTGGCTTTGTAATAGCATCTACGTTGTGCAAGATTTCATTCTTTACCCATATCCCTTTCCACTTCTCAGATGTCATGCTGTCCTAATTGGTCAGTGTCTAACTTGGATCCCAGCCTTAAGAAAATAACAGATAGTTTATTAACATTCTTGGTGCAGTGAGCTAATGGCAAGTGTGGTAGATAACATACCTGCTCTGAATCTGATATTTGTATTCTGCTTTGCTGCTGCTTTTTATCATCCCTTAAAGTAATCCTGTTTCCCTAGAGTAAAGGAGAGGCAAACCTGTGTGAATCAAAATTGCAGATTTATGTTGAAATTTGCCTCCATGATAGAAATATGTTTCGAACCCACACACATGGTTATGCCATAAATCCATACAACATAGAGTCATAAACTGGTAAATTGACTCGAGGTTTAAGTTATTTGTTTAAAACTTTGAGGCAACTTTGGAAGAGGTATCCACAGTTCATTTCTGTCTTGATTTCTCAGGTACGGAGTTTGAAGGTGCAGTCATAGCTCTGTTTCATTTGTTGGCTACCAGGACAGACAAAGTGCGAGCCTTGAGGGAGGCCTTTTATCGGCAGAACCTCCCCAACCTTATGAACCTTATCGCCACAGTTTTCGTCTTTGCTGTTGTCATATATTTTCAGGTGAGTAACGTTCTCACTGCTTGGAACTGCTCATTTTCTTGTAACAAGGAGAATGCTGTTCAAAAGGATGGTGTCTAACAAGTGATGTTTCAGGAACCACTCTTTAAACTCTAGTTTGAAGGTGGGAAATACTGCCATAAAATAGGAAAAAAGGCAGGCTGTTTGGGGAGGATACAGGTTCTGTTCTCACTGCCCCAACCCCGCTGCAGCTACCCTTTCCTCTGTGCACTCTCTGACGTATACTTCTCTTACTCTTCATTTCATTTGTAGGGATTTCGTGTTGACTTGCCCATTAAATCGGCCCGGTATCGTGGACAGTACAGCAGCTATCCCATCAAGCTCTTCTACACATCAAATATTCCCATAATCCTCCAGTCTGCCTTAGTTTCAAACTTGTACGTCATTTCCCAGATGCTGTCTGTTCGATTTAGTGGCAACTTCTTAGTAAACTTACTAGGACAGTGGGCCGTGAGTATGTTTATTTTTATTAAGTATTTAAAATTTGTATTTTATAGTTTTATTTTTAGCTGATTGAGATAGATATCGAAACATTTTCAAATTTATTTACCTTTACCATTTTGTTTTGAAAATTTGGTAAATGTGTTCTAAGATTAATATTTTCCTATGTAGGAAGCATTTTTGAATAGCTTTCATTTCAATAGCTTTTTCATTTGAATAGCTTTTTAGGCTAAAAGAATCATAAAAGTGCTTTCCTAAAAGTGCTTTTCTGTTTTGTAGTCTTTGTTGTTTAGAGACATGGTCTCATGTTATAACCCAGGCTGACTAAGGAGTCTTCTTGCCTCAGCCTCTGTATGTAGGAATCACAGGCTTGCGCCACCACATCTGGCCTCTTTCATCTTGTTCTGTTGTCTGTTGTAACATTTTCTATTTGCCAGCATAGGGAAAGGAGACCTATTTACAGATAATTGTAAAAAGGGGAAGAAAGACTCATCCTTTTCTTTCTCTCTCATTTTCCATGACCTGAATGGCAGTGAACTAGCTTGCTTTTGACTAGGCTGGAGATGGGCATGTAGTTACTAACAGACTGAAAACTGGAAACAGAATCCTTAAATCCAAAAAAGCAAAATAATCTACAAATCTTTATTTTTTAAAGCAATACAGCCAAAATTTGATCATAAAACAGGAGTATTTTCCCTCTTAAATTACAGAATTAAAAGGGCAATCTCCCATTTTTCTTTATTCATTTATAGAAACTCTTAATTTGCATTATACCAAAAAATATTAGTATTTTGGGGTCCTTGAAATATAGTATCTATTCTAGATAAGTACACTAAAATGTATAACTTGGGCAGTGAGCTTTTTTGTTGTTGTTTGTTTTGTTTGAGGCTCAGGCTAGCCTCAGCCACTTGATCCTCCTGACTCAGCTTTCTGAGTGCTGGGGTTATAGGTGAGTGCCTCCATGCCTGGTTTCCTTTATTCATTTATTTAAAGTTTTTCAAGAAAAGGTTTTTCTGTGTAGCCCTGTCTTTGATCTGGAACTCACTCTGTAGAGTAAGCAGGCCTTGAACTCAAAGATCTGCCCACCTCTGCTTCCCAGTGTTCGGAATAAAGGCTGACACTACCACCACCTGGCATGCTTGCATTCTTAATACTGTAAATGCAACAGGGAGTTGAGAAACATTTCAGATTCTAAATATAACTAGAGATTAATTATAATTTTTTCTATTTCTATCCTCAATATTTTGTAGATATGTTTTTTAAAACTCATTCTTTGTTAACAACACTGAGTGTCTTACACAAAATGAAGTACATAATTCTGAACGAATGAAGGATGCAAAGTTAACTCTTAAAATTGTATATGTTCATTGGCTATAAGGCTAGTGAAATGGCTCAGCAGGTAAAGGTGTTTTCTGTATAAGTCTAACACTGTTGAGTTTGATCCCCAGATTAAACCAATGAAAGGATGGCAGGAGAGAAACAATTCCACAAAGTTGTCCCTTGATCTCCACATATGCACTGTACCATACACTTACCAACCCACAGACAGCGTACACACTACATAGTAATAAGGTGTTTTTAAAAAATTAAAACATGGTCATACGATTGTGAAAAATGCAATCATGACATTGTGGCCAATGCAGCTGTAGTCTCAGAGTATCAGGAGGCAGATCACTTCAGCAGTTCTGGGTCATCTGGGCAACAAGTGAGACCTCATGTCAAAACAAAAAAAACAAATCTTAAGGTCTATTGGTGCAGTGCAGTGTAAGGCCATACTATGCGGACACTTCAAGGCCCTGGGTGTAACCTCAGAACAAACTAAGCCTATTCTCAGCTAGTAGGCATGACTCTGTTCTTCAATTTGTTCATAGGAAGTCAGTGGGGAGGGCCTCTCGCTCCTACCTGTTTGTGGCCTTTGTCTCATATCTCCTCCTGAGTCCATGGGAGCCTTTTGAGGATCCCTGTTCATGTAGTTGGTATTATTATCTTCATGTTGGGGTCATGTGCATTCTTTTCTAAGACGTGGATAGAAGTTTCTGGTTCTTCAGCCAAAGATGTAAGTATATGGCTACTTAAAAATAATTTTGTAAAGTTCATGGTATTTGGGTACCAAAATTGTTTTATTTATTATTATTATTTTTTTAATAGTAAGTTGGTAAGCTTTATTTTCTGGAAGATCATGCCTCTCGAACTGTCACTAGAGCCACAGTGTGTTTAGCAACCACTTTACATGTGCCTTTCCAGGACCAAGTAATCTTAGTTTTAAGCTTTGTTCATATATTCTTAGTGAGACTTACCCCTAATAGGCTAAAAAAGTTGGTTCTACTGAACTTTTACAGTAGCTTTGTGATCCTCTAAAACTCAGTCCTACTCAAAAACTTCTTTAGTATCCAGTTTCTCTTTACAGAGTTAATACAAATGCTGAGAGCAGAGATATGATAATATGAGCAGAACATGCTGGCAGCATTGTGACCTCCATTTCCTCATGCGTAGTGGGAG
Source organism: Mastomys natalensis (assembly GCA_021653895.1). Classification (NCBI taxonomy): domain Eukaryota; kingdom Metazoa; phylum Chordata; class Mammalia; order Rodentia; family Muridae; genus Mastomys; species Mastomys natalensis. Next base: position 332,664 of record JAJTUV010000558.1, read on the forward strand.
CGATACAATTCCAGGGTTGTGGTTCTTAATTTTCAGTGTAGAAACCGAACAAAATGAGAATAGTTTAATTTCAAAAGTTTTTTTTCTTTTTCTTTTGGCCAGGTAGCCAAGCAGCTTAAAGAACAGCAGATGGTGATGAGGGGCCACAGAGATACCTCCATGGTCCATGAGCTGAACAGGTAAAGTCACAAGGTCACTTCTTCCTAAGATGATATTTAGTCTTGTCATTGCTTTATTCATATTTATTGTTTTCTTCTCTTCACAAGAGAACTGAAATTTAACTCAAACTTGTCTTCCACAGAAAGTTGGCCCTTTTTAACTTTTAAACTTAGTTTTTGAAAATATCATTCCCCCTTACCTCCTCCGTCTCTCAAATTCACAGCATCTTTTTGTCTTTCTTTCTCACACACACACTTTCCTAAATAAGTGTATGTTTGTATAAATACAATCTTCTCAGTCTGTACAATGGTATTTATATATAGACGATTTTAGAGCTGTCCATTTGGTATTGGATAAGCAGCTGGGGCTTCTTCTCTGGGGAAGACTATTTCTCCTGCTCTCAGTATTCCTTAGTTGCCTAGTTCTTAGCGTTGGGACCCTCTCCATGTTAGCATGTCTGTTGGTGTTGTCCTTATTCAGGTCTTGTTTAGGCATGTGTCTTAGGGTTCACTGTTGTGAAGAGACACCATGACCACAGCAACTCTAAAAGGAAAACATTTAATTTGGACTGGTTACAGTTTCAGAGGTTTGGTCAAACACGAGTCTATGGGAGACATTCAAACCACCACAGCAGCCTATATAATTTTAAATTGAGACTGTGCTTTCATTGCTCACTCAAGAGTTAAAATGATAATAATAGTAGTTTCAGTGTTGGCTGACTACACATGAAACTACCAGGGAGCTTCTAAAACATTAGGAGATAGGACTTGTTCCCAGGCATCAGGTATTTGGTCTTTGTGACACCTTTATTGAGGTAAAATTCATATACTACTTAATCCATTCAGTTGAAATACATAGTGTACACCTGTAACTGGAGCACTTGAGAGGCTAATGCAGGATTGCTGCAAGCTAAGGGACAGCCTGGGCTATCCACTGAGTACCAGGCCAATACAATGAAACCTAGTTGTATGTGGATTGCTATTTCTTCAGTGGTTTCTTGAACTGTCACTAGTGTTCCTATCTTATGTATATGAGTGGTTTGCCAATGTGTACATATGTGTCTGGTTTGAAATTTTTCACCCCCCAAGAGGGAATTTAGGGCTACGTTAGAATATGAGATATTCTAGTCAGATGTGACACCACATGTCTCTCTGATCTTGAAACTCTGGAAGTGGAGGTAGGATGCTATATAAGAGCCAGACTAAACAAACCACTTCCCCCATCCCCAATTATAGTCAGGCATGGTGGTTTACTAATATTATCTCAGTGTTTGGAAGCTGAAGCAGGTAGATTGCTATGAGTTTTAGGCCAACCAGAGGCTACAGAGACATGTCTAGAAAAAAAAATACAATACATAATAGAGAGAATATATATTTTTGTATATATACATACAAATAGTATACTCTTATAAAAAGTAATAATAGATTTCAGGCTAAAATTCTATCATCTGTCCTAAAAATTGCACTGCCTTGTGGGTATTACAATTTTGACTTAATCATCTCCTATCTCGTGTACAAGACTTCAACAGTGAGGACTGCTCCAAGTTTATATTGAGGGAATCATTTCTAGCAAAACTGGAGGTCGCACTGCTTCTAGCTATTGTGTTCTAATTCTGTTTCTCACTGCCTGACAAAGTCTTTTGTCTTCTAGGTACATCCCCACAGCAGCTGCCTTTGGGGGTCTGTGCATCGGTGCCCTGTCGGTACTAGCAGACTTCCTTGGGGCCATTGGCTCTGGTACTGGAATTCTGCTTGCAGTCACTATTATTTATCAGTACTTTGAAATATTTGTTAAGGAACAGGCTGAAGTTGGTGGGATGGGTGCTTTGTTTTTCTAAATGTTCATCTATTTCTTTGTGTGTGTGAAAGGGAAAATATTTTGACATACTGTTTCTGTCAAATAATGCTGGTTCCCCTTTCTTCCCTTAGTTTGTTGTTTTCAGTGCTAACTGTCCCATTTCTGAAATGGGCACAGAGCTAAGCCTGTGTGCAGCATTAGTACCAGCTGCCTTAAAACTGAAGTTTACATTATTTGTTGACACTGTCCATCGAGTGTTAGCCATGATGCTGGGAAGCAGTGTATCTGCCTAGCTGTTGGTCAGACAGCGAGACAGTGACATGGATTAGCTTTGCACACAACATTCAGAACACTGAATATTCCCTTGTTTAAAAATAAATGCAGTGCAAATTGCCACTTTCCAGTATTTTGAGCTTCCCTAATGAGTTATGGAGCATTTATATCTAATGTATATTTTAGATAATTTTTATACTTTTTTAACTCATCATATCCATGTTCCCTCCCTCACCAGTCCCACCCCTTAATTCATCCTATCCCAACTGCCACTCAGCCTGGATGGGCAAAAATCAAGCATTGAAGTTATTTCTGTCACTGGAAACAATTGCTTCTAATTCCTTTTCTGCTTTTCATTTGTCCTCTTTTCCTGGGGACAGCTATGAGTGACTGTCCAGCTGTATTGGCTATGCCTTCTACTTCCAATGCCCTAAAGTATTTTTCTCCCTTCCCTAATCCCCAAAGCAAGATCCAGTTCTCAAACAGTGTCTGTAGTTGAGTGGAAGTGAGCAATGAGTATTTCATACTAGGACTTCATGTCTGTGATATGCATAGCAGGACCCAAGTGTAAACAGTAGACAATAAACTTTTTATTTATTAAAACTGTTGCAGTTGTGTTGGAAAATAAAGAGATTCCTATTAAGTGTTCTCTAAGAGTATTTCTGTAGGTTCACTGTATTTATACAGAACATATCCGATATGCTTGAAAGGGTCAAGTGTAGTCATATTTGAGTTCTAAATTACTCAAGGGCAATATAGCAAGGGTACTTGTGACATGGAAAGTGTCTTAAAACATACTTTACTTTTCATTTGACATCACTCATTTCTTTGTATTCTTTAGAGTACATACTTTATTTCCCCCCCCAAAAAAAATTAGCAAATTTAACTTTTAAGTTATTTTCAAAAGTAGAGTTTTCAGTAATTTTCTTAGTAGGAATGAGAGGTAGGACTGACTTAGCTTGAGCTAAGGTCAGGCATTGGAGAACACCCTGGGGTATTAGAACTCACTTTCTGAGTTTTCCAAACGAATGAAGAAAAAAGGCAGTTTTAAAAAATGTAGGCAAGTAGTTGTGAGGAGTGAAGACAGCAGATGGCTAACTGCAAGTCTGACTCCACCTCTGAGGTATAGACGCTGCTAATAAAATGCACTAAGGACAAGTTAAGATGGAGCTGTCACTTTCTAGTTGCACTCCTAGAGGAAAGAGGCCCGGGGCCAGGGAAGATGGGACATCTTGTATCTCAGCCAGTAATCAAGGCCATTTTCATTGCACCTGGCCCTATACGTGCTCTATGGAAAGGATAAGTGTATGGAGCCTGTGTCTTCATTTCAGAAGAGGAAAGGAAACAACACATTGAAATAGAGGTCCTAGGAAACTCAGAGGGAAAAGTTGGTATATCTGAGGAGATAGGCCCATGATTAAAAACCAGATCAAAAATGGAAAGGGTTAGAGTCACAGGGAAGGCTACTGTGCTATAATGGTTACTTTTCACACTCATTAAGGAAAGCAGACTTGGTCTACAAAGTTCCAGAATTACTTTCATCCTTAAGTCCAGTATAAAGATTTGTATAAAGAGCTTACATTGTTGTGCATAAAAATATGTGTCAGCAATAACACTTAGCGTCTACACCTACTATAGCTGGGAAAACCGCTTTTATAAGGTTCCTATGATCTACCCCTGAACTCAGGTTGCAAACATGTTAAGCTGGCCAGCAAGCATCATGCTGACTTGACTGCTGCTAGTGGCTGAACTGACAATCCTAGAGCTGATGAAAGGTGAAGTCAAACACAATAGCTGAGCTCATCCGAACAAGGAAATGATCCCGGAACACTGGCACAACTCTTAGGTGAACTTTAGGCCTGCATATACTAGAAACCTTTCTTCATTTCTTGTGTAGTCTGATTAATGTTTCAGATAATGCTTCTGCTTATACTCATGACTATTGACATCTATATACACTTAGAATCCATATTAATCTTTTTACTATGGGTTTAGTTTTAGAAAAAAAGTATTTTCTGAGATAAGGTTAGGAAACTTAAGTATGTGCACATTTGAGGGGAGGATCCTGAGTTTTCAGTTTCTTAACCTTAATAGATTAAGAACTATGTTCACTACTGAAGCATTATCTTGGTACTTTTAGGAATTAAGTGGCCTTATGAGAATATTAAATACATTTTAAAAATTGTTTCTGAGATACAGAGTTTCATAATGCAACTGGCTACATTTATGATCCTCCTGCCTCAGCCTCCCAAGAAGGTGGATTATAAGCATGTACCACAAGTAGCTACATTTTTTTCCACAAATGTTATGTTGATTTTTACATCTACTACCCAAATGAATCCCATATAGTACATTAATTAGAATTAAGAGAAGCCAGTAAGTTCCTATAGGGGTCTCTCTTTTAAAACTCTTATTTTAGCTGGGTGTGGTGGTGTATGTCCTTTGATCCCAATACTCAGGAGGCAGAGGTATGTGGATCTCTGAGTTCAAGCTGAGCCTGGTCTATAGTGAGTTCCAAGACAGCCCCAGGGCGTTATACAAAGAAACCCTGAAAAACAACAACAAAACCAAACCAACTCTTATTTTGCCTTGTGTGGTGCTACACGTCTTTATTCCCAGAACTTTGAAGAGACAGAGACAGATCAAAGCCAGCCTGGTCTACAAAATAAGTTCCAGGCCAACCAGGACTACACAGTGATACCCTATTTCAAAACAAAAAACCAAAACCCAACCTTCTAATTTTTAAATGTGAGCCTAATAAATAGCTATTTGCAGACTTAAGTACATAATTTTTATTTTAGGAATTGAGGGTAGAAACAGCTGACCTAATTTGGAGCTCGAGTCTATTCCTGAGAAATACCCTCACCTTCTAGACTAGGTGAGGTTTAAGAAATTTAAACATGCCTAACTATAGGTTCATTTCCATGAGTATTTAACAAGTTTAAATGAAGGTTACATCCTCTCTGTAATTGTAATTCCATACCACATGCAGTCTGTGCTGCTTTTATTTTATGAAAAAGCTGATTTATGATCTACATTAAACTTAATTGAATACATTGAATAGCAAAGGCCTCATGGTTTCATTTACAAAACATGGCCAGTGTTGTCCTTGGCCTTAAAATTTGAGGAAGGGCACTTCGAATGGCTTCCAGTTGGCATGTTTCAGTGCCAGAGCATAGGCGTAGACCCTGGCATCCACTGTAAGATGTTGTTCTGCTCCCAAAGCTAAAGAAGCAAAGATGACAGTTTAGAGACTGCAGAGACAGTAAGAGGAGAGCCTAGTTAATCACTGTTCACACTGTATGCCAGGTGCCAATACTAGGTGCTTGGGGACACACGATCTTTAAAATTAAAGGATTTAAAAGGACCAACACAGCAGATGACTAATCAGGCTCAGTTCTCATCCACACTGGCCCATTGTCTCCTGCTTTCCTTCCCAGCCACTTGTTTGGGAACAAGTTCAAAAGTGAATAAGTCCGGGTTCATGTCCTATCTACCTGTGAATGGCAGACGTGTTGGTTGCTACTCTGTTACAAGCTAACATGGAAGTACTGATTAGTATATTTACATTATACCAAAGTTAGGTAAACTGGTTCTTTCTTGCTGAGTGTCCCCTTCGAAGACCAGAAGGGAAGTCAGGTGGATAGAGAAAATTTTTAAAAAGGATATTCTATAAATAAAACATCTGTCACATACTGTTTAAGCACCTGGGGGCAAGGTACTTTGTCCACATTATCGGTTCAATTTTTCTCATGCATCCTCAGAGAAAGGGACTTAGTCTTGATTTAGGAAAATGAGAGGCTAGTAGCAGATAAAGGATAATGGTGGTAGAGCTCAAACCCCGTCAGGGCCGTTAGATCATTGGCTGCACTGTGTAACATGGGTTGCCACAGCTTTTCTGAATAAATGACATTTAATTTGGCTTTAGGCACTGAGATTAATTTACCTTTGGTCTAGTTTTTGAGAAGGTGAAGAAATCAAAGCTGTCTAGGAATATGAAATCATAGGTTTTTGAAAGATAGTTAACTTTTCAAATAGACATTTCAAAATAGAGCTCTCTGGCTCTTAAGTGAAACCATAAGCCACTGGTGTGGGCGGGGAATTATCGACTGCTTTCAGTGTTTCAGATCAAGAAATACCTCAAGTTATTTTGAGTCAATCTTCAAAGTAACTACTTACAAACAGAAAGAATAAGTTGCTTCCTGAAACAGAACTGATAAAAAGCTGGGGTCATGCAGAGGCTCTGCTTCTTCACAATGGATGAACAGGGACCCACAAAGCTAGGGCACGGAGGAGCACGGAGCAGGGCTTCATGTACCTCTCCTTATGCAAGGTCTATCAGTATCTAACAGGATTTCTGCAACATCTGTGGGATGACAGGCTGACCTAACCAAATGACCACGGATTTACCAAGGTTCCTTACATCAGCTCCTCATAGTCAAGTATGTGTTGAACTGCTGCAAATAAACCAGCACAGTAGAACTACACTCTGGTATGGATCAAAGCTCTTAACCACTCAATAGTTTTGGTTAGACATCAGGAAAATGATCACTACTATGTAGGGAAAACATTTTAAAAGGGCCCCTACTAAAGCCTTCCCTTGACACAGAATGTGCTTCTTAAAATTTTTGAACTGTACATCACTTGAAAACTAGCATTGTTCAACAGTAGTTTTCAACAGTTTCTAGGTGTCTGAAATTAATGAGATGAAGATAAAGGAATTACACTAAATGCCCTTAGTGGATAGAGAAGGGGACAGGAAACCAAGAGCAGGCTGAGTAATGACCTTAACAGTGCTTACCATCAAGTCTTGTCAGTAGATCATTCTTTGTTAAAGAAATCACTTCCACAAATTCTAAACAAACAGAAGGCAGTGAAAAAAGAGCTAAGAACAGCAGCAAACCCCAGCAGCCCCACGTCTGCAGCCATCACAGCTCCAGTAAGCCATCACAGGCCCAGCCACTGGGAGTTGAATAACATACCTCCATCACCTGAAAATAAGGAGCAAAGAACATTTATATTTTAGGACACCCTGCTATGGCATGTCTTTGGAAGACTTTAGTACAAGTCATTTAAAGATTATGGAAGAGTCTGACAGAAACCTACAATTTCTAAATATATCACAGTAAAGTTAATTTCAACTGTTATTCTCCAAATCAAACATTTCATAGCAAAATTTAAGTATATCCTGTAATGTACATTTACTACATTTATACCTGTGGAAAACCACACAATACAAAATTTATCACTTCAACGATTTTTAAATAAAAATTCAGCAGGATTAAGAGAGTTTTAAGCTCACAATTTTGTCATTGCAAAATTTAAATTTTTGAGGGACTCCTAAAAATGTGTGTGTGTGTGTTGAACATCCATCCATCCACCTTCAAAGGGGTAGAAGAAAGGACAGGGAATTGACAACATATTAATGTTTTTGGACACTACTTTGCTAGTAAGTATTTTAGTGCAAAGAAGAATAACCTTACAAATTCTCTAAATATAAAATCTGGCTCAATAAAGGCTGCAGCCTTTAACATCTATTATTCTTATACATGAAGACAAAACCCAAGGTTCTTGAAGTTTTTCACATTTTAGTTGAGTCTGTAGCTCACATTATTAAATGGATCAAGTTTGTTTAAAAAAGGAGGGCATTTAACATTTTATAAAATTTAACACACAGCTGAGCAGTGCTGTCTTGAGCCTTTTATCCCAACCTAGGTAGGGAGGACCTCTGAGTTCAAGGACAGCCAGAGCTACAGAGAAAGCCTGTCTTGAAAAAAAACCCAAACCAACCAAATGAGAAAAATAGACATTTTATAATTTTTGTAGTTTAACATTTTAAAAAAAAGTACATAAAAGGTCAATGAAATAATGCAGAGAATGCCAAAACACCTACTCAACACTGAAAAGCAGGCAAGTACCCACAAAGAGAGACTATGCTTCTTTCAATGAAAACTATGCTTCATTAGCACCTTAAAAAGATATTCAGTGCAACTTAACCAGCTTAAATGTATCCACTACATCCTTACCTGGTTTGGGTTTTGGCCTTACATTTCTTGCGTCATCTCCATTGATGGTCACTGTCACAACATGTGTGGTACAGTTTGACAAGCCTGGATCCATGCACACAGCTGTGAAAAGTGACAACTGTCTTAGGAAATGAGACAAGGGTCCAGGCCCTTGCTGTTGTTTTACTAAGTGTCCTAGAAGAGGTGGGGCTCAGGCTTCATTCAGCATGGTATCTACTCAAGAGACACTACTGGACTGTAAACATGTGCACTCAGAAAGCTCTCTCAAGCTTCCTGGAGTTCCAGAGTCATGTCTGGGAAGTCTGAGGGCTTAGACAGTTCTGACAAGGACAAACTCTAGTGAGTATGGCACAAGCAAGGTGAGGAAGGAGGAAGGTTGACTGTGTATGCTCTCAAGGAAACTTTTACAATAATTTTCCAATTTCAGGTCCTCCAACTTGCTCCCATGCAGAGGAGCAGTCCACTCCCAGATAGAGAGAAATTCCCCCCTTTTTTTTTAATTTAGAGGAAGGGCCACTGAAACACTGTCTTACTGTGTAGCCCACGCTGACCTCCAACTCTCAATCCTCCTGCCTCCGTCCTGGAGGACTAACGTTACAAATGTGCCACTGCACTTGGCTGGAGACCAGCCTAAATCCCTGCTTCCTCTCTGCCTTCACCCCAACCATAAAGAACCCCTGCTTTAGTAATGTTCAAGAAGCTGACACTTGAGCGAATACGAACCTGGAGAGCATTCGGCAACGTCACCTTTGTAACCAGTTTCTTCCTCCAGCTCCCGAAGAGCAGCCGCTTCTGGGCTTTCTCCATCTTCAATGAGCCCTGGAGGACAGATGGGAAGCCAGCGTCCCTTGAACATCTTTCTAACAGTTGCTAAGGAGCTAGCTTGCAAGAGTCAAAGTGACCCTTGCACACCAAGTAGGTTACAGTAGGTTTTCCTCATGCTTTCTGCTTATATCTAGATGCTTTTCATGACCACCTCAACCACATTCTGTACGACGGGGGCAGCGTGGTGAGGAAAGGTGATTCAGTGGTGGCCAAAAGGGCTAGGTCTTGTAGCCAGCTGTGTGACTACAGTACAGGAAGCTGATTCTTGGTTTCCTTTTTTTGTATGGTGATGGTGTACTTATCTTGCTTTCCTTCCTCATAGAAAAATCCTGAGGCCCAACAATTAAGAGCCAGGAAAGAGTGCCCCGAGGGCTGCAGACTGGGTCATTATTATGGTCACTCTGAGGAACAAATAGGCCAAACATGAACAAAGTAACAACTCAGGCTTAGTTTCCTGAACACAGCCATGTAAAGAACAAGTAAAATGTAGGTCATTAAATCTCTTTCAGTGTCATGACTTCTTGTTAAAATGGCAAGTGAGGAAGACTTAACTATATATTGCCATGGATGGGGCTTTCCCACTGTAGCCCGGGAATGTGGCACAGAGCTTTGTGCATTCTAGATAAATATGACCTGAACGTTACTGAGCTTCATAAGCCAGGCTTTATAAGTACACCGTTCGCAACAGATAACATGGGGTTTATTAATCTCTTCATATGGTTACAGTCCAATCAACTGCTATTAATATATGTCAAACTCTGGATGGCTTCTTTAATTATAGTGAAACTAAAAAATACCTCTACATAAAATCAAGAGTTTTCTTGTCCCATGGTAGATGAAGGTGTCTTCTAGTTATAGCTTCTACAGTTCAGAGTCTGAAGTACTTACTACTGTGAAATTCCTGCGAGTGAGGGACTGCTAGTGGCAGAAGGTGAGACCCGCTGATGAATGAATAGCACAGTACTGGGAGAGCTCTGCTGAGGCTAAGGAGGCTCTGTGGAAAGGGGGTGTGGCCAACCCCAATGTGGCCAGGGGCTTGAAGGAGCCTTATTAGAGAAACCAGTTTTTTCTTATATATTTGTGTGTATTCGTGGAGAGCACTAATGTTGAATTTCCCTCGGTTAGTCTTCTACCCAAGATCTTTCAGTCAAGCCCACAGCTCACTGATATGGCTAGTCTCACTAGCCAGCTTGTTCCAGAGATGCCCTATGTCTACCTTCCAGGGCTGGAATTCCAGGTAAGCCTCCATACCGACCTGGCTTTGACACAGGATTCTAGGGATCCAAACTCAAGTCATCTTGCTTGCATTCCAAGTACCTTAATAGCTGAGGTGTTTCCTTAGCCTTAGACAAGTGTATTATTTATTTATAGCTACTTGGACAGATGAAAAGATGCTAACACATAAGCAATGCAATGCTCAGTCTCAGGTAAGGACCTGAGTGGAGCTCCTCACCTGCTGGAAACTCCAGGCAGTAGCCGCCCATCGGGGGCCGGAACTGCTTCACCAGAACGATGCACTCATGATGAAGGGTTCTTTGCAGCACAGGTATGACCGATACGGCTGTCAGAAAGAAACACAGCTAAGGAATCCTTAAGGAAGGTCAGCCAGGCCAGCAGCCTGTTTACAGCAATCCACTACAAATTCTAGACTGGAAGGCCGTGTATCCACATCACTCTGAGTTGCTCTTAAGCAAATTAATTTAATCTACTGTGTTGGCAGCCAAACTTGAAATAGTCTGTTTTTTTTTTTTTTTTTTTTTTTATTTGGTTTTTCGAGACAGGGTTTCTCTGTGTAGCCTGGCTGTCCTGGAACTCACTCTGTAGACCAGGCTGGCCTCGAACTCAGAAATCCTCCTGCCTCTGCCTCCCAAGTGCTGGGATTAAAGGCGTGCGCCACCACCGCCTGGCCGAAACTAGTCTCGTTTTAAAATGTAAATAGTAACACTCTGTGTGATATTTTTATTATAAAAAGTTCATTTTAATTGTTACAATATCGCTTTCCTTTCATCTTTTTATTGTGCGTAGTCTTACTATGCTGTCTTTACTGCCCAGAATAACTAAAACTCATGATTTTTCTGCCCCAGCCTCACAAGTATATAGGAATTTGGGTATACACCGCCAGACCCAGACATAATTTCTTAAAAAATGAAACTGAAATTGAAACTAAGCATGTCACACAGGGCAGAGGATGGGAGCCCCTCCTCCCCATGTGGCAGCCAGGGAAATGACATGTCGAAAAAAGTGGTCTGCGTGCTGCTGGATCGCCTTTAAGGGAGAAACCAGCTAAAATCCACTGTGTCTTCTATGTCAACGGATTGGCTTTTGCTGCTTTAACATAAAAGCTCTTCCCCTTCAAATAATTGGGCATTAAAATAAAACCAGAAAGCCATCAGCTCTGGAGACAGACACCACAAAGGAGAGAGTGTCTCGCAAATACTCTTGACAGGTAAGAGCAGCATCTCAGCGTCCCCAGACAATGCATGGCTACCAGGATGTTTCTAGTGCACTTGCAGCCAAGCTATTTCTGCCTGGAGGGAAGAGGAAGTGAACTGAACCCTTTCCCGATTCTCTTCCCTCTAACTGAAGTGTGATAGTAGGGAGACCATTGTACCACACCCAAAGGCACTCACCTTCAGAGTACAGAGGACTCCAGTGGTCTTAACATACCAGACACAGAGCATGGCTTCAAGTTATACTGGCATAATTTTGGCTATAAAGTTTACCACATCTTTCCTTCAAAAACTGTTCCTAACTTAGAAGAAGGGAGCCAGTGTTTACTTACACAGAGAGCTTTTGAACATAACATTGTAAAAACAGGAGAGTCATACATAAAAGATTCTGCTTTGAGCTCTCTGCTTATGTTAAATGCCGTCTTATAATCTCATGTGCTAACTTCCTTCATAAAGAGAGTTATAATAGTCATACCATCAGCGGATTTTCCCTTCCTGGTTGTAAGTTTCACTGTTTCCCAAGTTCTATATAGGCAAAGAACAAAGAAAAAAATCATTAGTGCCAAAGAGAAAAATGTTCTTAGGCTTTCTTAACTATCAGCACGTCATAGATGCAAGGCATGCAAATATGCTAATGTCAGTGGTCAAGGAGCACAGTAAAGATCTGCACTTCAATAGCCAAGGTCTCCACCTCAGCCTCTGGTTACCATCTAAGCAGAAAGTGGCTGAGCACTAACCAGGTCACAGCATCCTCGGACACCCTGGTCTGAACCATCAAGCTACAGTGAGAAGCATCAGCTGGTACAGTACAGCTGTCTAGGCCTTTCCACAGTGATGCAGTCTGCCCCTAGGGACATTCCAGATGCATTTCCAAGAACAAAGGATGCCATGCACAACATGAACCACTGAAATTATACAAGTTTAAAATATGTGACTAAACTACATAGTTCAAGAAAGCAGAACCTTCCCACTTATCTGAGGAATTCAGATTTTCTTTGCATGAGTGCGGCCTTATGTAGGAGGAAAAGACAGGTCCCTAGAGGAAGTGGGAATTGCTGGACGTCATATTCTTACTCCCTTTTATGGCTTTACTTTGTGTCAGTGATTTGTTCCTGGCTGTTTGTTCTCAGGTTTCTGACTGCTCTTACAGGAACATCATGCAGAATTATATGGAAAATTTAGTTACAGTGAAAAAAACCACACTGTTGGAAAGGGGAGGGAACAAGAAAATTTCCCCCTTTAGTTCTCATCTCTTGGGAGAAAAGGCAGTGCTACAATAATGATGGAGGTGGCCAAGCACCCATCGTTAGACTGTGTTCTAAAGGTAGGATTCTATTCTGGATGGTGCTAGGCTAAGTACAATAAGTTATAAGACATCCTACTCTGAGGGACCTTCTTGCTTATACTTTTCCTGTTGTTCTTGGGTTTTGATAATACCACATTTCTACAAAAAATTCCAGATAGTTAATCTGGCTAAAACCAAGAATCAACAAAAACCCTTTCTGACTGTACACCTTTCAGAACTAGACCCAAGTTTTACAGGGAAATGTGTAAAAATAAAAAAAACAAAACAAAACACCCACCAGACTTTTTTGCTGTGAGTTGCTGCAACAAGTCACAGCAGCCTAGCACTCCTGTTAGTAGCAAGAAGCCAACCAACAAGCAGTTTCCAATAAGTAATACAGATCACAAGAGACTAAACACCTTTTGCCATAGCTCTCTCTGCTGCCCCTTAAGGTTAGTCCTAAAGACTGAAGACAGTGCTGGGAAGAGCACTGAAGGTCCCATCCCAAGCACACTAGGAATAAGGAGAACAAAGAGAGGAGCATCACTACACGGTTAAGACAGAGTAAATAAGCAGTAATGAACCATACATTACGGAAGTAGAATATACACACATTTAAGATATACAACAATGCCCCAGACAGCTCGGCCACTCTCCTAGGACTCAACACATGAACTGAATTTATGGGGAGAAAAATCTGAGCCTCTATTTTTCCACCAGTTAAACTCAAAGCTGACAGTTTCCTTCCTTGTGCATTCAGGAGTAAAACAATCTGGAGAAATCCCTTCCAGCTTTAGAACTGGGTTTTCATTTCAGTTACTCCATTGTTTGCTTTCTTCTTAGACACCTGGCGGCTTTTTACCTCTAGCCACTGGCACGCTAGATAGGAAGTAGCAAAGGGTAACTCAGCCCATCTTAAAGGCAAGGGTCAGGACTTACCACTAGTACTGGACACTTCTAGAATTAATTCTATGCCCTTATTCCATGAATGAGACAGCAGCAAATCACCCTTTGGTTATTTTATCCTTTATACATATGCTTTCCTTTGGGGTAACAGATAATGGGTTTTTACAAATTAATGGTCTATAGCCATGCTTCAGAGCTTGACATTATGCTAAGAGCTATTAATGCTGTGCATGACCTTCATTAATGACCAGCAAGAAGGGTTATATATGGAAGAGGGGAGCAAATATGCTCTGCACAGGCAGCACAAACATGGTACTTAGACTTAAACGTTCATTCCCAAATTAAAGACCAACTTTCTGGAATGAAACCTAGAAATCCCGGGGTTCGGGGTGGAAATCCCCAGTGACTGTGTTGGGCACTTTTATGCCAACTTGACCTTAAGTTAGAGTCACCAGGGAGGGAACCTCAACTGCGAAAATGTCTCAGTGAGATGAAGTGTAGGCAAGCCAGTAGGCATTTTCTTATTAATGATTGATAGGGAGGGCCCAGCCCATTGTGGGTGGTGCCACCGGGAAACAGGTGATTCTTGGTTCTATAAGAAAGCAGGCTGAGCCATCGGGAACCAACCAGTAAGCAGCAGCTCTCCACGGCTTCTTCATCTCCTGCTTCCAAGCCCCTGCCCTGACTTCCTCTGATGGTGAACAGTGATACAGAAGCGTGACCGAGTAAACCCTTTCCTCCTCTCCAAGTTACTTTTAGTCCTGTTGTTTCATTGCAGCAATAGTAGTCCTAAATGGGACAATAACTTAGACACTTTTCTGATCAATAAACACCTGAAGGCTGGTCAGGTAAAGACAACTGGGTGTGAACTGAGATAGTTTTTAGAACAGTGGTTCTCAACCTTCCTAATGCTGTGACCCTTCAACATAATTCCTCATGCTGTGGTGACTGCCAACCATAAAATTGTTTTCATTGCTGCTTCATAGTTTTGCTACTGTTATGAATCATAATGTAGATACCAGTGGTTTATGATGGTCTTAGGCGACCCCTGTGACTGGCTGACCTCCAAAGGGGTCGTGACCCACAGTTTGAGAACCGCTGGATTAAATTTCTTAGTGTTAAAGGCTTTTGTGCTATAAACTCCATTTTCAGGAAAAATAGAGCCAAACTATTTCACTATGCTGAGCTCTAGTATCTACATACATATTTCACACTATAAATACACTGCACATACTGTACGCTCTGCAGCTTTGGTTGTCCTGGGTTCACACCCATCCTCTACGTATTTCATATCTAGCTCTATCTATCTGCTTCTTGCTAATGTCTCCATCTCTCTCCAATAATGCGCTTTACTAAGGTTTGTGCTAGTTCAGCAGAAGCAATCAACAAATCCATGTATTGTCACCTTGATGATAAATGCATTTGCTCACACAATAAACATACATGATTCTCCTGTGATTGTGTGGCAAATGAGTTTTTTTTTTTTTTTTTAATGACTTGGTATGGCATAATCTGTGTACTAAATTCAGCTTTATTCTATTTTATTTTTTAGCACACTTCATTGAGTAGTAAATAGTATACCTATTTAATACATTATTATTTTCCTAGTGATTTCCATTATTTTTTGTGGTGTTTGAGCTCATGCCCAGCGTTTGCACATGCTAGACAAATGCTATACCACTGAGTTGTAGCCACAGCTCCTTTTAATTATAATAGCCAACAGTAGTTTTGTTTTCTTTTTAGTTCTTCAATAATAGAAAACAGAAGGAAAAGTTAATTATAGGCAGGTGTGCTCTCTCTCCCTCCTCCCTCCCTCCCTCAGAGTCTTATTAGGTAGTCCTGGCTTGCCTGGATCTTCATATAGACCAAGCTGGCCTTGAACTCAAGAGATCTGCCTGCCTCTATCTCCTCAGTGTTGAGATTAAACCTGTGGGCCATCATACCCTGCCCCTTTAGCCTTCCTTTATCCACCATTTTCCATAGCTTAGCGCATATATATCAGGACTAGAGAGAGGATTCTCTGGTTAAGGATACTTGCTGATCTTGAAGAGGGCTAGAGTTTGGTTCTGAGTACCCATGCGGGATGGCTCACAACTCTTTATTCCAGCTCCAGGGGACCCGATACCCTGTTCTCGGCTTAGTGGGTAACCTGGACAGATATAGAGTTGTAGGCAGCCGTGTTTAAGATAGCACCTGGGATGGTTGCAAAGTCATATGACTAGCACCTGACGATGTAGGCAGCACTGGTAAACAAGTCCTTTGAGCATGCGTCGGCCTCGTGCCCCTCCCGAGCGGGCTTATGCTAATGAGGTATTGGCAGCTGAACCTATCCTGAGAGAACACGTCACCCAGCCCGCCTTGGGCAGTTATACAAGCAGCTCATTTCTGCTGCTGAGGGTCGCTGTCCCAGTCCCCGTCCATAAGTCAAGAGTCGTTCCTGGAATAAAGCTGACTGAGAAGGATCCGACCGACTGTGTCGTGCCTTAATTGCTGGTCAAGGCGGACGCGACATAGAGTTACTGCACTCCCATGGAGCTAGATTCCTAACTCAAACTCTCTGTTAGAATGTTTAGTTTGCTTTGTCTGAATTTTTCTTGAGCATTTTAATGCATAAATCTAATTCTAAACACTCAGTGATTTTCTTAGCAAATTCCCAGAAGTGGAACTGTGAGGTAAAAAGTTGCATTGTCTTGATATATGTTATATCTTAGGGATTTTTTTTTAACTTACATTACAAAGTTGTAAGGTATAAACATCTATATTTTACTTCGAAGCCACCAATGGTTTTGCTTTCTGTTTAGTTCTTCTAATTTAGACATTAAAAATTTGATTTTTCTAGAAGGAAGCAATACAAGGAAGATTCTTCTATAGCTCATTAAGCCACAGTCACAAATTTTAGGTCCACTATACATGAAGAATGGAGCTAAAAAGGATTCCAGACTAGTTATAGAAATTATAATTGTTTTATTCATAGAAGATCAATGACCTAAACATTTTAGTAAGAGTTGCCCTCAAGTCTTTGTTTAAAAGAGTTCCTGAAGAAACACTGGTGCTCACATACTCAACAGAGATCTGGAAAAACCAAAGACAGAAAGGAAGAACAACGTTTACCTAGTTTTACCGGTGGGGTCCATGTAAGTTGTTTTTTCCATTTTGACCCATTTTCCTTCTGAGATCAACTAAAACAAAAGAAGACAGTTATAAGGTTGGAAACTTTCAAGTTAAGTTGGTCTTTTTAAAAGTCAAAAAGTATATTCTTTCAAATTTTTTTCTATGTTTCCTTCCCCAATTTGCTTCCTTCACAAGAACTTGTGGGCAAGTTTCTAGCTTGGAATAAATATTCAGCGTTGTCTTCCTAAGGGTGGGTCTCGTTTTTCTGGGTTTTGATTTTGAGTTTTTCAGGTAGAAGCAAGAGGGGGAAGTTAGTCTAGGGACTGGAATGGTGCAGGCACGGCTCCGTGACAGCAGGCATTGTTACCTGACAAACCTAAGAAACTCCTGGGAGAGAGAGGTTGGCAGGCAGTGTACAGGATGGGAGAGGTGGCTAAGTTCTGAGTCAGTAAGGGTGCAAGGCTGGCCATACTGCTGTGTAGTCAGATGCAAGATTTTATTAGGACAATAGACCATGGAGAAAATAAAGACTAGACTTTCTGACTCCTAAATTCCCACCCAATTCATGACAGACATTAGGAACTGCTCTGTACACACCGAGGAGTCTGGGACAGTCACTCACCTATGGCAGGCTCTATACTGAGCTGAGATTTTCTCTGTGTATTTGAAGCATTTTCTTACAACTTCCTCCCTCCCCCACCAACACCAACCTAATCATTATCTGATCTGCTCACAGACAACATGGAAAAATTCTAAATCAAAAAGATTTCTAGGAAAGTGTTAAGGACTGGAGTCCCAAGATGAAATATTTAAAATTTATTCATTACAACAACTGGTTCCTGAGAGAAAAAGACCCTAAAAGCTTCACTCAATAACACAGAGGCAGACATTAGTTCTAGAACTCAAATGGAATTTGAACTAAAATAAACAAGTTTTTATTATTTTAAATGTTTATGCCAGGATGACAGACAGCTAAGGTGTAATTACTAAATATGAAACCTCAAAACCACATATCATGTGCAAAACCACATATTTGCCATCCAGGGCAATTTTTAGAGAGAATTTCTTTATTAGGAGCTAAAATCTACTTACTCTCAATTTCATTAATACATGCAATTAAGATAGAGAAACCACTGTGCTAAGACAAGAGCACAGTGTGGCTTAGTCTAAAGTGGGAGAGAAACATGTGAAAACTATCTCCAAGAAGGAAACCCCACAAATTGAGAAACTGCCTTCATCTTCTCTCTAACCTGGCTGTCTGTGGGGAAGGGAAAGGGCAGGAAACAAACTCCACCCACCTCCTCTGAAATAATGCGCTGCTTGGCAGGAGCAGGGTCTGCTGACTCTTGGGTCTCCATTTCGACTTGTTGGCCTCCACAGTCCTTGAGTGGAAAGTTCAAGCTGTAAGGAAGTGAGTGAGGTTTGTTCAGGCTCCCCCAACCATGGGCTGTCCAAGGACTCACTAGTTACAAGCCTCCTGGGCCTCTCTGGGAGAGCTGCCTCAGAAGGCACGCAGAGGCTCTCAGAAACACCTAGGCAAGAATTCCAAGCCATTCTGCTTCCATTCAGCTTGCATTAACCAGGGTCCAGTCCCAGTCAGGTCTACTCACTTTAAAAGTCAGAGGAATTATATATGCACATTATTAAGTATGCACACTGTTGTGTTCCATTTACCTTTAAATGGGAGCAAGTATCAAAGTCCCAGCTATAGTTAGCCAGTGACAGTTTATTAAGAGCAGACTTTTGCCTCCCATAGTACACTATCTCTTGGTTTCTTGCTCCATTTTTGGACTTTGCCTTTCTCTTGGTTTGACACTGCCCCTGTGACTGCTTAGTCATCTAGAGTCATTTCTCAGCTGTTTTGCTTTTGGTGTTGCCACTGAGAAGCCTAAAGGGATCCCAACTCCTGTTTCATTCTCCAGGTGACTTCTTTTCATTGCTTGGAAGTTTACAGTTAGCTGCACCCTAGGCTGTATGTACTGGGCACTCAAGCAAGCCCCTTCAATCTGGTACTTCAGTGTCCGCGTGCATGCATGTGTTTTATTAATAAACTGTTCTCAGAAGTTCCTTCTCTCTTTAGAACTGCTATTTACTTGTCGGACTGGGCTGGGATGTGTCTCAAACTCTCGAGCACTTGCCTGGCTAACCTAAAGCCCTGAGCTTAGGCCTCCTTCCCTGCACCCATCGGAATCACTGAGGACTTCCCGAGCCCCTCTAAGGCATTCTCTTCTATCCCCACTTCCCATTCCTCACTATCTACACTTCTCAGAAGACTATCCCAACCTTCCAAAGTCCTATTTCACCTCCTCACTCTAGGGCTTAGGGCATAGGTTTGATTCCAGGACCTCCTTAAATACCAAAATTCATGTGGTCATTTAAGTGGTATAACATTTGCATTTAACCTAACCTATTTATATCCTCTTGTAAATTTTAAATAATCTCCAGAAACACATAATATTTAATATAATGTATATGCTATATAGTCATTACATAGTATTGTTTAGGGAATAATGAAAAAAACCAAAAGTACTTAAGTTCAACAGAGATACATTTCCCACCTCACTCCTAATACCTCCCACCTGTAACTGGCTGAAATTGAATTTACAGAATTCATAACTGTGTAGGTATCAATTTTCTTGCCAACAGTCTACAAAGATAAATGTAGCATTTCCCTTACCTAAAATACAACCAACAACAAAACAACATGCATTCATACTCCTTTGTGCCTTAAAAAATGTAGTATCTAATGACTGTCTCAAGCTAGCACTCACTGTGGTAGGTCCATTAGATATGACCCCAGCACACAGCGGGCTGATGAGAGAAAGGCTCTGCCCCCTGGGACCTCTCTTCTAGTGGGGAGGTAGGGAGAAGAGGCAAGGGTCAGCATGAGAGGTTTGTCAAGTGAGCCCCAGCTTTAAGGAGGAGGATTATGAAGGATAAACAGAGTGAGGAAGATGTGTTTATCTTCCTATGTTACATGTAAGCATAGACTTTGGAAGTAAAATGGAAGCAAGCAACACAGACGCTACAACCCAGAGCCAGTCCCTTCCCATGCTGACATGCGCAGCCTGACTAGGAGAACAGGCAAGCTAGTTACTCCTCTCAGAAGTAGTTCAGATGGTCTTTTACTTAGGTAAGTTTTAAAGTGTCACTGGCTGAGAGAAACAGCTTCCATCACCACAGGTAACCAATGTAGAACATGGACAACTGGCCAAAGTGGGAAACTCAATAAATTCCACCCTGCACACTCTATACTCACATAAAAGAGTGTAGAGTTTCTTGAGACAAGACCTCGTGGAGTTCAGGCGAGATCCTTGGGCTTCCACTTCTCAAGTGCTGGGATTAGAGAGGCCTGTACCACTAAGTCTGGCTAGAGATCCTTTTATCTTCTAGAGATCCGTTCCTTCTGACTAATAACACACAGCGGAAGGAAATGTGCTGATGCAAGGAAATTTTGAATTCTAATTCTAAAGAAAAATAACTTTTAGGCAACCACGCAGCTTTACTGAACGGACACATTCAACTGTCTACAATGGTACGAAACACTTGCAGTAAGTGCCTAGCCCCTAAAAATGCTTTCTTTTCTTTGCTTCCTTTTTTTTCAATTGGTAGAACCTGGGGCTTGCCTCCTCCTGAGTGTTGGGAATACAGGTGTGAGCCACCATACCCAATGAATA
The DNA here is from genome assembly GCA_021653895.1 of Mastomys natalensis. NCBI lineage: Eukaryota > Metazoa > Chordata > Mammalia > Rodentia > Muridae > Mastomys > Mastomys natalensis. The sequence continues at coordinate 353,173 of JAJTUV010000558.1, forward strand.
CCAGGATGTTTAAAGGTGGGGCAACCACAAACCGTTCTGAGAACCAGCAAGGAAAAGACTACAAAAGGTGGTTTAATAATTCTGAGGCCATGAAAGCAGGGGAGTACTCCATGGAGACAGAGTGATGGAATTTAACAGTGACAGCAAGCAGCGCAAGCACGGAGGGACACGTCTGCCAAGCTCTCTAAAGCTCAGCCTTTCCCCCAACTCTGCTTAAAGGAAAAACCATACACCCAGCCGATGTCATTGACATCTATAACACATTCCCAAGAACATTTGGAATCCACATTTGGCTGGGTCCCTGCATGCTAAGTACGTAACCCTGATAGGCACAGCACACAGTTCTGTTATGGCTCTAGGCGGTTTTGGCTTAAGGCATCGAGTACAAGGCGCTGTGTAAGGGGAGCAAACTAAGTGGCTGATACTAAATAAACCTGTGTATTTTACAATGAGCAACAACAGCTGGGGAGAAGGGCAGTGGGAGGCCCAATCTCACAGGCCTCAACTCAGCACAAAGACCAGGCAACGAAGGAAAGCGGAGAGTGCGAGAAACAGTCTTCCCCAGGGAAGACACACAACTGGTTGCCCAATACTAGATGGTTAACCCTGAAAACATACAAGTCAGTACTACATAGACTAAGCAGGCTATATTTAGGAATCTAACATGCAATAACGACTAATGCAAAAGAAGACATGGGTTTGAAAGAGAGTAAGGAAAGGTATACTGTAGGGCTTGGAGGAAAGGGAAAGGAGAAATATTGTAGTTATGATCTCAAAAATTAAAAAACGTTCTAATAGGTAAGTGGGAGTTAAGATGCAAAAGTAAAACTAGAAACTAAATAAAGTCTGGCTCATCACTACCATTCCTTGAATCCCTGCAATTTGTTAAAAATGCAAAGTGAGACATCTTAACGGAGATAACATATTCACTGCATTCTCTTTGATAAAATCTGAGTAATGTCGTCGGGCTTGCCTAATGCACACGGTGTTTCAGAAGTAGGATTTGCCAAGTATGGTGGATGGTGCATGCCTACAGTCCTAAAGGTTTGGGAGGCTGACACTTTGAGACCAGCAGGGATAATATGGTACGATTACAGTTCAAAGAAAGAAAAAAGAAAAAAACACGTAGAAGTTTAAACCACAAGCAAAGCCCCGACTGACAGAAAGGCAGTAGAGACAGCTCTACAACGACAGAGAAACCAACAAGGCTCTTTGAAAGAAACTGAGTAGGAACATTGAGTCTTTGCGTGGGATGTATACAAGCCCATGTGTGGCTATGGCACACATCCATGCATCTGCACATGTGTGAGGAGGTCAACAAGTCAACCTGGAGTGTTTGTTTCTCAGAAGTGGCTTGCCTTTTTTTCTGAGACAAGGTTTGACACTGGGACCTGGGACTTAATAATGAGCTTAGAGTGACTGTCCATCATATGCCAGAGAGCCTCCTGTCTGCCTCCCCAGCTACAAGTTGAACCAGCATCCTTGGCTTTTTACTTGGGGATCAAACTCAGCTGTTTTGAATGGCAAGCACGTTCCAACTAAACCACCGCCTAGTCCTAAAAAAGCAACAACAATAACGAATAAATGAAGAATTTGAAGAAATAATTTAGTACGATTGTTTTTTAAAAGTAAGATATCACTGGGTATGAAAACATGTCTTTGTTTTTTTCTCTTTTTTGAGATAGCGTCTCTCTTTGTAGCCCTGCCTGGCCTTGAACTAAGACACCTGCCTGCTTCTACCTCTCAAGTGCTGGGATTGAAAGTATGTGATGCCACACCTGACAACACATGCCTCTAACCCCAGCACTCAGGAGGCCAACAGGATTCTGGCGAGCTCAGTGCCACCAGGTCTATACAGTGAGATCTTATCTTAAAAAAGGAAAAACATGGTGGCACACGGTTTTAATCCTAGCACTCTGGAGGGAGAGAAAGTTGGATCTCTTTGAGTTCAAGGCCATCCTGGTCTATATAGAGAGGACAGACAGGCGTCTTGAAAAACAAAAAGGAAGGAGGGAAGGAAAGAAGGAAGGGAGAGAGGAGGAAAGAAAGAAAGCCAGACAGACACCATCTGAAGGGGCTAGGTATATGGCTCAGCACTACATAAACGGTGTGGTCGTGCATGTCTGTCAACCCAGCACATAGGAAGTAGAGGAGAAGAGACTGAAGTTCAAAATCAACCTGAGCTACCATGAGCTTGTGGCCAGCCTGGGCCATAAAAACCCATAGCTAATTGTGTAAAAGTGCTTGCCAAGCAAGTCTGATGACCTGGGTTCAGATCCCTGGGATCCATGTAAAAGCAGGCCCCAGTGGCTCATCTCTGTAATGGCTGCACTCCTAAGACTAATATTGTGAGGCTGAGACAGGAGCATCCCCAAGAATCTTATAGGACAGCTACCCTCTAATATGCAAATAAGAGATACCCTATCTCAAACAAGGTATAAGGTAGGACTGACATCTGAGTTTGTACTCTGACTTCCATACACATGCAGTGTACGTGTGTTTGCACTCTCATATGCGTGGTCTACATATGTTTTTAAGAGGGGAGGGCCAGCCTCCCCCAAAAGCCACGTGGAAACCTATAATCTTCCAACTAAAGTTGTTTTTTCTTTAAAAAAAAAAAAAAAGTTGGATACCCTGAAAGGCAAACACCACCACAAACAAAAGACCAAAACAACAACAAAACCAAAAAACCAAAAACTCACCCCCTCCTTGAAATGAGTTTTCAAAGAAAAACCTGCATGCCAGGAGCAGGACCACCTTTTATGAGTTGTTTGTTAGTCAGGGAGGCCTTAGGAGGTCCATGGAAAGACACAGGTTCTTGCCATTGCTCTTGGTTGCCCAGTAGGTAAGACCTTGTTGCTGAAGTTACCACACATCTTGGCGGCATGCATAGAGAAATGAAGCTGGCCCTGAGCTGGACGCCTCTCTGCTGGCTTTTATAATGCCAGAATGTGCTAATGTGCTCTGAAGGCTGCTAGGAGAAGACAAGTCAGCACCAGCCTTACCCAGCTGTGAGCCCCGAACTGACACCACCATGCCAGGCAACAATGTGCCCACTTATGCAACAGTGCACAATTGTTATGGGGGCAACCAACCATTATTCTTTTATTGGATTTGGGATTTACTCTTCACAGGGGGAATCATATTGGTACAGAAACCTGGCTCAAAAGTACATAGTGATGGAGAACATGGGTCTAAATGTACATATTTATACCTGTAAATAATTACCACTCTCGGATTAACCAAGAGCCTCTTTCCAGTGAGTTGAGATGAAGTTAGAGTTTTGTGACTGCATACAAAGTTGGGAGTAGTGGCTGAGTACTCCACCCCAAACAAGACATCTATAGCATTCCTGTCAAGGCTCAGGGGAACACTGTGGAAGGTTGTGAGAAAAGATGGGAAAGGCTGGCAGACAGGAAGAAGGGCTGCAAAATGCCATTCTAGGAATTAAGTACTCCCAAACTACTGATTATTGCAATGATTGCTCAAGAGCCAGACAAGTAAGGAGGAGGGGCTCAGGGGGCCCTGACTCTCATTGTTGAACTATTTCACACACACGCACACACCGCACAGGCACACACGCACACGCATGCACACACACACTGCACACACACGCACACGCACACACATGTATGGAAAGCGGGAATCACTGGCATTAGTTGAGTAGCCACCATGCCACCACCACGCTCCAATGGGCAATCCCAGTCCGACGGTCACACTGATGGCTCTGACTAAACCAAATGAGTCACATAACAAAACAGAGTCATGAATCGGGAAAGGAATTGATAGGGTGGAGGGGGTGTTGATAAGTTTGGGAAGGAGATAAGGGAGGGTTAGAGAAGAGTAACCAGCACGTAACCAGTATACACATGTATAAAACTGTCAAAGAATTAACTTAGAGAAAGAAAGAAAAGTCATCTTATTTAATAAAGAACAAAGAATGAAATACCTAGTATAAAAATATTAAATAATTTTGGCTATTATTATTATTAACTTTAAAAGTTTACTATAAAACATGCACTCTTTTATACTATACATGGTAAAATGTTGGTACCTACATCAAATGGATTTCAGTCCCCTTTCCTTCGCTGAAAACTATTCTCAGACTGAAGAACTATTGTACTCACATTGCTAAGAGTAGAAGCCACTCAGGTTCACTATGTGTTCTTTCTCCTGCCAGGGGTGGTTGAGGGACCTGACATTTACTGAGATTATACTACTCAGTGACTTATAAAAAATCATTTACAGCAGTTTATTATTATACCACTTAATTCTAGATGAGCAAGAGGGAACTGACTGTAATGACCCTTGGGAAGGTTAATTGATTACAGCCACAAAGTAATGATTCTGTAAGGAACTTGTTGTAATAGTATTAGGAGAGAGATAATGAGAGTTTGCAGTAGGGTGTTAGTAGTTAACAACAATGAGAGTTTAATATTTGTTCTAAAACAGCTTTTAGGGAGGCAAATAAAAGGTGATGCTAATAAGATTTTAAAGGAGACTGGAACATTAGAAGAAAGATCAGAATCAGGGTTCCTATTTGGACATACTGAGTTTGTAACATTGGAAACTTTTGGTTTGTTTGTTTGTCTTTGTTTTGGGGTTTTAGAGACAGGGAGTCTCTGGATAGCCCAGGCTGACCTGGAACTCACTCTGTAGACCAGGCAGCCCTCGAACTCAGAAATCCGCCTGCCTCTGCCTCCCAAGTACTGGGATTAAAGGCGTGAGCCACCACTGCCTGGCTAACATTGGAAATATTAATCTAAAAGTCAAGGCATGTTATAAGTTCAAGAAAGAAAATGTGTTTGTTTTTATTGTTGCTTTTGTTTTCCATTTTGGAATTATTCAGTAACTCACCTGGCCCTAACCATTTGAGTACTGACATTAAAAAAAAATTTCCAAGGGGCTGGTGGGCTAGCTCAGCAAGTAAAAGTGCTTGCAGTACAAGTTTGAGTCCTCTAGTGAAATCCCAGGATCTGACAGTGGAAAGAACTGACTCCCTCAAATTGGTAAGCTGTCCTTTGATCTCCATATACTTGCAGTACACACCCACCCGCACTGGCACACACTAATAGCAAATTAAACTTTTAAATATTTGATATGATTTTTTTCACCATTGTATTTTAAGGCTTTCACTGATGAAAACTGAATACAAACAACCAGCAAGACCACATGAAGACCAACATGGTGGTTAAAAAATAGCTAATAAATGAGCTCTATTGTTCCCAACACTTGAACATCCTTTATTTGTAGTGTCAATTTACTGAACGTTGACTAAGTCTGTAGCAGAACCTACTGCCGCACTAAAAACAGAGACTGTAAGCACAGAATACACAAGACCATTCCATTTTCTTCCCTGACCTCTTCCTGAAGCTTACAAACTTAGATAATTCTCTTTAAAACCTGCTTCAGTCTCTATGTCCAGAGGTTTGCTGAGCTGTTAAAGTTTGCTTCACCCAGATGGATAACATTCCTATCTACAACAAAAAGTACTTTACCCAAATGCATCCCCAACCTCTTCTCACATCTCCCCCCCTGCAACTTTGTTTCTAGGTCAATAAAACAAGTATTCTGTGGCCTCTCACATATGTTCTCTGTCTCTTAGAAGCGGCACCATTCTCTAGAAAAAGCGAAGGGAAGAGACGGATTATTGTTGCGTTTTCTCACATCACAGAGGAGTAGCCAGACCTGGTGGTTCCCTTTGACCCTAGAATTGGAGAGACAGAGAGCAAGTGGATCTTTGAGGCCAGCTTTGTCTACCAGAGAGTGGTTCTCAACCTTCCTAATGCATCCACCTTTAATACAGTTCCTCATGTTGTAGTGACCCCCAACTATAAATTATTTCATTGTAACTTTGCGACTATAATTTTGCGTCGTGAACTGTAACGTGAGTATATGGTCTATAGAGTATCTGATATAGGACCTGTAAGAGAGTTGAGACCCACAGACTGAGAGCCATGGAGTTCCAGACCACACAGGAGTATATAGAGAGAGACTACGTATCAAAACAAGGACAACACAAACAAAACCCAGGACCGATTAATTCTGGATATCACAGATTCTTAAATAAGAAGCTTTGCCCTCCACAACCCATCAGTATACACTGCAACATTATAATCCATTCATCTTGATTTTGAAATGTATTCTTTAAGCAATGCTTCCAACCACTTTACCTGTAACATTTTAAACAAATTATACCTCTCCTCCTGTGTGTGTGTGTGTGTCTGTGTGTTCTAATTCAAAATACACAAGATTCTATTGATCAATTCTAACAAGTGCTTTTCTAAAGAAGTCGACAGTGGCTGGGGTTTTTCTCTCTTTCTAACTTAAACTGCTTAGATACACTAGGGAAAATGCAATTATTTTTTTTGTGAGGGTGAGTATCAGAAATGTGGTGCGCTTTGGGACAAATACGTGCTTGGAACATGCCCGAGGCTTGTACATTATAGGAAGCACTAGAGGGTTTTTGAAGGCCTGTCTCTTGCAGCTGGTGATTTTTCCTTCTTTTAAAGAAATAAAACTGAACTTTGTAGGATGATAGGTGGAAAAAGGATTAGAGAGAAAATTGACACCACAAGTTGTCGTATACAATTCTTCCAACCTTTATGATCTCACCATTGCAGAGACACTGTTAAAAATCTGTGCTTTTCTACACTGCTAGCTTTTTCAGGACTGGACTAAATAAACTTTAAGCTTAAAAGACACAACTTTTCTCTTTTTCTTGATTTCTCAGACGAACATCGCTTCTTTCATCTTCAGGATCACAAAATACCTCCCTCCTCCCCAGATCGTGCATGCGGGATTTCTTTCCTGTGTCTCTAAAAATCTACTTTCAGAAATGAGACGGAGCCATCCTCCTTGTAGATGACTTAACTGATGTGTTCAAACATTTACATGTGCTGTTCCCGGGTGCCTCATGTAGTCCAGGCTAGTCCGCCTGGATCCCGGGTTCTCCTCTCGCGCTCAGGCGCGGACGAAGAGGCACGCGCGCGCGGCTGGCTGCACTCTGTGCACCATCAGTTGTTCTCGCGCCCTTCTTTCCCTTCCCTTCTCCAAGGACACTTAGTACCGAGATTGGATCGCGCCCACTTACCTACACTAAGCTGTGGGATGTGGAAGGGATGGAAGAGAAAAGGAAAAAGAATCAGACACAAGCTGCAGTCTCCGTAGAATCAGGCGCCACCGCTAGAGACACCGGCGCCTCTCGTGGTGCAAGGAGGATGTGCACACGTCCTCCTCCAGGCACCCGTAGAAGCTCTGCTAACTTCAGATGATTACCTTCCGGGTCGAGGTGCATACAGACGAAAGCGGAGATGTAAGCTTTCTAAAAATTCTACACTTTCATGACTCTTCTTTTCGGACTCAAATATTTTTTTGTGTGTCTTGCGCGTCTGTGCGAACATGCTAAGCGTACTCTCTATCATTGATTTAGCTTTTAGCGCCCGTGGACTTTATTGGACCGGAAGAGTCCGTTCATCAAAACGGCTCGGTAGGCACTTCCGGAAGTGATGCGCAGGGTTCCGGGAGAGGGCTGGCGGGAGGAGGGGAAAGGCAACGATTGACGCGGCAGCTGGAGGATGAAGAAGGAGCATGTTAGTCACTGTCAGTTCTCCGCATGGTACCCGCTCTTCCGAAGCCTTACCATCAAGAGGTAAGACATCTGGAGGCAAACTGGGGTGTTTGGGCAAATCCCATCTCCTTCAGAAACTAAACAAAAAAATGCAGGCCTTCTAATTACTCAGTGGGAGCGACGGTGTCGAGTTTTGGATTTTCTGTTGCATTTGAGGTTGCAAGATTACCGAAGTAGGTCAGAATTTGCCATGCTTCCTGTTCGGAATCAAAGAGGTGTCAAGGGAGGTAGGAAAGCAGTGAGGGTCCGAGGTAGGGTAAATTGAAATAGATACTTTCGGAATTGCCAGAAGCGCAAGGCAATAAACAAAGCAAAACTGGATACTTTTGTCTTGCCGCTGACTGACAAACCCATCTAGTGACTGTTGAGTTCCATCATTGTATTATGACCACAGTGATACAGACCATACCTCCAAGTCTGTACGAAAATCCAGTTTGGTAGTGTATATAGGTTGCATTGCTACTGACCATCCACTGTTTTGAGAAGAAGCAACCCCTCTGGAAAGAAAGTGGGATCTTTTTGTTCTCTAGTTCTCTGGCATAGAACAAGGAGTCTGTCCAGGTTTGCAGAGTGCCAATGGTGCATCCTTTATCCTGTCATTCAAATGCAAGGGAGCCAGGAGACCCAGCCATTCAAAAGCAATCATAAAATCTGAAGGATGTAGGTAAGACTTTATCTTTCATTCACTAATAGGGATAAGTCAAAGGCCTTGGGTATCCACGGGTAGGTAGGATTTTCTACAGTTTGCCTTTAGACATACTTAGATTGCCACTTATTTGGACACCAGCTATCTCTCCCTTTTCATTCTGTCCTCCTTTGGAATTATGAACTTGGAAGAGCACTTTTGGGCTATTCAAAAGACATTTCCATCTTGCTATGCAGACATAGAATCTGTTTCTAGTTATATATATTGTAATGGGACTTATATTAACACAAAAGAAGGTAATTCTTGCATTTGAAGATGGCCAGTCACACCAAAACAAAAGGGAGAGCCGTTGCCACAGCAGTAACTCCTGTCTATCACAAGTTATCTTTCTTAGTTGATATTCCAGGCCTTCACTAACTTACATAATTAAGGCTGTGAGTCTGAAATGTTTGGGTTATTTTTCTGGTGTTGGTGTGACAGACAGTTCACTTGTGAACTTGCCAGTTATTTTTTTCTTTTGTGTGCAGAATATACTTTTTTGTTCATTTTGTCTGTTTTGTTTTTTGAGAGAGTCTGGTTGTTCTTGAACTGCTGACCTTCCTACTTCAGCCTTCCAAGTGCTGGGGTTACATGCATGTACCACCATTCCCAGCCCTGTACTGAAAAAAATCTTAAAAACTGTCCATTGGTTTCTCTGTAACTCTCTGTCGTAACCTCTAGCATAGTGTTCCCTTGCCTTAAGCAGAATAAGCATACAGTGATTAAGAGTTCGATTGTAGAGTCAGAACCCTCTGTCTGGCTTTGAATTCGGGTTCTATCAGCATCTTCAGCAAATTACCTCATCTCTCTAAACCACATTTGAAAAACCTAGAAACGTAATAGGATTGTCATGCACATTGCATAAGAAAAAATACTTAAAATGTTGCCGCTCTTTCGTAGCATATAGTAGACACACATAAAAATGTTGCCTGTTAACCTTTTGGATTTAATAACGCCTCGTTAAAGTGAATTATTTTAATTTTACTTAAAATGTATGCCACATATATGCAGATATGAAGATGGTAGAGAGAAGGAAGTAAACCGGTAACTGGGATTTTCTGGCATTCCTAGACAAATCTGTGACTACGTATGTATACACACGCGTGCTCACGTGTGCATATTGGGCATGTGGAAGTTAGAAGACAACTTTCAAGAGTCTGTTTTCTCCTCCACCATGTGAGCCCTTGGGATTGAACCTCAAGTTGTCAGACTTGATAGCCTTTACCCACTGCTAAGCCATCTTACCCATCCAGAATGAAAGCATTTATTCTGTACGAAACCATTTCCCTGTCTGATTCAGTGGTGATATTGCCAGCACCTAACAGTGCAGGACAGCCCTTCTACACTCCAGACAAATCAGGTGGAGTCATATGGCAGCCTGCTTCAATGCTTAAAATATACATTCTGACTACTGTTGTAGCATTATTATTATGTGTTTATGATTTTTGGTTCAGAGCTGATTATGCAAATTCATTTTTAAAGGTAATTTTTATTTGTTCTTCCAGAATTTTATATATGTATATAATGTATTTTGATTCTGTTTACTCCCTGTTTCCCCCTTCCACTTCTCTCAGGTCTAAGTAAGAGTCTGCCTCCCAACTCAAGTGATGCCTGTGTGTGTGTAGGGGGTGGGGTGCAGGTAGGGCCATCCATTGGAGCCTGGGAAATCTTCTAGTGTCCTCAGCACCTAAGAAAAATGACTCTCCTTCCCACATCAGGCAGTTGTCAATAGCTCTCAGCTAGGAGTGAGGCCTATAGCTCCTCCCTGTTTGTGCTGGAACTCTGCCTGGCCTGATCTTTAGCCGGCAACCAGAGCTGGTGAGTGCAGCGACACATCAGGTCCAGAAGACAGCAGCTCACAGTACCGTCCTCTGGCCTCCACCCACAGACACTGATTCACACACTCATTCTTGCCACTCTGACCAGCTCTGATTTCTGTCTGCTTGTCTGGATTTGGCTGGTCTTTGTTTTCTTATTTTACTCTAAGAACTACTGTGGTGATTGTGTAAGCTGCATTGTGTACTATTATATGGTTCCTGGTTATACATTCTCTGTTCCATGTTAAAATTAAAATAATGTAAATGCTTTTTTATCTTTACAAATGATTATAAAATGAGCCGTGTAAGTCTTCTCCCCATGGTGGCCAGTCCTTCTAAGTGATGCCTTTTTGGTATATTGTTTTTCCCCAGTGTCATTCTCCCGCTTCCTCAGAATGTGAAAGACTATCTACTTGATGATGGGACTCTGGTGGTTTCAGGAAGGTAAAGTATATGAGAAAACAATTCTCTTTTCATTTCAATCTAACATTTATATTGGTTCTCTGGGAATTTTACACTGTATACCCAAATCACACTCATTCCAAGTCCTTGTCCGCCTCCCCACCCTTGTGACCTCCCCCAAGAAAAAGAAAAAAAAAGTTCAGTCTGTGTTATCTATGTACTCACTGGAGCATGGTCAAGCTCTCAGTGGCCTGCCTTTAAATAGAACTGAGTCTTTCCTCTCCCGACTTCCCCCAACCCCAGGAACCACCAATTGTGGAGAGCAATACTTCAGCATCCTTATTTCTCTTCAATGGCTTGTTTTCTAGGCCAGAAAACCATTAAGAGACAGTGTAGCCGGGCGGTGGTGGTGCACGCCTTTAATCCCAGCACTTGGGAGGCAGAGTCAGGTGGATTTCTGAGTTTGAGGCCAGCCTGGTCTACAGAGTGAGTTCCAGGATAGCCAGGGATATACAGAGAAACCCTGTCTCGAAAAACAAAACAAAACAAAAAAAGAGACAGTGTACTGATTACATCTCAACATTTTTGCATGAATAGATTAGCCTGGGTACACCATCATCTTCACTCAGAAGGCAGAGGCAGATGGCTCTCTGTGAGTTCAAGGCCAGCCTGGTCTACACAGCAAATTTCAGGCTAACCTGAACTACATAATGAGAGCCTATCTCAAAGCAAACACATAAGCAGGTCTTGGAGATTCGTGTTTCGGTCCTCATGGTTGCACAACAAGTACATTTACTCCTGAACTACCTCCTTGGCCCCTTGTTTGTTTTTTGAGACAGAGTTCTGTCACTCTCTTATGCTGGCCTGGCGTTTGCTGTGTCCGCCAGGTTGGCCTTCCAGCCTTGGGTCACCTGAGGCTTACAGGCGAGCAGCACCACCCCACCTTCCTCAATGTTTTGTTCTTCACAGATGACTCGCTACAGTCCCTCTGAGCTTTAGCAGCTGCTCTGGGAGTCCCTCCGGTTTTCATTCAGACCTCTGCTGAGATTGAAAGCCCCCTTGGTCTCCTCAGTGGCTGGGTGGACAGTAAGGACAGTAGCCCTGCTCTACATCGTTCACTCCCCAGGTCCTCCTATTTTGTGGTGATATTTATTTCCGCCATTCCCTAAATGAGTGCAGTCTGATGAGAACAGGAGCTTTCCTCAACTCAGCTCTTGGAATAGCAGTACCTGACACCTCAGAGATGCTGGATAGACACCTGTGGGATGGCCCCGACACTGTAATTACAGTGATGTTACCGTGAGCTTTATTTAACTTTTACTTTTTAGTTAATTTTTGAGACATGGTCTCATTATGTTGCCCAGGTAGGCTACGTACCTTTTTTTTTTTTTTTTTCAGTCTCTTGATTTCTGAGATTAAAGATGTGTGGCACATGGCCAGCTTGGCCTCATTATTACCTGCTGACCTTAGTGTAGATTTCTGGATGGTATTTCTGGCTTCTTAGCATTGATAACTTTTTTAGTTCGTTTGTGTTTTGTTTTTCAAAAATGAGTTTCTTTGTGTAGCCCTGGCAGTCCTGAGCTTGCTGTGTAGACCAGGCTGGCTACAAATTCAGATATCTGCCTACCTCTGCCTCCTGAGTGCTGGGATTAAAGGTGCCGCCACCATCACTACCTGGCCATTGCTAACCCCTTTATAATCTGAAAATTGTTAAAGTAGAGCTTCATTAGCTTGGTATAATTAAAGGCCAAGAACCTTAACATTTCATAAGTGTACTTAAAAATATATATGTATGCATGTGAGTACATATATGTATGTGTACTTACGTATGTGTATGTGTGTACATATACATGTATGTGCATATATCTGTTTTTAATGGGTATACCGCATGAGGTGATGGTGCTGACCCCAAGAACCATGCCCTCATCTAGCAAAACCCGCAGTGCTAGGTTAGGGTCCCTCCTAGCATGGTTAGGTTTAAGTTAGTTTAAGTTCTGAATTTAATCTCTTGTACTGAAAAGGAAACTGCTATTCCCAAATGAAGTATGTATAAAAATGCACAGTACAATTGACCCCTGATATTTTAAGTTTCTGTGCTGTGGACAGAAGAGCCTCCTGTGTTGTTTTTTACCAGTCAGATGCTTGCATGAGTCTCAGGTATTGGCAAGCACCTTGTAGAGTGAACAGTATCAGTCAGTGTTGTATATAACACAGTGAACAGTATCAGTCGGTGTTGTATAACAGTGAACAGTATCAGTCAGTGTTGTATATAACACAGTGAACAGTATCAGTCAGTGTTGTATATAACACAGTGAACAGTATTAGTCAGTGTTGTATATAACACAGTGAACAGTATCAGTCAGTGTTGTATATAACACAGTGAACAGTATCAGTCAGTGTTGTATATAACACAGTGAACAGTATCAGTCAGTGTTGTATATAACACAGTGAACAGTATCAGTCAGTGTTGTATAACAGTGAACAGTATCAGTCGGTGTTGTTAACACAGTGAACAGTATCAGTCAGTGTTGTATAACAGTGAACAGTATCAGTCGGTGTTGTTAACACAGTGAACAGTATCAGTCAGTGTTGTATAACAGTGAACAGTATCAGTCGGTGTTGTTAACACAGTGAACAGTATCAGTCAGTGTTGTATATAACACAGTGAACAGTATCAGTCAGTGTTGTATATAACACAGTGAACAGTATCAGTCAGTGTTGTATATAACACAGTGAACAGTATCAGTCGGTGTTGTATAACAGTGAACAGTATCAGTCAGTGTTGTTATAACACAGTGAACAGTATCAGTCAGTGTTGTGTAACAGTGAACAGTATCAGTCAGTGTTGTATATAACACAGTGAACAGTATCAGTTAGTGTTGTATAACACAATGAACAGTATCAGTCAGTGTTGTATAACAGTGAACAGTATCAGTCAGTGTTGTATAACACAGTGAACAGTATCAGTCAGTGTTGTATAACAGTGAACAGTATCAGTCAGTGTTGTATAACACAGTGAACAGTATCAGTCAGTGTTGTATAACACAGTGAACAGTATCAGTCGGTGTTGTATAACAGTGAACAGTATCAGTTGGTGTTGTATAACACAGTGAACAGTATCAGTCAGTGTTGTATAACAGGGTGAACAGTATCAGTCAGTGTTGTATATAACACAGTGAACAGTATCAGTCAGTGTTGTATATAACACAGTGAACAGTATCAGTCAGTGTTGTATATAACACAGTGAACAGTATCAGTGTTGTATAACACAGTGAACAGTATCAGTCGGTGTTGTATAACAGGGTGAACAGTATCAGTCAGTGTTGTATAACACAGTGAACAGTATCAGTCGGTGTTGTATAACAGTGAACAGTATCAGTCGGTGTTGTGTAACAGTGAACAGTATCAGTTGGTGTTGTATAACAAAGTGAAGAGTATCAGTCAGTGTTGTATAACAGTGAACAGTATCAGTCGGTGTTGTGTAACAGTGAACAGTATCAGTTGGTGTTGTATAACAAAGTGAACAGTATCAGTCAGTGTTGTATAACACGGTGAACAGTATCAGTTGGTGTTGTATAACAGTGAACAGTATCAGTCGGTGTTGTATAACACAGTGAACAGTATCAGTCGGTGTTGTTATAACAGGGTGAAACAGTATCAGTCAGTGTTGTATATAACACAGTGAACAGTATCAGTCAGTGTTGTATAACAGTGAACAGTATCAGTCGGTGTTGTATAACACAGTGAACAGTATCAGTCAGTGTTGTATAACAGGGTGAACAGTATCAGTCAGTGTTGTATATAACACAGTGAACAGTATCAGTCAGTGTTGTATATAACACAGTGAACAGTATCAGTCAGTGTTGTATATAACACAGTGAACAGTATCAGTGTTGTATAACACAGTGAACAGTATCAGTCAGTGTTGTATAACACGGTGAACAGTATCAGTCAGTGTTGTATAAACGTAACGTACGTCGTGTGTATACATGAACAGTATCAGTCGTGTTGATCATGAAAGACAGTCGTGTTTTATACAGTGAACAGTCAGTGTTGTATAACACGGTGAACAGTATCAGTCGGTGTTGATAACAGTGAACAGTGTGGGTTGGTGTTAACAGTGAACAATATCAGTCGCTGTTGCATAACCAGTAAACAGTTTCAGTTGTGTTATATACACTATTCTTGGAGAGAAGGAAACATGTCTAGTAACCGCATAGAGGGCTCTGATGACAGACCTAAGTCCAACTTGGTGAACCAATTTGCTTTATTGGAGCCACTTAGAACAATATGGGGGAGAGGTTACTTGCAGAAGCAGAAATGACTTGAAGACAGCTGCGTCACCCTGGAGCTCTAGAACATAATACACAGCCTGCAGACAGCTCAGCAGGTTAGAGATGGCCTCTCTCAGGCAAGTCAGGTAGTCTGGCCCTCTCTCAGGTAGCCCTGCTGGTCTCTGCAGCTCAGCTTGTCTGTGGGGCTTGTGGACAGCTCAGCTTGTCTCTATTCTAGCCTGCTGGTCTTGGTTGAAAGTGTCCCACAGCAGTTCTTACAACTTATACGTTCTTGCAGAGGGAGGCCTAGTGAATCTGATCAGTTTCATAGACTTCCTGGACACTTTGGGTTGTTTACTTCCTGAAAGTGCTACAGCTGGTAGAGAAATTCAATCCTCAAGGGGAGAAGGAAATCTGGTTCAACAGGACTTAAGTCAGCCTGTACTGGTTCAAACTTCTAGAGTCTAACACCAGGCAGTTTATTTTAGACATATTTAAGTACATTACAATTTTGAAAAAAAAGTTTCTGGTAACAATGATCTTAATCCTGTATGCACAATAAAGTTTGAGGTGTGACTGTATCAATCTTCTGCAAAGTACATGTGACCTGTACAATAAAGGTGGATTCTATGGCCTAAGAGCCTAGGATCTGGTGTGGTCATATAGATAGCATAAGGGGTCACCAGGCTATAAAGTACACATGACATCTCCCCTAAGAAGGGGTTCTATTAACAGAGAAGCCATGCTCAAAATTAAAGTCAAAATAAAAAAGAGGAAGAATTTGGGATAAACATTAATAGTCTGGGGGATTTGGGTGTGGCCTGGCCCTGCATATAGCAGATTTCCAGGCTACTAGCAATGTGTATACCTAGCCTCCTAGATGGGAAACAGGTATACATACCCCTTCCCTTGAAGAGACACGCTTCCATCCTTAACATTCCTGGTTTCCCTGGTACTTCTCTGTGGGGCCCTCTACATCTGAGCTTGAAGAGCCTCCCCACGGGGTGGACCGTTTCACTCCCCTTTTACCATCCTGTGACTGAATGAGCTTCTCCAAGATGGAGATGTCAGCTGGGAGGAAGCTGTTCTAGAAGCAGTGCTGTACAGTGTGCACAGATCACCTGCCCTTGTGGAGTCGGACATTTAAACTGTCCTTCTGACTCCACAGTCAGTGCTTGAGTACCATCTGCCTGTAGGATGCATACAGAAAGTGTAGACTCCTGGGCTGGCAAGATGGCTCAGCGTGTAAAGGGCACTTGCTGCCAAGCTTAGCAGACTGAGTTTGATCCCTGAAAGCTACGTGGCAGAGGACAACTAACTCCCACAAATTATTCTCTGTTGTCTACATACATGCCATTGCGCATGCATGTAAAATCACACACATATAATAAACAAATAAGTAGATAAAAAATATTTTACATTGAAAAAAAGAAAGTATAGACTATCCTGGGCCAACAAGATGGCTCAGCAGACAAAGGAACTTGTCTTTAAGCCTGACTGGAGTTTGAATCCTGAGACTCACATAGTGAAAGAAGAGACCTGACTTGTGCAAATTATTCTTTGACCTTTATGCATACACCATGCCATGCACAGATACACACACACACACACACCACACACACACACACACAGAGAGTTTTTTTTGTTTTTGTTTTTGTCTTTTTTTAAAAAAAAACCCAACCTCTTAAATTGCAAAAAGAAAATACACAGAGCCCTAAATATTAGCTTGGTACTTTGGGCTACCTTACCTTATAAATCTGCACTTTGAAAATGTCGTCATTGTTCACAGTGGCATTATAAGTTCTCTGCAGAACTATGAAAACACTGATTTATATATATATCTATATAACATATATAGGTATGTAAACACACACATATAATGCAAGGACAATATTGATTTTAGAGTAACAAAACACATTTTTAAGATTTTTAGATTTTATATCCTTATTTATTTTTATTGAATGAAAGTTTTGCTTTCATGTTTGTCTGTTTGCCACTTGTGTGCCTGATCACTGTTGAGGTTAGAGGAAGGGCATCAAATCTTCTGGAAAAGGAGTTATAGACAGCTGTGAGCCACTGTGTGGGTGTTGGGAATGGAGCCTAGGTCCTCTGCAAGAGCAGCCGATGCTCTTAACTGCTAAGCCATCTCTCTAGCCCCCACAGTTTTAAGTTTCAAGGACCTTTGTGTTTTATGGCTAAGTACACCATGTTAACAGTAACATTTCATTGGAAACTACAGTGTAGAATTCAGATAGATGCAAGAGATGGAAGGCTGGCTCAGTAGGGACTCACAAGTGGACAGCACACTGGCACACAGTCAACAGCAATAGCATAATATGCTAAACAGCACTGGTTTATATATATAGTTACTATGAAGACAGACAGTATGACAGCTAACTCAGGCTGGGGAGAAGGCTCAGCGGTTAAAGTGCTTACCACACAAACATGAGACCTCAAGTTCAAATCCCCAGAATCCATGAAAGCTACAGCTAGTAAGCCTGGTACATCTAAAAGACACTAGAGAGCTGTCTCACCACTCTCTGTGGTGTCTGGTTATTAGGTTTGTGGGCCTGGGAACTCAGCCCTTTAACATCGTGGAGAGTTGATTAGCATTTAAGGAACTGATATCACTACAGATTGACTGGTAAGTTAAGAGTGCCAAGTTTGTATTCACAAAGGGATTCTGCTCTTCTGCTTTTTGCTAGTACTTGGAAGAACACATTGTAATGTGAACAAGTATAATCAGAATCACTGTAGCTTCTTACATCAGAAGAGTTACATTATTACCATCCTTTTCAAATGTTACCTCTACTCAATATTATTTCCTATGATGTGTACAGAGGTCTTGTCCCTGCTCTGTGTGTGTGTGTTGTGTGTGTGTGTGAATGCTGTATAGGTGTGCCATGCTGTGTCCATGGAGGTCAGAGGCCTATCTCGGGTGTTGGTCCTTACCGTTCGCTTGTTTGAGACAGCTCTCTAGTGTCTTTTAGATGTACCAGGCTTACTAGCTGTAGCTTTCATGGATTCTGGGGATTTGAACTTGAGGTCTCATGTTTGTGTGGTAAGCACTTTAACCGCTGAGCCTTCTCCCCAGCCTGAGTTAGCTGTCATACCGTCTGTCTTCATAGTAACTATATATATAAACCAGTGCTGTTTAGCATATTATGCTATTGCTGTTGACTGCTGTAGGTACATTTTGGTTTTTGTTGTTGTTTGTTTGCCTTTAAGATACAGGTCTCACTGTGTTGCCAGGTGAGCCTGTTCCTAGGTTCAGTTGATGTCTTCAATTTCAGTCTTCATGGAGATCGAACCATAGGCATGCCTAGCTGTCTTGTATCAGGATGGTGTCTAGACATCTTTTATTTTCAGTGGAACTAATAATTATACTTTACATTTTGCTTCATTTTCTCTGTTTATCTCTGATATTTTATAGATATTCTTATAGAGGTGTACATTTAGCTCATGTTTTCCATGGCTCCGACTACAGTTGGCAGTTCTTTAGGGCAAGTACACCATTGTCAGCTGGAACTTGGTTCTGCATTGCAATTTTGTTTCTCTTGATTTACTGTTTTAGTGAAACAAGTACTAGAATGTATAGGGGAAAGCTTTTGGGTATTTTTATGTATGAAAACATTTTTATTCTCTCTTATGCTTGGTGTTGGTGAGCAGAGTAGTTAGCTTAATATGAAATTGTAGGCAGAAAATTGCACAAATTCAAAATTCAAAGGCACACTTCACTATCTTTTAATGTGCTCTAAGGTTCCATGTCATTCTGGTTTGTGCCTTTTTTTTTCTAGGTAAATAGTCTTGGGATTTTCTGTTCTGTGTTTTATATTGCATGATAATCATCTTGATCCTGTATCTAACTGTGGTGTAATACTGCACTAAAACTTAATAGCTTAAACCAGGGCCCATTTTGTTTGTTTTTCATTGATTTCCCAATGGGGTCTCTCACATTACTGCATAGCTTGATGAGCAGATCCACTGCCAGCTTGTGTCCTTGCCCATCTTTCCAAGAGTGTGTACATATCAGGCAGCCTGAGAAGCAGACAGGTGTCTCCTTCCAAATTAGAGCAGGTTGGATGTGTCCCCTGGGTCATGCCTCAAGCAAGTCCTTGGAGCTCTTTGTAAAAGGTGAAACTCCTTAAGAGTATGTTCTCCCAGTTCTCTTGCAACCCTGGGCCACTCTGTGCTGCCCCTGTAAGACTTGAGGGCCAAGAGGAAACTGATTCAGAGATGGAGCTCATGCTTTGCTCTCCCATGAGTAACAAAGCCTTTCATCTTGGAGTCAGGAATCTCATGATATCTGCTGGTGTCAGACAAGCTGTGGGAGGGTCTCTTGTTAGTTTATACATATGGTAAAAATCTGATCTTTTTCCAAAAGATCAAGCAAGTCTTCTGTTGTCTTGTTAAAGCCACATGGATGTACTCATTTGCTGAACAGGCTGAGGAGAGTCATCATAAGATGGCCTCCCTCACACACCTGACAGTTAATGCTGTAACGTGTGGACCTCCTTATCCTGAGTCAAGCTAGCCCTAGTTTCCTCACAGAGCAGTGAGGACATTCCAGAAGCTGTAAGAACTTCTGGTGGCCAGGTGCAGACCAGGTGACACTGTTTAGGATAAATTCCATGGGTCAGACTGAGTCTTGATGACAGTCTGAATTAGAGGGATGGGGAAGTACATTCTGGGATGTGATGGGAGGAAAAGCAGACTACCCTGCAAAGAAATAAGTGGCAGGTTTATGGGCCTGCCTGCCTCCTTTCCTCTCTCCATCCCTGGTTTCACGTGCTTCCTTGTGTAATTCAGTGTCGATCCAGATTAATCCTCACACCATCACGTATGCTCAGTTTTCCTTGTATAAAGAAAAGATCTT
Source organism: Mastomys natalensis (assembly GCA_021653895.1). NCBI lineage: Eukaryota > Metazoa > Chordata > Mammalia > Rodentia > Muridae > Mastomys > Mastomys natalensis. The sequence continues at coordinate 372,857 of JAJTUV010000558.1, forward strand.
CAGAGAAACCCTGTCTTGAAAATAGAACAAAACAAAAAAAACAAAAGAAAAGACAAGACAAGGTCGTGGTTTTGCCCTGTGTTCTGTTCCACGGGCTGGGTGGATGGCTCTTCTCATTTCCTCTGCCCTCATCTTGTCTGACCTTCCGTATCTGCTACGCCTTTCTCAAATATTTGGGCTGAAGTTGTAGATGAGTCTTTCAGTATTAGGAGACATGGAGTCTGGGTTTTTCTTCGTGTTTTGAGTGCTTTCTGAGCAGCCAGAACAGTTTTATTCTCACATCTATTATTGGCAGTATACTCTCATTAATTCTATATTTTTATTAACTTTTATCTCAAGAAGTAAACATTTCTTTGTATTACTCATCAATCCTAAAGCTATGTTTTGCCTTTATTTTATTTTACTTTATAAATTCAATGCATTTGAAATTATGACCTCATGTCACCAGAGTATTTTCCTCACCTAATTTTTGCTTTATCTTTTCTTAGGGAAGATCCGCCAACATGCTCCCAGTCAGACAGTGGTAACGAAGCGGAGGAAACACAGGTTGGTAGAGAATATTGTATAGTGTCTGTCCTCGTTTTAGTAATCTCTGAAATGCTTTCCGTAGATCTTACACACATACGTGCACGCACGCGCGCGCGCGCGCGCGCGCGCACAGACACACACACACAAGGTGTATGTGACTTTGTGTACACCTGTATGTGCCCCATGCATGTACATGCAGAGGCCAGTGAAGAACATCCAGTATCCTGCTTTGTCACTCTCTGTCTCCCTTCCCTGAGACTTTCTCTTGCTGAACATGGACCTCACTGTTTCTCAGCTAGGCTAGCCCTGGTCAGCCAGCCCCAGGGATTCCCTCAACCCACTCCATGAGGCTTAGAACTCAGGTCCTCATGCTTGAGTAGCAAGTGCTCTTACTACTGAACCACCTCCCCTGCACTGTGTTCAAGGAAAGATGTCTCCTGTGCGTCATTTTTAGATCGTGTACTGCCTTTGCTATCCCAGTGGCATTTAAATTGAGTGTTTCTTTCTGTCTTGTTCATGCAGTGGTCCGATGATGAGAGCACAGCCACACTTACGGTAAGAGCGAAGTCGCACAGCATGGGGTAGCCTCACATGTCACACAAGAGGCCTGAATGCCTACCTCTGGCTTGATGGGTTTGCCTTGGAGTAGCTTGCTGTCTGTAAATGATCACTTACTGTTTGTAAAAAATAACTTGTCACTGTTTGACAGGCAAGCCCAGTTTGCCCGCTTTCCCCTTCTGCTTACAAAAGAAATATCAAAAAGTACATATTCAATGCTCTGCTCATTTTTGTTAGACTCTGAAAGATGCAATCAAGTCAAATGTTAACTCTGAGGTTCCCAGATGAGTGGGAATTAAAGTGAAAAATCAGCATTTACTTATTGAAGGATAGTTAAATGGCATAAGGTTATTCCTTTCAAGTGAGACTGAAGTACTATTCAAAGGTACTTCTGTTTATTTTGATTGAAGAGAGAGATCCCTTCAAGGATCTGTGAAAAAAATATGGTGATGTCTAAAAGTGGTGTTGTTTCCTTAGGTCACCATGCCAACAGATGCAGAGATGGGAAATTGATGTCTTATTTACCTGGATGCCATGGGTATCACTCTTACATATGAAAATCCCATCCCATTCAGTATGATTCTGTCATACTCAGGGCACCAATTTGTGCTCGGTGAGACAGTGGTGGATATTTGATTCCTGCCATCAGAGGGTTTGTAAACCAGGGGAAAGGATGATATAAGGTAGATGGCTTGGATGTCAAAGCAGAGATAACAGTTAACCGAGGACATCCAGAAATGCTTAAATGGGAAGCGACAAGTGGCCAAGGTTTTTAACATATATTCTTATGAATTCTTTGAGAATTTCATACCTGCATGCAGTGTATTTGATCATATTCTTACCTACATCCCCCTAACTTCTCAGACCCTCTTCCATCCCATCAGAACCTTATGTCCTCTTTTTTTGGTTACTTACCCACTTAGTGCTGTGTATATACTCTTGGGTGTGGAACCATTCATCCATTGACACATCTGACCCGGATCTTAAAGAGGATAATGGTGATGAGTGTATAAGCTCACCTTTAAATAGTATAGATGGATAGATATGTATGTAACTTAATTTAGTTTGTTCCTGATGCTATAACAAAGTATACTGGATATTTATTTATTTGTTAATATTCATTTATTATGTATGTGTGTGCAGGTACACATGTATGTAGGTGGGTATGGCACATGTCCATGTGCTTGTGGATTCTAAACGACCTTTGGTATCATTGTTAAGAACACCATCCATTTCCTTTGAAATAGAGTCTGTCATTGCCCTGAAATTTGCCAATTAGACTAGGCTAGCTGGCCAGCAAACCCCAGGTTTCTTCCCATTCCCACCTCTTAACTAGGGGATTATAAGTATGTGCTGTAATGTAGGCCTTGAGTTTTATGTGGATTCTGGGGATCAACTCATGAAAAGCAGGTCCTCCACCTACTGAGCCATCTACCCAGTGCCTTGTTTTTAAGATTAGTTTCTTGATTAACGTAAAGGACTGGGTGTTATCCTGACATTTTCATATGTGTATATTTTATGCTTTGCTTTTCATCCTTTTCCCATTGTCTTCTCCCCTTTCTGTGGTGCTTCCTTCTTCTCAGATAGCTCCTCTCTCTGCTTTCTTGTCACATGTATCCCATTCCTACTGAGTAATTTAGAAAAAAATAGAACTTTATTTCTCAAACGAAGTCCAAGAACAAGGTACACATAATGCCTGGGGAGAGCTCATCTCTGCTTCAAGATGGCACCTTATTTCTGTGTGAGACCAAGTTAAAGGAGACAGCAGAGTTGAAAAGCCACAAGACTCTGATGTTTTTTATGAATCTGTTAACTATTCATGAAGGTGTAGCACCTCATGATTTAACTTCCTAAAGGTCACACCTCACTATGGTTGGGATTAAGGTTTGACATGAATTTTGGAGAGATGCAAACATTAAACTAGAACAGTGGGAACTGGAGAGATGGCTCAGTTGTCAGAAATGCTTACTACTAATACAGAATTCCTGGGTTCAGTTCTCAACATCTATGTCAGGTGGCATACAACCATCTGTAACTCCAGGAGGTCTCTAGCCTCCATGGGCACCTACACACACGGTGCACATAAACTTATACACAGCACACACATGCACATAAACTTACACATTAGATAAATAAATAAATAAATAAATAAATAAATAAATAAATAAATAAATGTCTTTTAAAATCAGAATTCTCTCTCTCTCTCTCTCTCTCTCTCTCTCTCTCTCTCTTCTCTGTGTGTGTGTGTGTGTGTGTGTGTGTGTGTGTGTTCCATTATTCCTGTGTACTGAGAAGGCGCAGAATCAGTGACATTCATCATGGTAGCAGGAAGCATACTTCATGCCTTTTTCCTGGCTTTTGAATACCATTCTCCTGAAACTTCTTAGAGAAATCCAGGACTGAAGTTGGGAGAGTGACACGGGCCCACGGTAGCTTGCTATGTCAGAAACTAAGGAAATGGAAGAGAATAATGGGAACATGGCAGATCTCAGAAACCAGCTCTCTACATACCCTTCTAACATATCCAGGTCATGAACAATAAGGACTGTAGCGAGAGGAACCGTTAGAATAGAGGAGATCAATGAAGCATGACACCTAACTACAGTGGATGCTTCTGGACTGGATTCTAGAAAAGGAAAAAGTTTCTGATTTTCTTTTACTATAAAAGACACTTTGAGAACAGTGAGCATGCTTCAGTACAGTCTAGAGATGAGGCAACAATGTTCTATTTCTGTAAGCCTCTTGATTGTGATCATTTTACTCTTTAACAAAAGTAAATAGATAGCTTTTTATCTATATTTATAAATATCTATCTATTGATCTGTATCTGTATGTAGGAGTAACGAGACTTAGTAATTGCAGTGTGGTCTAAAACAGCATGGGAAAAGAATTCATTGCATAATGTAACTAGAAGTAAGTAGACATGCATAGAGAATAGGGTTTGGGAAGAGTGGTGAAGCGTGTGGGTGGAAGGGAGAGAGAATCTGTGTAAATGGTGTTTGAGTATTCTTATCAGCCTGACATTATCTTACAATAGAACGGTAGCAGTAAGTAGAGATGGGCAATAGGAACACTCATGCATGGAGAACTCTTAGTCAAGGAGGAGCCTGGTCCAGGAAGGAAGAGCCAAAGTAATCCTTCTCTAGTATAAGCGAAAGGCCATCAAATGAGAACACTCTTCCCCCAAGGTGGAGGGCGGGAGGGAAGGAGTGAGGGAGGGACAATATGACACAGGCATCTAATCCAACCACTCAGGGGGCTCAGGTGTGAGGATTGCAATCTGGAGGCCATCTTGGGCTAAAAACCTTGTCTCAAAAACAAAGAGGGAAATAATAATCAAGATTTCAGAAGCACCATGGTGAAACTTATAATTTGGAAATATAGCTTAACGACACAAGCGGTTTAGATTGATCTCAGTGTCCCTCCTCCAAATCAACTCATTCAAAGTGTACATAGGGACTGGAGAGATGGCTCAGCAGTCAAGAGCACTGCTGTATTTCCTAGGTTTGGTTCCTAGGACCCACATGGCAGCTTATAGCCATCTGTAACTCCAGTTCCAGGGGATCTGATTCCTTCTTCTGGCCGCTATGGCACTAGACTTACACACAACATAATATATCCATACACACATGCAGGCAGAACAGTTACACACAAAACAAAAAATAAAATGTTAAAAAAATAAAAGCAAGTGATAGAAAGTTTTTAGAATCCCATACAAGTATGCATACTGTAGAGTTAAAGTCATGAATGTAGAATATACACCAGTTTAAAAATGATGGTTAGGGTCTTCATTCCTCCTAGTAATTTTTTTTTTTTTCCTTTAGAAAATATACAGCCAAGACTTCCAGTGGAGGGACTGGGACACCGACCCAGCTATAAAAGCTTAGACCCACAATTTGTCCTGCCTACAAAGATGTGCAGGAGTAAAAGATGGAGCAGAATTCGAGGGAAGGGCCAACCAATGACTGACCCAGCTTGAGACCCATGTCATGAAAGGGAGCCCAAGCCTGATACTGCTAAAGATATACTCGCAGACAGCAGCCTAACATAATCATCATCAGAGAGGCTTCACCCACTAACTGATGGAAACAGATGCAGAGACCCACAGCTAAACATTAAGCAGAGCTTGGGGAGCCTGTGAAAGAGCAGGGAGGAAGGATTGTAGGATCCAGAGGAGTCAAGGACACCACAAGAAAACCTATAGAATCAATTAAACCGGGCCCATGGGGGCTCACAAAGAACATACATGGAACTGATGTAGGCCCTCTGCATATATATAACAACAGTTGTACAGCTAGGTCTTCATGTGGAACCCTTAAAGAAAGAGGAAGTTCTGGGAGGAGAGGACGGAAAGGAAGCTGCAATCAATCAGCATGTAAAGTTAAAAACAAAAACAAAAACAAAAAACAACAAACCTTAATTAATAAAGACTAGAAAGGAAATATACAGCAACACCTGGCTGTGGTGGCGCACACCTTTAATCTCAGCACTTGGGAGGCAGAGGCAGATGAATTTCTGAGTTTGAGGCCAGCCTAGTCTACAGAGTGAGTTACTGGATAGTTAGGGCTACACAGAGAAACCTTGTCTTGAAAACTTAAAAAGGAAAAGAAGGAAGGAAGGTAGGTAGGTAGACAGACAGACAGACAGACAGAGCTAACAATTAGCTTTGTTTGACTGGAAAAAAAACAGTAAAGTAAAACAAACAAGAACAGAGAAAGGTTTGAGTTAAGTATGCCAGATTCAGTGTTTCAATTGAAGAACACGAGTAAATAGAACTTTGTATACATTTTGTATTTTTTTTTAAAAAAATCATTATTCTCTTATATATTACATCCCAACTGCAGTTCTTCCCTCCCTCTCCTACCCCATGTCTCACACACAGCATTTTGTGGTTCTTAAAAACTATTAAGACCACAAAAGGAAGGAAGGAAGGACAGAAGAAAGGAAGGAAGGAAGGGAGGGAGGGAGGGAGGGAGGGAAGGAGAGAGAGAGAGAGAGAGAGAGAGAGAGAGAGAGAGAGAGAAGGAAGAAAAGGGAGAAAAAAAGAAGTCTACCCTTTCTGAGCGAGTGAGTGGTACAGCATTCAGGTTAAAAGGCAGCTGCTGAGGGCTCAGGATGTGTAGGGATAGCAAATGAAAGTGGGGTTTATCTCAATCATAACAGGAACAACTCATTGGTGTCCGTGTTCAAAAGTGGCTAATTGAGCTGTGAGCTTGAAACAGTGATATTTGTGTAGTCTGTTTATATGTAGTTTTCAGAGTATAAAATCATGACTCCAATGTAGATATGAAATCTTTGGTTAACGTATTTTCAAGATTTGACTCAGCTCCTGGAGGAACCAAGCAGGTATTAAAACTTGTTCAAAAGAGAATGCAAAATACATAGTGATCAGGAGTACTAAGTGACTATGTAACCCTCGGATGGGAGAGATGACACCTGGATCCTTTTCAGACAGGATACACACAGGCTCTTTCTCAGCATTATGAGTTAGCTATAGTTTACCCAGTTCGTAGTTCAGGTATAGTGAAAAATCACATAATGGTATGATATATGTAGACTTTTTATAATTTAAATTTTTCTGTCGGATTCTTGGTTTAGTATTTTATAAGACTGAATGATTTTGAGGATTTGAGGGAAACAGTCACATCTCTTGAAATGTAGTAAATGATCTGGGTGTAGTTGTGCATGGCAGTGATTCCACTAATGTGGAGGTAGAGAGGAAGGATCAAGAGTTCAAGGCCAGGTTGGCTACATAGTGAGGTTGAGGCCAGCCTGGGCTACATGAGAACCTGTCTCAAAAAACAAAGCAAACCAAAACAAATTAAAATAAATCCAGGGTTTTTTGTTTATTGCCTAAAGTGCACACACCCCTGAAGTTAGTCCTTAGCACTGTAAAACCAAAGCAAAATGTGTGAGATATTCCAGTCCTGAAGTGCAGTACCTTGTGGAGTAGGAAAATGGAATAATTTGTCTCTGTAATTGTATCTCTTACAATTATTATTTTAATTTTTTTTGTGTATAGGAATTTGCCTGCATGTATGTCTGTGTACTACATTCATACCTGGACCTGTATAGGCCAGAAGGCATAAGTTCTCCTGCAACTGCTGTTACAGACAGTTGTGAGTCAGTATGTGGGTGCTAGGAATTGAACCCAAGTCCTCTGGAAGAGCTGCCAGTTCACTAACCATTGAACCATCTCTGCTGCCCCAGTTGTATCTCCTGTAGAAATTACTGCTGATGCAGATCTTAGATAAGTGACTTTTATTGACAATGACAGGTCGGCAGCTTCTGGTGATTATGAGGAAGTAATTTGCATCCTTTTGATAGGAGAGGCAAAAGGGAACCCGGGACTACTAATTCAGTTGTTCATTGAGGGGTATCTTCATGATGTGTCTAAGCTGAGTAGATGGTAATCTAGTGGAAGAGAGATATGGGGCAGTTTGTCAAATGAGAGAGCTTGTTAACCAGCCTACAATGTCTTGCTTACAGTTAACCCTTTTTAGAGCTTGAAGTGTGTCTCGGTGTTGAGGTGCTTGCCTGGTATGCTTAGGGCCAGGGATCGAGTCTTAGCTACAGATCAACCAAAGAGTTGTTTCTAATTTTAAGTTGTTTTTAATTTTAAGAACTAACTTTTTGGCCTTTTTTTTTAAATAAAAAAAAAATAATCTTCTCAGGTTTTTGTTTGTTTTTGTTTTGTTTTCTCTTCCATGGGCTAGCTCTTGAGACTCCATAGGCGTTATCTGGGTTTTGTACTGTGTGGGTAATTTTAGATTTTTTTTTAGAACCTGAGGTTGCCCAGTAGGGGGCAGCAACCCCCTCTTTAGAGGCTACTGCAGTCTGGTAGTGCTGGAAAGAGTTTGTTACTGTTCTTGTGTTCTGCGTTCTGCCTCCTCCAGAAGTCCATTGCCAGCCCCCTTGATAGTCACCTAAGCAGGGTCTATTGGTCATCAAACCTTGATAGTCACCTAAGCAGGGTCTATTGGTCATCAAACGCATCTTCCCACTGAACAGTAGTGGTTCTGTTACTTCCTGGTTGAAGCAAACACTAGACTGAATTATTTTTTACTCAAAAATGTCTTTTTCTAACTCTCAACCAAAAAGAAAAGGACATATTAACTTTGTTTGTATTAAAACGTAACTGTAAATAGTAGTGTTTAGGTGTAATTTATCCATTAGGTATTTTTAATTTTCAGTGAACCTTTTGCATTAATGGCTCTTTAAGTATGGGTCATTATTTCTGAGAACCTGAGTGTATGTCTAGGTAATTTCCCACCCGCATCTCCTCTCTTCCCGCTAGTCACTGTCGAGTGTGTGTGTGTGCATATCCTTGCCGAGTTTTCGGGGCCAGAGGAAGATCCTGAGTATCATCCTCTGTTGCTCTTTGTCTCTTTATTGCCTTGACACAGGGTCTCAGTAAAGTTGGAGCTTGCCGTTTCAGTGAGGGTGGCTGGCCAGTGGGCTCGTGCAATCTGCTTGTCTCTGGGTTGCAGGCTTTTGTACTGAGGGGTTAAGCTTGGGTCCTGATGCATGCTGTGCAAAGCACACTCATCTACAGCTCTTCCCACCCTCCATCAGACCCTTCAGAGACAGAGCATCATGTAGCACCTATTGCCTTGAACTTGGTGTATAGTCAAGGATGTCTTGAGCTCCTGGTTCCCACCACTTGCCATGTGGTGGGATTACAGGGTGTATGCCATCACACTTGGCTTTAGATGGCGGCATTATGTAAGTATTCAGAAAGGACCACTGATTTGTTTCTCATGTACCATGTACTTGGTGACAACTATGTTTTCAGAGATGTGGGTTTTAATTGTTTTGGAAGGTACCATTTAAGAAGTTGATTATTTTATTTCTCTTTCTGGTAAATACTGTTTTCTTGGTGATTTTATTTAATTGAGAGCAGGAATAAGAACAATAATTTGCGTTATATATAATTCTGTTTTTAACACCCTAACTAAAACATTGAGATATTGATCGTGATTTCTGTGTCTCTTCTAATGATGTTGACTTGCTCACGATTTGTTCTCTGTCTCTGTAGGCACCAGAGTTTCCTGAGTTCAACACTCAAGTCCAAGAAGCTATCAATTCGCTGGGGGGTAGTGTCTTCCCTAAGCTTAACTGGAGTGCCCCAAGGGTAGGAAAACAAAGAAAGCTCACTATTTGAATAGTTGTTTATTTTGTTCTTTATTTCATTTTATATTCCCACAGAGGGTCTAATGTATCTTCCATTACATTCCTAAGTGCAGGAAAATACTCGTGAGATTATTATAGTTTTCTTTTGTTGTTTTATTCTTTTGATTTTGCTGTTTGTACTTTCTGTGAAATACTGTGCATTCTGCCAAAACACAGTTTGACCTCTTATATTGCCAATTGTACTAGAATTCTGGGTATGTTCATAGTCTGCATTATTTAAGATTTCACCTACTCAGTTGAGCAAGATTTTCTCTGTTGAAAAGTAGTAATAATGCCTGCCATCTAGCCAGATGACCTGAGTTTAATTCCAGGGACTCACAAGGCAGGAGAGAACTGACTGTTAAAAGTTGTCCTCTAACCTTGTGTGCGCGCACACACACACACACACACACACACACACACACACACCTGTGCACAGTGGCAAGGATTCAGTTTTGTTTCTCCAAGTATTCGATGTTTGTTGTGACTGTCCTTTGCAAACACCCTGTCCTCACCTGAGGTATAATACTGTGATTATTAGCATTTTCTCATTCCATATTTTCCCTTCTTTAGAGTTGATAGTTGCATATTTTTTATTCAGCTGTGTGGTTTGCTGTGTACATACTGATGTTTTTGTGGGATTAAGTATGATATTGGATAAGCTTTCTTTAACTAGAAGTTTATTGTCTTTTTCATTGGGAGAAATTATAAAGATATTATCATGTGGAAGTTTTTAAATTCTTTTTTAGTTTCTCAGTCAACTTTGCATCTATATGAATAATGTTTTGAATTTCCTTTGTTTTCCACTTAAGATAGGAAGATTTTTTTCTGGTTGTAAATTCCTTATGCACCTGTTCATTTGTTTATGAAATGACTTGTTTGCACCAGTGCTTTCTTCCATGCAGCGTGGATAATTGGACAGTTTTGGTAATTAGTGGTGTTTTTCAATATGTATTTTAGCCTGTGGCTGGTCTGGCTATAGAAGTGTGACTTCATCACACTGAGCCTGGTTCCTTTCTACCCACATGCCTCTGTTTTAGGGTGGGAAGGTGAAACTTTTGATTTTCATCCTTCCTGATCAGATGAACAGAGTCTTCACTGCCCTGAGCATCCAAATTCAGGAAAGATGGAAATGACTGCTTTTACTTTGGAGAGTAGCTGCTTCTTCACCACTTGAATCTTTTTGCTGACCTGTGTGACTCCATTAACCCTTCTTCCATCTTAGTGTGAAAACATTGGAAAGTGTTCGGCCCTGGTGTGAAATGTGTGGGTCCTCCTATCTCAGCATGTATAACTAGACTTTTTTTTTTTTTTTTAAACAATTACACTTGTTTGTTTTGTGTGTGTACTTGTGTGGGCATACTTGGAGGCCAGAGGGCAATTTCTGGGACTCGATACTCTTCTCCCATGTGTGGCCCAGGGATTGAACTCAGGTGGTCAAGGCTGGTGGGAAGTGCCTTTGCCTGCTGAGCCATCTTGGTCCTCGGTGTACCTAACTGAGTGTCTGACATGCCCTACTCTTTTTGTTGAGAAGTGTGATTTGACATCTGACAGTTCTATTACAATTTCCTCAGCTGTCTTCTTGAAATCCTGGAGGTGCTGTGCATGACTGCTCGCATTTGTGTGGCCGAGCTGCACTTGTGGAATGTGTCGTAACTCACACACGTTTATTGTTTAGGATGCATACTGGATAGCAATGAACAGTTCTCTGAAGTGTAAAACCCTCAGTGACATCTTCCTGCTTTTCAAGAGCTCGGATTTCATCACCCGCGACTTCACACAGCCGTAAGTGTCTTGTGAGTAGCTGCTTCCCATTGGTGATGTTGTATTCCCGTGCCGCACTGTGACAGTTCTGCTGCTTCATGGCCCTCAAATGAGTATTAGAACAAACTTTTCTGTTTCTTTTAAATAAATGCTGTACAGTAGATATGCCTGTCAAGATTTTAACTATAGTAAACATTTTAGTAATTTTTCCTGTTATAAAATTCAAGTATGCTTATAATAGAAAAACAAAGTTAGTAACTCCTGATGAGGAAAAGCAGGAGAGCGTGATGAGCAGGCTACACAAGCAGCTGTATGTATTCCAGGTTTCTCTTCCTTCGTAGATACTAATACACATATCCCCGCTTCTGTCTGTGTAAGGAGTAAATGTTTCACATAGTTTTGTTTTGTCACAGAGAACGTGGAGAGAACTTACAGGAGTTGGTTCTCTCCCAATGCTGTCTGGATTTAGGGGTCAAACTCAGGTTCTTAGGCTTGGTACCAAGTGCCTCTACTTGCTGAGCCATCTTGCCAGACCACCTGCCCCATTTTTCTTAATGTAGGACTTTTTTTATCTGTCTTATGTGTAGGGTCTTTTGCTTGCATGTATATGTCTATGTGCCACATGCATGCCTGGTGACTTTGGAGTCCAGAGGAAGGCGTCACATTCCCTGCAGCTGGAGTTGTAGATATTGCCTGCTGCCATGTGGGTGCTGGAAATTGAACCTGGGTCCTCTGGAAGATCAGCCAGTGCTCATAACTACTGTGCCATCTCTCCAGTTAAACTTAATTAGTGGGATCCAGTTGTTCATATTGCTCTGTAGGTTGAGTTTGCTACTAGATACATGATACTACACGATATGTTTGAACAATCCTCTTTTTTTCTTTTATAAAGCTCTGTAATAAAGATCCTTAAAGTAAATTTGAGGATGCATTTAAAAATATAGAATTACTCTCTCCTCCTGATGCTCACTGTTTGACTAAAGAACTCAACCTGCTGATGATTATGGAAGGCAGAGCACACACCACTGGGCGTGTGCTCCCCTATTTCCTTTCTAGACATCCCTTCCCATTCACCTTCTAAACACCAATTATAGCCTGTAAACTCAGCTTTAAGCTACAGAAACACAGTGTTTGCATGGTATTCACACACCTATTATTAACCATGCAGTTGGGTTAGTTTTGCCAGTTCACTCTGCCTCGCCTCAGCTCCTATTCTGAAGGAGAGCCTAGCAGGACTCGGCAGTCCAGTCATCGAGTGTGTGATTAGTGTGCATGAGGCCTTACATTCAGTCCCTAGCATCATCAAAAACAAAACACAAATATATAGAGGCAAGCGTGTTAAGCAGGCATTTCTATGGCCATGTATTTTTGGCTTTATAGAAATTAACAAAATTGAAAAAAAATAAAACACTGTCCTTTATGATCGGTTGCACTGGCACAGGTGTCACTGCGGGTTGATGGCCCTCATTTGCCATTTTTATAATGTAGCATTGTTTTTACATTTGTATTCTGGTAGATCCCTCTGGGTTTTTTTTTTTTTTTTTGTTTGTTTTTGTTTTTTGTTTTTTTGTTTTTCTTTAAAATCTAATGCTATGAAGAAAGAGATCTTGAATTATATCACATTTGCACTGCTTTGTATCCATTAACTAATTGATAGGTCCTCTGACTGACTTGTTTTCTTCATTGCAGAAAGAATAGGTTCACATTGCTTTTAATTTTGAAGCAGATGGTTTTAAAAACCAGCTTTTTCATTCAGTAGTGGATGTTAAAACTACCAGACATGTTTTACATATTTTTTATTTTTTGACTTTTAAGGAAGAAGTTATGGCAGCAAGTGAACTTGAGGCCTTCCTTATACTTTGAGTGTTTGCCCACAAACGGCCATGCTGCTGCTGTCACCAGTTGGGGTGCTGGAGGGAACTAGCAGTGTGTGCTCAGCCACCAACCCTTCAGTGAGGCATCACTAATGTGTAATCTCTTGAGTGGCTACTTAGCAGTGAGAGTCCGTGCCAGGAGCCATGGCTTCGCTGTAGGGCACCTGCCTAGCACTCTTGGAGCCCTGGGTTTGACCCCTAGCATTATAAAGTAGAAGAAAATAAAGAAGAGGTTTTGTCACCGTGTCTTTCAGAAGCTCTCCAAGGTTAAGAGTCCACTGAGGTCAGTATTTACTCTGCTGAGACCTAAATATGTTCACTCATTAGTTCAAAGCCCCACACTGGTTACTGCAGCTACAGAGCCTTTTCAGAATGCTTCCCATTAAACTGTGTAATAGAATAAGACATCAGTGATTATTCCAATACATAATTGTTGATCTGTGCAAGTTTTTACAGTATCATAAAAATAAATTTGTATTGTTTACACTATTATGAGGCTTACTTTGATTAAAGAAATCAACATTGTAATATAGTCAGGATTCTTTTGACGTTTTAGCTTTGTTGTTTTAATTGTGTGTATATGTCTGTGTGGAGGAGCCACACAGGTGGTGTGTAAGAACCCTGTGTGCTCTTTGCTACCGAATTCTCTGTCTCCAGTCCCAGTAGTAAGGATTTTAAGTTAACAGAAGCCGACTAAAAATAGCTTACACATACAGAGTTCATTGCCCCAACTATATTATTTCTAACATGTTTCCTGCCTATTTCAGGCTCGTACTTTGAGAGCTGCTTGTATCGGTCTATGTGCGTATCCCTGGAGGTTAGGATGTGTTGGTTAGTTTTGTCACTGACAGAATACTTAAGCTGAACAACTTACACGGTACCAAAGTTTATTGTGACTCATGATTTTAGAGGTTTTACCTGTCACTGATGGCTGGTTTTTAGTCTGTGACAGCAGAGTGCATCATGGCAGGGGTGTGTGCTAGGGGAGGCCTGTCTACCTATGGCAGCCTGTAAACGAAGAGTGACACAGGAGGTGGTCAGGGTGCTAAGAGCTCTGTCAGGGGCACACCCCACTCACATAACTTCCTTCAGGAGGTCCCACACACTAGAGGCTCCTCTATCTCTCCAGACACTGTGAGCTGCTTTCACTTAGCACGTGGCCTTTGAGGGACCTTGAAGATTCGAGGTCTATTTGGTGACTGTGAAGCACAGGTACATCAGAGTCTGTTAGCAAGACTGACAGGTGGAGACAGCTGGAGGGTCTACCAGTGTCTGCCACAGGCAGTGTTCTGTAAAATAATAAGTCTTGTCTTTGTCTTTCCTGCTCTTCACTTGATGACTATAGACAAGATGCTTTAAAAAGTGGAGGTTGAATTACATCACTTACCATGAGTCTACATAATATTTGCTGACTGCATTATTTGTCTACACATCAGCATTTTCTGTTATTAGACTTACTTACTACACTTCTTTATTAATTATTTTATTGATTGTCACTTCAGTATGAAAAAACACCTGATATTCAGTTAACAATGAGAAGAAAAAGCTGGATGAGTAAAAAAGTAAAACCAGTCATGAAGGGTTCAGATTAAAGAGAAATAGATTTGACTAGGGATTTTTTTTTTTTTTGTCTTAGCAATTTACACTTAGCTACTTCAACATACTACTTTCTTAATATTATCACAAAGCTGGTTATTATAGTAAGTCACCCACCATCTGCTGGAGATTTGCCCATCGACCTCCAGTGGATGCCGGAAATCACAGATAGTACTTAACACCGTATATATTGATTTTCCTTTCCTATACATATATGCCTATGATAAGTTCCACCTTTTTACTTCCAGAATGCTTCTCTTGACATATTTGACTTGTTAGTGCTTGGGGGGAAGAAGGGAGTCATTACTCTTGTACAATAGGGTTACTTGAACACAAGTGTCACAATACCAAGGTAGTCCAACTGATAACTAAGACAACTACTACACTACTAACACATGGGTAGTGTAACAAATAGATACACTAGACAGTGGGGTGTGTCTCATCTCTCCTTCACGGACACACTTACCCATCTGGTTAATTATTTCCAGAAGAAAATGCCTACAGCTATAACCTCCAATACCACATATGTTCTGAAACTACTCATTTTAAAAATTACATAAATCTTAAGCCAGTTAAAAATAATGAGATAGGGTGGTAGAATGCAAATGTGCATTAAAATGTATTTATTTTTAAGGTGTGTCTTACCTTTCTAGGATGAAGCAAGACAGCAAAATGCAGTTAGTTTAAAACTTGAAAGCTGTTTCTGACTTACATAATTCCAAATAAAGTTCAACAAAAGTTTCAGATGTAAATTTCTTGTGTGTTAAGTGGACCTGACACAACTGTGCCCATATTAATTATTTTTCAGCTTTTCTTATTTAGATGATAGTGTGTATGATTTAGATTGTGTCTTAGTTACTTTGTGTTACAGTGAACCACTGTGACCGAAGGAAGGGTTTCTTAGGGTTTATGGCTGCAGAGGGTTAGTGTCCGTGCTGGCGGAGTGAGGGCATGCTGGAGGAGTGAGGGCATGCTGCGGAGTGGAGTGTGAGGGCACGCTGGCAGGAGCGGCTGAGAGCTCCCATCTTAAACTGTGAGCAGGAGGCAGGAAGAGCTGACTAGGAGTAGTACAGGGCTTTGAAACCTCCCAGCACACCCACTGATAGTCTCTTTCATCAAGGACAGGCCTCCTAAGCTGTCCAAACAGCACCACCAGCTGGGGACCATTATGCCTGCGGCCATAGAGGATATTTCTTTCAAACCACTCAGGTGGTCCGATTTTTAAATAGAGCATTTGCCTCTTTGGAGAAAAGATTTATGATAATTCTAATCACCCTTATTTCACTTTTATCTTTCCCTTTCTACTGATAGTTGAAAAAAAATCTAAAGAAGTGGCATTTGCTTGTCAAAACTTGGATTTTCCCCTTGCTCAAAGTCTGTCCTTTGTTTTCCGCCTGTGCTTTTTTTCTTCTGTGTGCTAAGACCTTGTTGAGTGTGAAGCACAATGGTGTGATCTGCCAGCTTCTTTTTCTGAAGAGAGAGTCGTTACTGTGAGCAAGTCGGTCCGTCTTCTGCTTAAGCTGAGCTCCTGGACAGGTTCCTAACGGCCTTTCTCTTCAGCCTCTACTGTCTCAGCAGCACCCTCTCCTTCACGGACACACTTACCCATCTGGTTAATTATCTCCAGAAGAAAATGCCTACAGCTATAACCTCCGATACCACATATGTTCTGAAACTACTCATTTTAAAAGTTACATAAATCTTAAGCCAGTTAAAAATAATGAGATAGGGTAGTAGAATGCAAATGTGCATTAAAATGTATTTATTTTTAAGTAATAGTATGATGACTAACCAAGGAAGGAGTTGGTATATGTAGGAATATAGAAGCATTTTTTTAAAAAAGTTGTAGCTGGGGAGATGGATCATTCAGTAAAATGCAAGCATGGGGACCTGAGTGTGAGTCCCCAAGACCCACATAAAGCTGGATATGGTGGCCCTTCCTGAAACCCTGGCCTTAGGGGTGGAGGAGGAGACATGTGGGAAGCCCAGAGCTTGATGGCTAGCTAGGATAGCCATGCAGTGCCTGGTCCACAGTTGTGCAAGTGTTGGGGAAGGATAAGATGTGACCTTGTTGAAGGAGGCGTGTCATGAGGGGTGGTCTTGAAGGTTTCAAAAGCTAACATCATCTTGGTATCTCTTTATCTACCTTGTGCTTATGGATCAAGTTTGTAAGCTCTCAGGTACTGCTCCATCGCTGTGCCTGCCTGGTTGCTGCCATGCTCCCCACCATGCTGGTCATGGTGTTTTGTTGAGACAATAGAAAAGCAGCTGAGACGCTTATTACAGAATCCAAGCTCGTGATGGTGATTTTAGTCTTTACCTCTGGTTCATTGAGTGTTGTCTTCTTCCTCTTTCCCTTCCTTCTTGCTTCTTCTTTTTCTCTCTTCCTTTATTCTCCTTTTCATTTTATTTTCTTACACATTGTTCCAGACTGGCCTGGAACTCATTATGTAGCCTAGGCTAGCCTAGAGCTCACAATAGTGCTCCTGGGTCAGCTCAGCCTCCTGGGTCATGGTGCAGACATGCACCATCACACCAAGAAGTTCCTGTTTTCTTAACTTAGCCTGGATTATTTGTCTGAGACATAGATTATCTAACCTAGAGTATTCTGCTTGTCTCTGTCTGCTAGTGTTAAAATATAGGAACTCTATTAATATTCTTAGTGCTTCTCAGGCTGGTCCTCGTGGGGAAAGGGTAGTTATTTTTAAAGAATTGAACAATTGTAGTAATTTTAGTTAACCTGACATTTTATGACCTCAATTTTGATCAAAATAAAACAACCTGTAAGATTTATTTTTGCTTAAGAAATTTTAAATATACTCAAAGTTAGTTTTGAAGTATAGCTCCTCTGGGTAACATACCTTAGTTGAATTTGAAGCAAGGGATTTTTG
Source organism: Mastomys natalensis (assembly GCA_021653895.1). Lineage (NCBI taxonomy): Eukaryota > Metazoa > Chordata > Mammalia > Rodentia > Muridae > Mastomys > Mastomys natalensis. The sequence continues at coordinate 390,240 of JAJTUV010000558.1, forward strand.
CTTTTAAGGGAAATGAGGTCTTCAGGTAGCACCTCTGTGTAGTAGGGTGTGTGAAAACAGAAGTTTCCTGACTTTCTTATGGAAATAAAATTTTGTTAATTTGATACATTTTGTTTTCTTTTTCAACACTGATAGTGCTTGAGGCTAAAGTCTTTCAGTATGTGTATTATGTATTTCTCTTTCTCTCCTCTTCCCCCATCCCACCCTCTCTGTGCTTACCCACTAAACTTAACCTAAGAGTTTTAGTAAGATTTCTAGCCCCTGCATCCATGGCGACAGTGTAGCTTCTGACTGAATGCTGCTTTCACACTTGCTGCTCAGTAGTGCGTGCGTGGTACAGGCCAACATCTGCTACTGTAAAACACACAAACAAAGCACACTGTGTACCTTTCTTTTGAAATGTGTTGTAGATTATATCATTTGGTTCCAGGTTATTAGTGGTTATAGAAGTCTGCTTTCTCTGGATTTCAGCCAGTCAAGTAAACCAAAATTATCACTGTTTGCAGTGTAAAAACATAAGTGAGTGCAGAATGCCAACATGGCCACGCATTCAGTGAAGTAAAAGGCGTTTACACTCGGCTTTGGGTTCGAATGACTTGATGCTCCCCTTCCTCAAGCTGGATCCAAGGCTTCATGCTTGCTAAGCATGAACCTCAGCACCTAACTACCTGCCACCCTCAAGACAGGCTTACAAAGATTTTTCTGGGCCCGAGTATTTGTCTTTCATTGGTAGAGCTCTTTTCGCCGCACATCTGCGTTAAGCTGCATCCTTGCTGCCATGACAAAGCAAGAGGAATAAGATCTAGTACAGCTCACAGTTCATGGCCTTAATCGTGGGAGTTGTGGCCTCGCGGCTGTGTGCCCACAGTGTGGTAGAGCATTATGGCGGAGAGGTGCCCACCTCATGGTGCCCGGGAAGCAGAGGCTCCGTCTGACTTCAGCACTCACCCCACTCTGGTCAGCTAGCCCTCCCTGCTGAAGTTCCCACGCTCACAGCTGGAGACAAGTATTTAACAGTGAACTTGTGAGGGACATCTCACTTCCAACTGTAATAGCCACAAAGGGGAACTGCTTTTGTTTTCCTTATGCTCATTTTTCACAGATGTATATTATATATTACAAGTGGTATGCATGCCATTTCTTAACTATCTTTTTTTTTTTTTTTTTTTTTTTGCTCCAATTTTGTCAAACTCTGATAATTCATGTCAGCGTTTAAATTAAAAATAAAGAAGAGTAGCTGTTGAGGGCTACATCCCCTGGGCTTTCCTCCTTGTCCTGGTTTGCTTTACTTCTCTCTTGCTGTGATACAATACAGACCCAAAGCAAACTGGGGAGGCACAGGATGTATTTCGTCTTCCTGCTGAGAGTCATTATCAAGGGAAGCCAAGGCAGGCGCTGGAGGAGGCCGTGGAGGAGTGCTGCTTACTGACTTGTTCAGCCTGGTTCCTTATACAACCCAGGACCACTTGCCCAGGGATAGCACTGCCCACAGTGGACTGGGCCTTCCCGTATCAGCCATCAGTTAAAAAAAGAAAAATGCCCCACCGACCTGTGCACAGGCCAGTCTGATGGAGGCAGGCTCTCACTACAGCTCCCTCTTCCCAGGTGACTCTAGTTTGTGTGAAAGTGACACAGAGTAACCAGCACTCCGTGTCCACGACTTTCACCTATCCTCATCGATGACAGGCTCCCATGGATCCTAGTCTCATGGGGTTCTTCACATTCCTGTCATGCTATGACACGTTTCCCTTTGCCTCACAGTGGATCCCCTTTCTACTTCCTCCTCTCCTCCTACACATGACCGCCAGCCAGTTGCTTCCACATTTGTTCTATATCAGAGTATTTTATTTTGTTTTCCCTGGTGTTCTGAAATGATCTGTGTACCTGCTAGCTTTCTCTATGGTGCCTCTTCAAGGACGTTGGAGTCCTAGGTGATTTTGTGGTCCTGGTGCCTGGTCCAGTGCTTGGCACAGATGGACCTTTTATAATACTATATTTTATTGTTCATGAAACTGTCCTTAGAGGGGTTGCTTAATGGAGGGTTGGATTGTTCTGTCCAACGTCTTTTGAAATGACAGCCATTGTGGCTTTCCATGGCCAAGCTAATGTCCGTGGAGCAGCCCTCAGTGCCGACTCATCCTCAGGGTGAGCACGGAGGTGGACGGTGGCGTGCCATCCTGCCTTCACTGAAGATGAGTGTAGCCATGTTGTCAGGCCCTCAGTGGCAGAGCTGCTGTCATAGAAGTCTGCAGCCTGCTGGCTCAGCAGCAGGACAGACACAGAGTTGTATATAGTCCTAGCTTATTGTCAAGCTTGGACTTTTATGACTCTTTGCCCATTGACAGAAAAATGGAGATTCTGTGAGCTGCTTGTGCCGTTTTGAGGATTAAATGAGACTGCGTAGTAGTCAACACCAAGGAATGCTAAATAACTATAGACTGGATTTGCATCAGTCCTTTGTTTCCTGATACTTTCTGTGGAATCAAATTCTCATATTGTTTATGAAGATGTCTGCATAAATTAACAAAAAAAAATGCATTTTTTTTCTCTCCAAAGATTTATTCATTGTAATGATGATTCTCCAGATCCTTGTATAGAGTATGAGGTAAGCAACTTTTTTCACCTTTATAATATTGAGAATCCCAGACAAAGTTCATGGAATAGTGCTGGTTATTTGTAAATAAAAAATTTTAGTCTAATTTCTCTGGGAACTTAAAACCGCTAAATTTTACATTTAAGAAATTTGTCATACATATAGAAGAATATATATTATTTTCTTGGGGCATGGTGGGACATGCTGGTGCATGTCTTTAATCCCAGCAGAGGCAGGAAGATTGCTGAGTTCAAGACTAAACTGGTCTACAAGGCAGTTTTCAGGCCAGTCAAAGCCACACAGTGAGACTCTGTCTTAAACAAAAGAGGGGGCTGGAGGTGGGCGGGGAGTGTCTTAGTCAATGTTCTATTGCTATGAAGAGACAACATGACCACAGCAACTCCTACAAAAGAAAACATTTAATTAGGACTTGCTTCCCATTTCAAAGGTTTAGTCCATTATCAGGATGGCTAGAAGCATGGTGGCATGCAGGCAGACATGGTGCTAGAAAGGTACCTAAGAGTTCTAAAGCTTACCCTCCATGACACACTTCTTCCAATAAGACCACACCTTCACTCCCTGGTGACCAAACATTCAAATCTATGAGCATATTGGGGGCCATTCTTATTCAAACCACTACAGAAAGAAAAAGGAAATGTATTATTTATAGACTATATACTAGGACATATACATATACATATATACTATACACAAAGAACATACACAACCTTGAATAACATGAATGCCTTTATACTTTTCACCCAACCAGATATAGTTCAGAGTCTGTACCTGCCAGCCAGGGCCACCACCTACTGGCTCCTCCATAGTCTTCTAAATAGCACCATGAGCTGGAAACCTAAAAGCAGGAGCCTGTGGCGGACATCCCAGACTCAAACTGCACCACCAAGAGCAACGTCATCCTCACTTTAGCGTTAGCTCCTATCACTCGCTCATCTTACAGAGAACACAGGAAGGTGGAGAGCAATGACATGGATTTAGGAAGGATTGGAGTTGTTGCAAACTGCAGGCTTTGCTCCATTGTTTGAAAATGTACACATAAATACCTCTCAATGGGCAGTATTCTTAAATACAGCAAATTTCTTAACTAATTAATTGATTCTGGAGTTTTCTTATTCTTTAAATGCTGTATAATAGGATATCACTTGTAATTACTCTTGATTCTTTTTGAATTTGCACTGTCAAAATACAGTATTTTTGAAAAGTTTGAAGTAACTGGTCATCTTTGCTTTTTAATTGTAAAACATTTTCATATTTGGTTTTATAATATCTTGGAATTAGTACCATGATTAAAATTTCCTGCTTCATTATTTGCTTCTAGACATCTCTAGATATATGTGATTTCAAGATTTGTCTAGAAGCAGGGGTTACAGCTTAGTGGTAAAGTGTTTGTATGTTGTGCTTTAGGTCCTGGGTTTGTCCCTAGCATCACAAAGAAAAATATTACCCACTGATACTCATTGTATTGAATATCATTATATTGATAGATCGTCTATGAATATATTGTAAATGTGGGACATGGAATTTGTTGTTTCTTAGACCACTAAATAGTTACTAGATCTAAGAGTGCTTGTAATTGGGGTCTTTACATACAAGTGTGGCTTCCCACCACCACCACCCCCTGCTGATTTCCAGAGCGTATTTTCCCAGGTCAATCTTTTATAACACTATTTATATGCACATTACATATTTATATCTACTGTTTTGCTGAACAGCTTACTGTGAAGCACCTGTTATGTGTTAGGACTTGGTGCTAGGTACACAGGACTTGCACAGGTTGTCCTTTCGTCCTTCACTGAGGTATAGTGCTGGTTGAAATGTAGCCTAACGCTAAGGTTTACTTCCCAGTCCTCTGCCGTCCGATACAGCAGCATCATGGTAAGACACTAGAGTCAAAGCTAGGGAAGTGATGTTCCTCAAGTAATTACAGTGAAAATGTTGCAAGCAGAGTCCCAAGTAGCATATGCTTCTGTCTGTGTATTTTAAAAATGTTTCCATCTGTTATACACTTACGCATTCCTGGACCACTTCTAGGAAGACAGACAGGAACCAGAAAGCTCGGGTTGCTTCCGAGGACAAGAGAACTGGGCAAGGAGAATGGCTTTACCATTTTGTACTTTCAAAACCAACTAGTGTGTGTTACTTACTGCTGTTAGTGTACCACAGTTGCTTAATTTGTTGTTAGATTAAAAGTGACCGTACCCATATTACATACACACGTACCCCAGGATCGACTTTTAATATGTAAGAATATATAATATTTTAGTTTGAGGCTTATAGTGAAAGGCTTACTGTGTTTGTTTTTAATACTTTTCATTTAATTTGTTCACTTTATTTTATGTATGAGTGTTTCACAAACATGTCTGTGCACTGTATGTGTGCTTGGTGCCACAGAGATCAGAAGAGGGTGTCAGATCCCCCCAGTACTGGAGTTACAGGAGGTTGTAGACCAACATGTGGGCGCTGGGAATTGAACCCAGTTTTCTGCAAGAGCACCAAGAGTTCTTAACTACAAAGCCATCTCCCCAGCCCCTTGTGTTTGTAAAATACCACACTTTCAAGGTTTGATCCAGAGCTCACAGTAATAAAAGATGAGCTCGGTGCATTTGGAAGTCTTAAGACATTTAATAAAAAAACTTACTTTTCTCTAAGAAGAGGAAATTATTACCAGAAAATTTAAATACTAGAAAAATTGAAGAACCACCACCCAGCTATGACCTCAGTGATAACATTTTGGCCCTTCCCTGTCTTGAAAGAGGGAGAGAGGAAAGACGGAGAAGAAGACTGAGCCTCTCATAAGGAGTTTATGCACCATCTTAAAGCTTTACAAACAGATGTGCTGCTGATTGGATGCAGGACCTCAGTGCTGATTGGATGGATGGATGGGTGGATGGATGGATGGATGGGTGGGTGGGTGGGTGGATGGGTGGGTGGGTGGATGGATGGGTGGATGAATGGATGGATGGGTAGACAGACTTCAAGAGGCACACAATATACGAGCAACAGGACAGCTTGTGACACAATGGCGGTGAGATTTGACTTCTTTATCTGTATCTAATCTCTCAAAATGATGAGTACGGTCTGGCTGGGATGCTCCTAGGGCTCTGAGCAAGTACTCAACCACTAAGCCAAACCAAACCCCAATTTTGACAAGGTTGCATCTCCTGTCACATCTCCTGTTTTAGGTGGCCTCTTTATCACAAAACCACTTTTAATGGCAATCATTATAACAAGATCTTCACATGAAAGTGTCTTCTCATATACTTCTGTTATATTTATTCCTTTGTCTACAGCTTGTTCTCCGAAAATGGTGTGAATTAATTCCTGGGGCTGAATTCCGATGTTTTGTCAAAGAAAACAAGCTTATTGGTGAGTTCTTTTTGTCGTTGAAGGTAATCTTTAGTGTGTGTATGCTTCCAGATATCGAACCCAGATCTTGGTACCTGCTATGTAAGTGTCCTGTTACAGCCCTTTCCCCAAAGTAGCCTCTAAAAGAAGTTGCCTGGCAAAGGTAAAGGTCACCAAGCCCGGTAATGCGAGGCCAGTCCCAGCGCCCTCATGGCAGGAGACAACTGACTCCCACGCTTTGACCCCACATGCACTTGCTTAATCAAAGGCTCGTGTGGAGCCATGCACATTAAACAAGTAAACAAGAAGCTTTATTTTTAAAAGAGGAAGATAACTGTGTTGCAAATTTTAGAATTTCATTTTTATGGTGGAGTTATATTTCATTGTGTGAATATATTAATTTTATCATTATTTTGGTCATATATGTATCAGAATGTCACCTTGTTTCATAAATACATACATTTATCGTGTTTCATGGAAAATAAAATAGACAAAGCAAAAAGACAAGCTTTTGATGGAAATAACTTCAGTAATTTGGACAGGAGTTTGGTCGGTTCTACTGCCAGTGCTGCCTCTGTTTGGTGTTGAGTCTGGAGTTCTGTTGCTAAAGGTCCTGAGCCCACGTTAGTGTCTACACAGGAAGGTGGCACTGTTGATCTTGTCTGGACTCTAGACATGGAGGGACAGCTTTTACTATTCTCAGCCAGTGTGTGGAATAGTACCTGCTTCTTGTTAGAAAGTTTTGTTTTCCTGGCAGTAAAGTACTTATTGTAAAATAAACACCATCAAAAGCTAAAGTTTAACATCTTCCCTTCTTTAAATATGTCTTTTATTTAGTTATGTGTCTGTGTGTGTCTGTGTCTGCACATGTGCAGATGCCCATGTGGGACAGAAGTGTTGGATTCCCTAGTGTTGAAGCTGCAAGGAGTCATGTCTGAATGAGGGTGCTGGAGACCAAGCGCGAGTCTCCTGTGAGACAGTGTATAATCTTAACTGAGCCTTCTCTCCTGCCCCCGTGATCTTTCTGTTATTAGGGTGTTGTTTATTACGTGAGCAAAAGAAAATATATGAATCAAACAAGTATATTTCTAATCTTACCTCTGAAGTTATAATTATTAGCTATCACTTATTCAGGCTAAAGACTGAAGATAAGTTTTTTTTTTTTTAAATGTTTGCCAGTGTATGTTTTTTGTAAAGTAAAATTTGTTAACCAAGGGACATGTAATTGAATATCAGCTCACCAGTTCTCATTGAATGTAATGTTGGCATTTATTCTTATAACTAAGATAAATGGAGGTATTTGACTGTTACATACTCCATAGTTTGAGTATGCTAAAGAGGAAGACTTGGGTGTGTGACTAAGAACTCAGAAGACTTTCTTCACAGCAGTTTGAAAGATCAGGCTCTGAAGACAGATCACCTTCCCCCAAACAAGAAACACAGGCTGTTTTTGTGAAGCACAGTGTGATGACGGCAGGTGTGTGCGAGGGCTCTTTTACGTGTTCCCACCCCGCCCCCACCTGGAGGAGGATATTGATTTGAAGAGACTCTCTTTAAAAAGGAAAGCAGCAGCTGGTGCATGGATGCACACGGTTAGAATTGCCACTTGCAGGTTTTACTAAGCAAGCCTTTTTGTGACTGGATCCTTTCCACCCTGCTAAATAAAATAACTACTTTCGAAACGGAGAGTGTGTGGCAATGTGGAGCCTAAGGTGCACCTAGCCAGTGTCCTTTGTGGCTGAGTCATTTGTGCGTGTTCTGGCCAGCTTCAGTGGCCTGATGACTACAGGAAATTATGTTCATTGGTAATTGTATGTCCGAGTATTGTATAGTAACAGCTACTGAATGCTTTCTTGTCAGGTATTTCTCAGAGGGACTACACACAATACTATGACCATATTTCTAAACAAAAAGAAGAAATTTGCAGATGCATTCAAGACTTTTTCAAGGAACACCTACAGTATAAATTCTTAGATGAAGACTGTGAGTATTGACTATTGGCAATGACGTGAGACCTAGCAGTGGTCGCTGAGCCTCAGTCTCTGTGGTCTGTCTTTAATACTCGGCTCAGAGTTCTATGCCCTAGCATTTGTTACCAGTTGGTGTCACTGATGGCTGTGTGTTCATTTCAGCCATTTAATTAGATAATATCGTTCAATACCAAGGCACTTCACTCCATGCTCGGAGACTGGTGCATTTTACCAGATGCGTCCCTGGAGAGCAGAGTGCTGCTTCTTTTTAGCTTCTGTCTGGTATCCGAGACAGTAGCGGCTGCAGAGTAAACAGCTGGGGGTTGTTTTGAGGAACTGAAAGTTTGTGGTATATAAGAGAGTTTTCAAATAACATAGAACCAAACCTATGATTTATGCCTTTTCTACTTGCCAAGACTGGGTTCCATAGCATATTTAATTTAAAAAGAAGATGAATTGTGCTGTCTCATAATTACATTTCATGCTTTCCTACTTGACTTTGTCCTTATTTCACACCCTAAGTATGAGATGGGAGGTCCTTTCACTGATATTTGTCTTGGTGACAGCTTTCTCTGCCCATGCAAGCAACGGGCTCCGACTACGTCGCCATTCGGTTTGCATTTTCATTACAGTTAGACTTTTATTTCATCAGCGAGTCTGCTAATTGTTGTTTTAGGCAGAGTCTTACATTGTAGTCCAGCTAGCCTTGATCCCACTGGGATTCAAGCTGGCCTTTACCCTGCAGCTGTCCTCCTGCCTCTGTTTCCCCGGTGCTAAGGAGTGTGAATATCAAAAGTATTCACAGCTAATTATATTCTGCAGTGTTTAGTAATAAAGTGTACTTGAATTTTCTAAAAGAGATTTAGATTATAGAAATATTCATTTATTAGTAACTGAGGTTTTTTTCTTCTTTACAGTTGTGTTCGATATATACAGAGACAGTAGGGTAAGTAAACTGTAGTTGCCTTGTTTTAAAACCAGGAATGGTGAGCGCAGTACACAGCCATTAAATTTATGAAGGGTCTATTGCTCAAAAAATGTGGTCTTAAGCTGAAGTCTGTGGCATTCACAATGCAAGATTATTCCCTACAGTAACATACCCAACACGAATACACTTAATGTGCTTGTTTTTATGAATCTAGCTCTGGCTGGCCTGAAATTTGTTTGTTTTTGTTTTTTTGGTTTTGTTTTTCAACACAGGGTTTCTCTGTGTAGACCATGCTGTCCTCAAACTCAGAGATCACCTGCCTCTGCCTCTTGAGTGCTGGGATTGAAGGTGTGTACCCAGATGGAATTTGTTATATAAACCAGGTTGGTTTTGAACTCATGACCGTCCTGCTTTTGTGTGTTGGGATTACTGGGTATTCCCTAAATATAGGACTAGCAATAGAACAAGTGAATAAGTGGCCACTTATGTCCTTCTTCACACTTTTTGGGAGGTCTGGGCCTGCTGAAGATAATTCATCGTACACACTTGGGACCAGGAATTTGTCATTTGGTACTTATGTTTTCCCAAGTCAACTAAAAGGTTCTGTGTGAGGCTTGCTTAAGCAAAGATGTAAGTTTGTTTACATTTATTTTTCCTTTAACAGACTTATTTAAATTTTCTGAGTGTGTGTTTATATTCATATTCGTGTGGGAAGGCTGTGCATGAGTGTGTGTGTTCATGTGGGCTGTGCACACATCCAGAGGACAACCCAGGTGTCATCCTCAGAAACTGTCTTCCCTCAAGCGGCAGCTGTCATTGGCCTGGAGCTCATCACTTAAATAAAAGGAGCTGGTCAGTGAGCCTCAGGCGTTTCCTGTCTCCACCTCCCCAGTGCTGGGGTACAAGTGTGTAACAACCATGCCTAACATTTTTTCTGTGGTTTCTGGGGATCAAACTTGGGTCCCCAGGAATGTGAGGCAAGCACTTTAACAACTGAGTTACCTCTCTAGCCCCAGATTAACATTTTTAATTTAAATTTATTTGTTATCTAATACATAAAATCATAAAACATATATGAATCTAATATTCCAGTACATGTCTATATCATGTAATGTTTAGTTCTGCAAAGTCTTATGTAAGTGAACTAATCCAGGCAAAGGGCAAGTACCACATGATCTCATTCCTATGTGAAACCAAAATGTTTTCTACTCAAATAGTCGTCATTTCTTTATGGTAAGAACATTCAAAATCCTCTGATTTCACTGAACTGAGTTCATTGAACTACACGGTACATCATCATTATCTAGTAGGCATTTCCAACCTGTGGTCACGTGTTCCAGGATAGGTATAAATGTGACCCAACACATTTGAGGTGACAGTATCCTATCCCAGTATTAAAATGTTGGATGCTGCATAGTCATCCTTCTGTGCACTAGCGTATCACAACGTCTTATTCTTCTTTATTAACTTTGTACATTGATCAACTTCTGTCCACGTTGCTCTCCACTCCAGCCTCTGGTAGCGGTCTTTCTATTCTTGACCTGTGTAAGATCCCTGCTTTGATCTCACATATGAATGAGATCATGTGGTATTTGCTCTTTGCCTGCATTAATTCACTTACATAAGGCTTCCCAGTTCATCCACACTGCCTCAGATTACTAGGTACCAATGTTTTTTATTGCTCAGCAGTCTTCTGTTGTGTACTTGGATCACATTTTCTTTATTTATCAGCGGATTGACTTCTAGGCTAGCTGCACTTCCAGGAGTAAAGATGGGGAGGCAGCAGTTCCTCAGGTAGTCACGTCTCTGGATGTATGCCCAAGGACTGGGATGCGGGTCATATGGTGTGTCTGCTTATTTACACTGATCATGTGAGAACATAGACTTGAGTGTGCTTCTGTCCCTCCACCATGTGGGTTCCACGATCAAACCCAGGTCATCAGGTTTGTCAGCAAGTGCCTTCAAAGGCTGGGCCTTCCTCGGAGCCTGCTTTTAACTTTATGAGGCACTTCCATGTTATTCCTGCCGCTGGACTAGCTAACATTCTTCCCCACAGTACATGAGGACTCCTGTTCCCCAAATCCTTGCCAGTCCTTGTCATCCTGGTACTTCTGGCTAGTCTGAGGTAGGATCTCACTGTAGCTTCTCTGAAGACACATGTGAACACATATCACACATGCATACAATCACAAACACAAAAAGATAGATGAATGGAGGTAGAGCAAGGAATAATGCTTTGGAAAGATTCAGCTGGGTGGAAAGAAACCTCAGAAAACTGGGAAGCAAGGGCGAGTTCATAGGTAGACATCTGATCCCACAGGTGGGAGGCGGGTCACTGTGTGTCTGCTGGGCTGCCTGCTGGGCTGCCCACAGGAAGTGTCGAGCAAGATGACCTTGGACAGTGGATGGAGGGGTTTATCTTGATGTGGAAGTGGCAAACATGTATTTGTGAGGAATGGTCTGCGGCAGGCAGCATCTAGGCAGTTAGAACAGGGTAAAACCAGCCTTCTGTCTAGAACATGTTCCTTTCCCAGAAGGCTTTTATTATCATTTAATTCTGTATCTCAGTCTGTATAATGCTGTGAGGTAAGTGTTATCTGCCTTCATTGCACAGATAACTAAACCAGTGATTTCGTATTGGCAGTTGAAAATGTTGGAAGCTGCCAAGCTGCCTCCTGTCCCTGGCAAATGTCCTGACCACTAACTTAGTGGGGCTGACAGGTAGAGGCAGCTGTTTAGCCTGTAAGAGAGTTGAGGAATTACTTAAAGTGAAGTTGGACGAGTACGTAAGTAATGGTAGCTGAGATCCTGCGGATCTGAAGCGAGTTACATTTTTAAAAGTGAGAAGCATGCCAGTCTAAACATCCTGACAGTTTCTGTTCAGAGATTTAGACCATATTGTGAAACTCATTTGCATTTACTCAATGGTATGTATACCAGAGTTTGTTAGACACTTTCTTGAATATATTATTTTGTGGCTATTCTTGTAGAAAGCTAACTTGTGTCTGTAAGTAGTTTGGTTCGTGACATATAACTGAAGTGTTTGTACCTGGAGACACTTTGACGCGTCTGTGTTTATTGTGGTTGGGCAAGTTGATTCAGGGCTGTAGAGTCTTACCTGTTCTATGTCCATTCTGTGAGTCTAGGATGGGGCAGGTAAGGTTTCAGAAGCTCCTGGGGCTACATGTTTCACTATGTAGCTCTAGCTAGCCCAGAACTCACTGTGTAGACCAAGTTGGCCTGGAGCTCACAGATCCGTCTGCCTCTTCTGTTAGAGTCTCAGAAAATCGGTTTTGTTCCTTTCTAGTCTTCTCAGCTGTGACTTGTGTTGCTGTTAACTTGTTTTATTGCTTTCTGGACAGAGTGTTATTTAATTTTGAGTCTTGCTATTGTAAATTTGGCTTTGAAACTTGATCATGCCAGAGGAAGTCCAGCATATGCAATGTTCTACAGATGCATGGATGTAGACCAGGCTTGTTGGTGAGATACGTAGCTTCAGGAGGAGAGGTGCGTTCCTTTCAGATCAAACACATTTTCAGGGAAGGGATAGAGACACAGATGAGCAATACTGGTAGGGGTTCTTTGTGCTATTTGTTTATTTTTTATATGTAGAATTTATCACATATAAAAATCTTTTCCAATTTTTTTTGTTGGCTACTTGATTTATTACTGGGAAAAACGTGTATGTTAAAATCTTTTGGTTTCTAATTATGTTGGTTTTTAAGTAATATACTTTGAAGTCATATTTTTAGATAACATTAATTCTTCTATTTTGATGAAACACAATATAAATAAAAGGAGGAAATGTGGGTTTGGGCTCAATGTTTCAGAGGTATCTGACCATGGCCACTAGGAGCCCATCACTGTGAGCCTTTGGGACCTGAGACATCAGAGAAGGAGGCCGTGGAGCAGAGCTGCGCTGGGGGGTTCTGTTTGGTGTTTTCCCCTTGAAGGCCCTATCCTTTGGAGTCGGTGTGCTGCCCGTATTCAGGGTGGGTCTTCCCCTTCAGGTGCTGTCTTTTGTAGCAGTGTCTGGACACACCTCAGCACAGCAGTAAACTCCGAAGTGTGTTACCAGTCTCCTGGGTATCTCTCCAATCAAGTTGACAGTTGAGATTAACCATAATAGACCATTTCAGTCGAAATCTTATCATTAAGTAGGGACCTTCCTAATACTAATTGGACTTTTGTGTTTTTCATTATATATTTTATCTGCTATTAATAGTGCTACAGGCTTGGGTTTGTTTTGAGAATTCATTGTTTTTAATGCTTTTATATTTAGCTGTCTTATATACAGAATATTGCTGGATTATATTCAGGGAGGTTTTTGGCTTGGGGATGTTTTTCTTGTTTAGTTTAGTTTTGTTTTGTTTCCAAGTAGCCCAGTCTGGCCTTGAGCCAAGGCCGTCCTGCCTCAGTTTCCTGACTGCTGTGAATTATAGATGTAAATAGCCATCTATAGCTCCTGTAGTTTGATCTCTTGCTTTGTATTTTCTCTTTGGTCTCTTGGTTTTTGTTCACTTACCTGTTGCAATGTGGATCCAATTTTATCTTTTTTCTAGACATTCTTCTACTAATAGCTCCCTAAACAAATCTGGCATTCTACCTGGTTGACCGATTGCTGGTATTATTTAGTATTATTTCACATAGTGTAAGAATATAGAGTGGGTGCCAGACTGATGTGTACAAATGACTCAGGTGACAAGAGAAACCAGTAGGATTTATCTTGGGAATTTTATAAAATAGAAACCTTATTCACGTGACACATGGTGAAAACTGGATTGGCTCCATGCCATTGGCTGGATAGCTCTAAAGCAAGCCCTATTAAGGCCTCTCCTCTAAAACTGTGTTTTAACCTAGATTAAAATGCTGTCCCAGCATTCTCTTTTGGCATGTCTAAATTTGTACACAAAGCTATCAAATCAAGATATGAGAGTTCCACATTTATAATAAAAGACCTAATTTAACAATACATACAAATATGTAAATATATCAGTAGAAAATCAGGAATTGGGGAGATGGCTCCGTTGGTAAAATGCTTGCCACACAATCATGAGGGCCTAAGTTTGATCCCCAGAGCCTACATAGGAAAAGCTGGGTGCAGTGGTGTGTGCCTGTAATTCCAGCACTGGGGAAGTGGAGACAGGAAGGACCAGCTAGATGCCTAATTAGTGAGTTCCACATCTAGTGTCAGACACCAGGCTCTGGCTTCTATAGATACACCTCCACCCCAACACCCAACACAACACACACACACACACACACACACACACACACACACACACACACACACACACACAGGGTGGGGGTGGGGAGAGAGCATTAGAGAGCATAAACTGGAAGAACAAAGGTAAGAATGTCAAGGAATGATGTCTGCTGAATGTCCCAAGTGGCTCTGCAGTCAAATGCACTGGCTCTGATTTCCTAGAACTGCACACATTCCCAGTTCAGATAGGTCTATACTGACCACTCAGTTGAACAGGTTGGAGCATTCTTCCCTTAGGTGATTGCCTAGTAGACTGTCTCTGAAGGCAAGAAAGTCCTTTCAGAGGTTGATAGAATCTTTTTCTTCTTCCCTTCATATTCTTCAAGTTCTGTCATACACACAGAATAAATGCGACATCGATGACCTGTAAGGGAAAATGCCTTTCGTTTTGTTTTATTTTGGTTTGTTTTTTGAGACAGAGTTTCTCTATGTAACAGCCCTAGCTATGCTGGAACTCATTCTGTACACCAGGCTGGCCTTGAACTCACAGAGATCCGCCTGCCTTTGCCTCCTGAGTGGAAAATGCCTTTTAAATAATATATTTTTCTGTATTAGACTCAGCTGGGTTCTGTCTGTCTGTTTTATTCTGCTGTCCTAGGGGAAGGCATGGTTGATTGACTTTAACCCATTTGGGGAAGTCACAGACTCTCTACTGTTTACTTGGGAAGAACTAACATCTGAGAACAACCTACGCGGTGACGTCAGTGACGGGGATGCCCAGGAGCAGGTAGGACCAGCCACTTCAGTCTGTTCACCGTTCCAGTGACTGCGTCGTCAGGACCTGGACCACGACGAAAGGGCCGAGTAGACCCTCTGTGCACTTGTCTCTTGTCTACTTGTAGATCTTAGGGGTTGGGACTTGATAGCACTGGGTTCCAGCTCCTTCCCCACCCTGCTTGTCCCTGGGCCACAGGGACAAACACTTCCCTCTACTCTAGAAACCTAAGAAGCCCAGCTTTGCTGGGAGTCTGTGCTCTAGCTGTCTCCAAAGGCTGCTCTGTGCCTTGTTTGGCTCTCAGCGCGGATGTCTCTGAGCGAGGTCACCCTTTAAAGACATCCTCGTCGTTTACCCTCTTATCACATTGCCCAGTTCTTGGTGTCCGTAACTCTTCTCACTGCATGACACAGTCTAGCTCATGGTCTTGCTCACTTACTGACCGTCCTTCTCCCAGTCTCACCACTTACTTCCCATTCCCAGAACAAAGTCCAGCACACAGCCGCAGTGTCACGCTTGTCAGGTGACTGGTTTATCTGTGTAAAATGTGGCTGCTTTCTAGAGTATTCTAGTTCCTGTTTTGTCTGCCTCTGCTGGACACCAACCATCCTCACCTATCTCTGCCACTTGGGAAGTCCCAAGCCGAGGCCTTCTGTCTCTGGAGTCCCTTCTGGCATAAGGCAACATGTAAATATCATATGTAAGACTTGACCAAGTATGTTAAAGAATGACTTGGGTGACTAGTGACCTGTGAATCTGTAGCTCACATAGATGATGAGGTCGCAGAGGGTCACAGAGGAGTATAAAAGCATTATGGAAGCCAGAATACTCACTTGCCCTTGCTGTGAAGGGAAGAGTCTTCCCCAGGGGCAGAGTTCTTACAGGAGCATACGTCCCAACTACCCACCTGTAGGAGATGATTATAAGCACAGAGCTCTGGCCTACATGGCATTGCTTGGGCACAGAGCTGACTGACACGGGGCCCTGGTCTACTCAGGAGCTTCTCCACAGCACAGTGTGTTACACAGGCAGCTCCTAGAGACCCGCCTAGCTCACTGGGGAATGCTACTTTGAAAGGCTTTCTATTCATTTCTCGTGAGTGTATACAATTATTTTAAATTCCTGGTGTCTTTTTTTTTAACTTTAGGGTCTTGTTTTCTTCCTGCTCTGGTATGGATGAGAACAATGGCATTGGAATTGTGCTGCTGTCTTTCTTTTAGTTTGGAAAATAGACCTGAAAAAAACAAAATGACAGACTATCCTGTTTTCTGTTTGCAAAGGATTCTCCAGCTTTCCGTTGCACAAACAGTGAAGTCACAGTGCAGCCCAGCCCCTATCTGAGCTATGGGCTGCCCAAGGACTTCGTAGACCTTTCCACCGGGGAAGATGCTCACAAGCTCATAGATTTTCTTAAGCTGGTAAAGTATATGGAAGTTTATGTGCTGGTCATCCTTTCAAGTTGGGGTTCAAGTGTGCTTTGTGACACTTCCTGGACCTTTATTTGATGATTATAGATTAAAGAGCCACAGTGAAGGAGTTAGGCTGCTTTATAAGTAAATAGGAACTATTAGCTGAAGGAGTAACTTATCACCGGAATGACAGAAGATAGTTTTATGACACACAGTCATTTAGAAAAATCTGCATTCTGCTAGAGCTTTGAAGTATGTATGTTGTTGTTGGGCTCGAGGGTCTACTCTCTGCTGCTGCCGTGCAGTAGTTGTGAGTGTGGGCTTGTGTGTACCTGTGTAATAAAAAGAAGAAGAAAGTATTCAGATGCCTGAAGGTTGTCACCTCGGAGCCAGTGTATCAAGCTTATCAGTTAAAGATTGCTTTCTCCATAATTTCTGGCCACATCTTTTGTGAAGACCTTTAGAAAGTTTCACTTTCTCAGGGAAACAGTGGTCAGTTAGAATATGCTTCTTCAACATATTCTTGGTTTCCTTTGACAGAAAAGAAACGAGCAAGAGGATGACTGAGTGCTGCCTGGAGAGTAAGCAAAGCGTGAAACAGCTACGTAAGAGGCTCACATAGAACTCAACTCTCCAGTGACCAAACGAGGTGCAGCTGGGTGGGCAGGATGCAAAATCGTCGGCTTTTATATTCATGTTTATTTACCTGGAGAAAGATGGAGGGCCTTTGGTACTTGTAAAAGAAATAATAACATAATAAATAGATCTTAAACATAAGGAAGCATACTGTGATGGTTTGTATATGCTTGGGCCAGGGACTAGCAATAATTAGGAGGTGTGGCCTAGTTGGAGTAGGTGTGACCCTGTTAGAGTAAGTGTGTCACTGTGGGTGTGGGCTTTAAGACCCTAGTCCTAGCTGCCTGGAAGCCACTATTCTGCTAGCAGCCTTCAGATGAAGATGTAGAAGTCTCAGCTCCTCTTGCACTATGCCTGCCTGGATGCTGCCATGTTCCCTCCTTGATGATAATGGACTGAACCTCTGAACCTGTAAGCCAGCCCCAATTAAATGTTGTCCTTATAAGAGTTGCCTTGGTCATGGTGTTTGTTCTCAGCAGTAAAACCCTAACTAAGACACATACTATTCTGAAAATAAAATAACTTTTTATGAAATACCTGCTCTCTGGTTCATTCCATTTAGATCTATCTATATTTCTTTGTTTCCATTTTTATACCTGCCAGGTAGGTGGTCACATTTATGATTTAGAAAAATAGTAGGATACCGTGAGAGGAGGAAGAGAGCTTAAATGAAGTGTGAAGGGAGAGGAGTGGATGTCATGTAAAGGAGAGCGGACATGAGCACTGAAGGAAAGAAAGGGAGCAGCTTGGGTTGCAGGCGTGGGGGGGGGGGTGAGTTGGGAAAGCGGGGGATGGCCTAGGGCACTGGGGAGGGGACGACTGAGAGCAACGTGTAATGATCTGTATGAATGATGATGCCATGAAACGTGAACTCTGTGTGCTTACTAAAGGGCTATGGGCTGGTGAGAGCCTGGTGACCTGAGTCTGACCAGTAAGCCTTGAAGAGAGAACAACAGACTCTGCGTGCGCATGGTCTCTGACTTCCCAACTTCCTCCATTCACATCCATGTCATGATGACACACAAACACACAGACACAGTAAGCAAAATTTAAAATTGAATAAAATAGATTATTCTTTACTTTTCTATGTAAAAATAGAATATTAGAATAGGAAATTGGAATAGGGTGTTAATTAAAATAGGAAATATGTTTCTTGACTTGAGAATTCCCTTATAAATTCCTTTGAGTTTAAATTCAGCGTGGGTATAGAGGTACAAGGACAGGTAAGACATTTCTCACTATCAAGCCACCAAGTCATCTTTCATATGCAATAACACATATTAGTGAAATTATTTAAAAAATATATTGGTCTCGAAATTGATAGTCACTTTTATTAAAAGTCCATCATTTTAGTAATTCTCTTCTTCCCTAAAGGAGCCCTCATCTGCTTTGGACGCACTGTCAGCCCAGGTGACTGGAAGGAAAAGACTTTAGTTTTCCGGGCTGTCCTTCTAATGTGCTGCCAAAAACTATTGTACTTGTTGCAGGCATGTCTCTGCATATACAGGAATGCAAAAGTAAAACAGATTACCCGTACTGAGCTTGTTAGACATGGGAGTTAAAGGATTTTGTTGTTGTTTTGTTTAGTTATCTTTATAACATTATATGCTCAACACTTGATCTTTGAGCTCAGGATATCAACTGCCTTTAAGAAATAATTATTTGTGGTAAATGTGCTTGGAAATGTTGCAGGTTTTTTTAAACTTTTTATTTTTTAATTTATTTTTTAATTTTTGTATTGCTCAGGTGTACCTCAACCATGATAGAGGGAAATTAGCATTAGTGTTAGGGGTTGATTTGAATTCAGTGCTGGAAACTGGCTTTGTCAAATGGTGTTTTACTGGTTCCGAAGTGTATAAGGGAGATGGCTCAGTGGGTAAGAACACTTACTGAAAGCATAAAGGGCTGCTTAGTGTCAGGAGCCATCTAGGAGAGGCTAAGGCTCGCAGGTGACTTTCCTGGAGATGGTCCACCGCTTTTTGCATGACCTGCAACAGGTAAGCTCTGAGAGGCAAGATCCCAAGAGACTTCATCTCAGGATGGCTTGCATCTGATAGACCTTTCCTGCCACTCTTACGTAGCCTAAGGATTCCTGTGCATTAGCCCACCCCATTGAGCAGACTTGCTGCAGACTGACATAAAGACGAACTTTCATGAATTCATACTGTTTAGATGAATTACTGATTTTATAGAATTCCTGATTTGATTCAAATAAGTTTTGGAAGAAAGTTTTAAGAAATGGTTTTAGCTGTTTTGCCAGAAAGATATAATAAAGTTAGAATCAAGAGTAGAATGTGCCCATTTCTTATAAAATGCTAAGTAAAAGCTGTATAATAAGGAATCCAATGAGCTTTTACAGTTACACTAAAAAGAGCAGAAGGCTTGGGACAATTTTATGATCAAGGAAAAACATTCATTCTAGGTTAGATCCAAGGATGAAGCCACAGGTGTGCATTGTGATAAAGCAAGGCCATGTGTGAGGTGATTTTCTAAGAACTTTTGCCTATAAAAAGGACAGAGAAAAGAAAGAAAGTGGTGGCTTTGGGGACTCTACCCCAATCCATCCATCCATCCATCCACCAAATGTAAACATGTGTGTCTGTCTCTCTATATGTGTATGTATGTAAGCATACATGACTGCTTGTGGAGTTCATTGAAACAGGTGGTCAGGCCCAACCAGAACATGTCTGTGTATAGATGTATATGTGTCTGTGTGCGTTGTCTGTGTAAATGAATTTCTTTCTTTCCTTCCTTTTCTTTTTGCTCTGGTTCATGAAGAGTTAATGAGTCCAAGCCTCTTGTGAGAGGTTCTTGAGCCAGAGAGAAGGGAGTCCTACCAATTAAGCTTTTTTTCTTCTTAATTCACCTGCTGCTAACAGAGTTTATTACCAGAAGCCAGCAGCTTTTGGCCTTAGGATGGCAAGAGTTTTAGACAAAAGAAGAATTGGCAAAGATAAACTTTGTCCTCTTCACTGACTCCATACCCCATTGCTGCCTTTCCTGGGGACCCTTTCCTCAGACACCAGCAGAAGAGAATCCTTAGCACCCATGTAAAGCGCAGCATGTGGCTGTGTTTGCCTGTTAACCCTGTATTTGGAGCAAAACCAGACAGATCCTGGTAGCTCATTGGCCTGCTAGCCTAACTGACAGGAAGGTTTGGTCTCATAGCAGCAGGCAGAGAGCAACGAAGGAAGACACCCAACATCCTGTTCTGGTCTCAGGAGATAGATGCATAGGACCGCATACTCAAGACACTTGTGAACACATCCCACACACCTGTACAACACACAATCACGAGGAAAAAGTGGAGATGTGGAAGCCAGACTAGATAGGATTAAAAAAAAAAAAAAAAAGACCCAAGCAAAACTATCGTAAGACAGATGAACAGTACAATTCTGGGTATAAAACACATTCAACTTTTACATCTATTTTCCTGATGAGGAAATGACTTTATCTCTTGTTTTGCTTAGTGTGTATTGTTTCCTTAGTAAACTTAATGTGGCTAATAACCGTAATGTAAATGTTAAATACATGATAATGTCCAGGAAATCATCTAGATTCCAACACCTTTGCCTGCCTAAAGGTTAGTTTCAATTTAATTGATTGCTTACTTTTGAGTCTCATGTAGCTCTGGCTAGTCTTGAACTCCCTGGATAGCCAAGACTGACTTTAATCTCCTACTCCTCTTGACACTACTTCCTAAATGCTTGACATTATTTCCCAAATGCTGAGACTATCGATGTGTGTCACAGTGCCTGCTTAAAGGTTAGTTTTGAGTTATCCCGTGTTACTCTAATCTGTTCTTTCATTGAGGTGTTTGGAATGTGAATGCATTGTGGTTCCAGAAATCTTGCTTCCTGAAGAGAAACAAGGTCTGTTGGTTTGGAAAGAGATGGGTTAACTGGTGCACTCCTGTGCTGCTGACATGCTGCAGGGGCCTCCTGAATACAACAGGTGTCCTTAAGAAAGTCACATTTTGATTTGCACTTTGGGAGCTTATCAGACTTTCTGCTCAGCCCTTTGTCATTTTGGTGGCTAAGAACATTGTTTGACTTTCCATGGTTGTGTTCTTATTTTTCACTTTTTCTTTGCTGTAAAGTGGAAAAGGAATAATACAACATCTATAGATGTTAATGAGCTAGCAAGGTCCTGTCATATTGTGATAATGATTGTCTATACTAAGAACAACTCAAATTTTAAACAAATTAAGAATTTGGAGTGCATAGGGATTTTAGAGATCATTTGGCCATTTCTTCACCTTGCCCCCTCTCACTGTTTCTCCTTCACCCTTAGCTTGCCTCTTTCTTAAGCAAATGGAAAAGCTGCTACCCAGAGTGAGGCATGTCTAAAACCTTAAGTGTAGCAGAATCAGAGCAAAAATTTATGTTCTAACAATTTTTTGTAAAAAGTTTTAACCTTAATATTTTCCTACAGATGAGTTTCAGGCAGGACCAACCATTATTATTGTAATGAAATTTTCAACAAAGACTTCTTTTTAAAAATCAATATAAGTACATATTCATTGTATACATATGTATGTGAATGAAGGAATCAAATAAGGGAGAGAGAGAGAGAGAGAGAGAGAGAGAAGCGAAGCCTTGTGGGATAGGAGAATGTGGTTTCGTGTTTACAGTTGTTAACCAGGTTGATCTTGGGCAGTGGTCTAGCCATGTTTAGACATTTTAAAAATAAAATTCCTATGTAAACACAGATGTCTTGGCTTATAGAAAACAGTTTTGATTGGCATGTTAAAAAAAGGTAGAATACACAATGATTAACCACTTCATACACAATCTAGCACATTGTGTTACCCACATTAGGAATAGGCTTGAGAAACAAGAATGTAGGACACAGTAGGAAATGGTAGCTAAAAGTCCCATGGTATAGAGCTGGGCAGTGAGTCTTATGTAAAGAAATAACTCTTTTACACGTGACTCCCTTCAATCAGAAAAATCTAAAGTAAAGCAACACTTCTGAACACAAGTAAACTGGACAGCGAGCAGAGGCAGAGCACTGAGCTCTGTGTGCTCAATCATTCAGCCAACACGGGGCCAAGAACTTTCAAGTAACAGGTACAGTACTAGGATGTCCCTACACGCATGAACCTAACTAGAACAAACTAAGGTAGTTGACATTGTGATAAACGTGGAACACAAATGAAGAGTCAGAATGGATAGACATCAAATTTAATGAGAGGAGGAACTTCTAAGGCAGAGTAGACAGAGCAGGAGGTAGGCACAAAAACATCACATGCGGAGCCGGGGAGGTGGCTTAGGAGGTAAAAATGAGTGCTTGGCAAGTATGAAGAACTGAGTTTGAATCCCTAGCCCTCATAAAAATCAATATGGTGGTCTGCACCTCTAACCCCAGCACTGTATAGGTGCGGAGACAGGATTCCTGGGGCTTGCTGGTTGCTAGCTGAACCCTAGGCACATGAAAGATCCTGTCTGGAGGGATAATGTGGAGAGGATGGAGTTAAGGACATCTGGAATCCTCTGGTGTTCACAGGTGCACATGGGGACATGGGCGTGCACGCACGCGCACACACACAGAAGGTAGCAACCCTGAAAATGAACAATACTGGGTAGAACAGACATAACTCAGAGAGAAGACCACAGTGGATGAGAAAAGGAACAAACAGAGCCAGGCCACCCCAAGGTTAGATGTTGGGATGTCATTCTAAAGTGAAATATGCCATTGAGTTTAAGCAAAGGAGAGGCATGATATGATCCATGTTTCTGAACTGGTTTCTGATTCTTATCTGGAAAGTAGGGTGGTAGATTAGGAAAAGGCTATCTGCCAGAAATCATGTTTTCATTCTGTGGTAACACCTGGGATAAATAAGGGAGAAAGATGGACAGTAACATTGATAGGTAGGCTAAAAGACTTTAGGGGGGGATAGATTGGGATGTAGTTTTTCCCACCAAACTCACACTGGGTGTACTGGCTGGTTTTGTGTGTCAACTTGACACAAGCTGGAGTTATAACAGAGAAAGGAGCTTCAGTTGAAGAAATGCCTCTATGAGATCTAGCTATAAGGCATTTTCTCAATTAGTGATCAAGAGGGGAGGGCCCATTGTGGGTGGTGCCATTCCTGGGCTGGTAGTCTTGGGTTCTATAAGAAAGCAAGCTGAGCAAGGCAGGGGAAGCAAGCCAATAAGTAACATCCCTCCATGTCCTCTGCATCAGCTCCTGCTTCCTGACCTGCTTGAGTTCAGTCCTGACTTCCTTTGGTTATGAACAACAATGTGGAAGTGTAAGCTGAATAAACCCTTTCCTCTCCAGCTTGCTTCTTAGTCATGATGTTTTGTGCAGGAATAGAAACTCTGACTAAGACAAATTGGTACCAGGAATGGGATATTTCTGTGACATCCTGACCATGTTTTAGAGAGGACTGTGAAAGGACTTTAGAACTTTGAGCTAGAAGAGCCATTGGGATGTTAAGAGCTCTGTGAGATGTTCTGTAGGAGCTTAAAAGATAATGTTGAGAACAGTGCAGAAGATGAGGCCTGGCTTCTGAAATTTCAGAGGGAAGATTAAGAACTCTTATCAAGGCTGTTACTATTTTGATTGTGAAGATTCTGTGGTTTTGGTTAACTGGGCTGAAGAATCAGCTATGTTTAACAAGATACCAGAACTACTAAAGCTAAACTTTTACATTACTGAGACTATTGATGCTGGTTAGCTAGAGCTAAGAAATTAGTGGTGATTAAAAAGAGACCAACATCATTGAGGTAAAATCTTCTGGGAAGTGTTTTTTGAGAGCACAAAGAGGCTGTTTTCCAGAGATAGCCAAGCTGAGCAAGGCAGGGGAAGCAAGCTAGGAAGTAAGCCTCCATGTCCTCTGCATCAGCTCCTCCTTCCTGACCTGCTTGAGTTCCAGTTCGTTCCCCTCATCCTCAGGTATTTTGTCATAGTAATTAAAAGTGAATACAAATTTGATTTTATCCCTTTAAGAATGGGAAAAAATGCCGGTTAGGAGGCAGAGGCAGGCAGATTTCTGAGTTTGAGGCCAGCCTGGTCTACAGAGTGAGTTCCAGGACAACCAGGGCTATACAGAGAAACCTTGTCTCGAAAAAAACAAAAAAACAAAACAAAACAAAAGAATGGGAAAAAATGAAGCCAGGTGGTGGTGACACACACTCAGGAGGCAGAGGCAGGCAGATCTCAGAATTTGAGACCAACCTGGTCTACAGAGCTAGTCCCAGGATAGCCAGGGTTACACAAAGAAACCCTGTCTTAAAAACTAAAAAAATAATAAAAACAATTAAGTACATAAAAAAATAATATAAAAATTTAAAAAAGGGAAAGAATGAGAGTGGAATCAGTTAATTGTGATTATATTCTTGAGCATAGTGATGTCAGTACTTATCTGGATGAAGATTTTACAAAATAGTAAAGTTTTAAAGGTAGATCAAATCAAATTTCATAAAAGTATAAAGTGGAATAGAGAGCTTATGGAATTATATTTTGTGCAAGGCTGCGGGTCTTCACGATTGGTTAACTGCTGTAGTGGTTTGAATAGGAATGGCTCTAACAGACTCATGTGTTTGAATGCTTGGCCTCTAGGGAGTGGCACCATTCTGTGTGGCCGTGTTGGTATAGCCATGGCCTTGTTGGAGGAAATGTGTCATTGTTGGGGCGGGCTTGGAGGTCTCTTATGGTCAAGCTATGTCCAGTGGACATAGTCTCCTGCTTCTTGTTGATCCAGATGTAGAACTCTCCTTCTCCAGCCCCATGTCTGCCTAGATGCTGCCATATTTCCTGTCATGACAATAATAGACCAAACCTCTAAACTGTAAGCCAGCCCCAGTTAAATGTTTTCCCTTATAACAGTTGCTGTGGTCATGATGTCTCTTCAGAGGACATCTATAATCTAAGACTAAGACAACTGTAATCAGGCACCTGTGAGAACACTTTATTCTTCTTTGTCATGGATAAAACACAGATAACCAGTTTGATTATGAGAGCTTTACTATAACCTTTGATGAAGTGGCTCAATGTCCTAAGGGGATTGTTTAGCATAAATTTAGACTACTCATGTTGTTTTTCAAATATATAAAGTACAAATCTCTCTTCAAACTTTTTCTTCCTGTCTGATTTTGTGTGTATGTGTGGTGCATGTGTATGTGTGTGTTGGTGGGGGCTATATTTACCCACGTTTATGGACATGGAGGCAAGAGGAAGGTGTTATCTTAGAGTTTTATTGCTGTGACGAGACACCATGACCATAGCAACTCTTACAAAGGAAAACAATTTGGGCTGGCTTACAGTTGAGAGGTTTAGTACATTGTCATCGTGGCATGAAACATGGCAGCATGCATGCAGACATAGTGCTGGAGAAGGAGCCAAGAGTTCTACATCTGGATTAACAGGCAGCAGGAAGAGAGAGTGCTGCTGGGCTTGGATTGAGCTTCTGAAATCTCAAAGTCCACTCCTGAGTAACATACTTCCTCCAACAAGGTCACACCTCCTAATCCCTCTCAAGTAGTGTCATCCTCTGGGGGGGGGGGGCATTTTCATTCAAACCATGATAAGTGTCAAATTCTTCCTCTATCATACTTCTGTTTGTTTCTTTGTTTGTTTATTGGACGGGATTCTCTCATTGAAACTCATTACTTCAGGTAGGCTGGCTGGCCAGCAACTTCCCAGGATTACCCTGTCTTGTCCCCCAGTGCTAGGTGAGGTTTTAGGCACCTTTGGCCATGTCTGGTTTTTATGTGTCTTCTGGAGACTTTAACTTGAATCCTCTTTCTTTCATAGCAAATGCTCTTAACCACTGAGCCATCTCCATATCCCATGGTTTCTGTAGCCTAGCTGGCTTAAACTGTTGGTCTTCCTGCCTGAGTCTCCTGAGCATTGGTGTGTACCACCATCCTGGCTCTATAGAACTGCATTGAGAGTCTCTAACTTATCACCATTTCATTTTGTTCAGGCTCATGGTGAACTGAAGATGACTGGAATTGTGTTTTCTGCATCAGCGATTGCCTTAGCTAGATGAGATAATATTTAATGTGTAGAGTTCTTATTATCTCACCTTGAGTTTGTGGACTTTTACTCGAGGAAAGACTTCAGCTGCATTCCTCTTGATTGCAAGTGGCTTGCTCCATGCCCCTTCCTTTAGAAAGGAATCAGCAAAATGCCAACAACAATTTTGGAACAAGGTAAGCAATGGGAAGACTGACTTCACATTCATGAAGTATATAGATTCCCTGGGAAATAAATGATGTAACTTCAACACAAGCCACTCTGTGGGGTAGAAATGGATCTTTGAGAATCTGGTAAGAACATAGGCTTTTCTCGGAATGACTTTGCACTGTTTTTAGGGATTGTTGATTAAGATCCCATTGTTTAAGTCAAGGCTAATAAAATTAAAAGCCCAGCCTCCAGGCTGGGCATGGGCTCTCTCACAATATACAATATACTACAAGAAAGGAAAGTCCTCAGTTTCACTAGTGACTGCAATTTCTAACCATGATGCTGATGTAATTGACTTCTTTACAGCACATGTCCTTCAGGATAATTTACCAGTTTTCACAAACAAGGTAATTATAAACTGTGTATTGGAATCTAGCCAGAGAGGTCGACTAAGGTGAGATAAACATCTGTAACACATGCCGTGCATATGAAATGTCCCTGCTATGTGTGAGTACTTGTAATAAGAGGTTGACCTCTGCTTTCAAGAGGGCTAGCCGAGCAACGGAATTCTGTGGGCGGTCAGAGGGGCATCATGGCCATTGGTTTCACCCTTCACCAGGTGGGATGGCCTCTCCTACAGAAAAGCTACAGATCTGCTTCAATAACCTTTCCAATGTTGTGATTCTCAGCCTTCCTAAAGCTGCAGCCCTTTGACAGTTCCTCATACTGCGGTGATCTACAACCATAAAATTATTCCATTGCTACTTCCTAGCTGTAATTTTGCTACCTTTAGGAATTGTAATGTAAATATATGATATGTGACCCCACGAGGTTGAGAATCAATGCTCTAGTGGATTGGTCAGGCAGAGCAAGATAGCCTCTCCTGACTCTGACTGATGGTAGCTTTTTTTTTTTTTTTTTTTTTTTTATTTTATTTTATTTTTTTTATTGGGAATTTTTTATTGTAAATTTTTTATACATTTCAGATGTTCTCTCCTTACCCCATTTCCCCCCCCCCCCCAGGAACTCACTATCCCTTCCCCCCTCCTCCTATCTCTACGTTGGTGTACCCCCACCCACCCTCCCCTGTACCTCACCTCCCCACCCTCGAGTATCCCCCCCCCACGACGTCCAGTCTTCATGGGACCAAGGATCTCTTCTCCCACTTATATATAGCTCCCTTGCATATATAGCTGGAGCCATGGGTCCCTCCCTAAGCGCTCCCAGGCTTGTGGTTTAGACTCTGGGGGCTCTGGTTGGTTGGGATTGTTGCTTTCCTCATGGTGTCTCGAATCCTCTCAACTCCTTCAGCCTTCACTCTATCTTCTCCATTGGGAACCCCGTGATCAGTTTAATGGTTAGCTGTGGGTTTCTGCCTCTGAGTATGTCGGCCTCTTGCAGACTTCTAAGGAGACAGCTATATCAGGCTCCTGTCAGCATGTACATCCTGACATCCACATCAATGTCTACCTTTGGTGACTGCACATAGGATGGATATCCAGGTGGAATGGTCTGTCTCTTCTTCAGTTTCTGTCCTGCACTGTGTCTCCATATTTGCACCCTTGAGTATTTTGTTACTCCTTCTAAGAAGGACTGAAGCCCCCCCTACTTGGTCATCATTCTTCATGAGCTTTTTGTGGTCTGTGAGTTGTATCTTGGGTATTTCAGGCTTCTGGGCTAAAATCCAATAATCAGTGAGTGAATACCATGTATGTTCTTTTGTGATTGGGTTACTTCACTCAGGATGATATTTTCTAGTTCCATCCATTTATATATGAATTTATCAAATTCATTGTTTTTAATAGCTGAGTAATATTCCATTGTATAAATGTACCACATTTTTTGTATCCATTCCTCTGTTGAAGGGCATCTGGGTTCTTTCCAGTTTCTGGCTATTATAAATAATGCTGCTATGAACATAGTGGAGCATATGTCCTTGTAATGTGTTAGAGCATCTTCTGGATATATACCCAGGAGTGGTATAGCTGGGTCCTCAGGTAGTGATATGTCCAATTTTCTGAGGAACCGCCAGACTGATTTCCACAGTGGTTGCACCATCTTGCAATCCCACCAACAATGGAGGAGTGTTCCTCTTTCTCCACATCCTCGCCAGCATCTGCTATCACCTGAGTTTTTTATTTTAGCCATTCTGACTGGTGTGAAGTGGAATCTCAGGGTTGTTTTGATTTGCATTTCCCTGATGACCAAGGATGCTGAACATTTCTTTAGGTGCTTCTCAGCCATTCGCATTTCCTCAGTTGAGAATTCTTTGTTTAGCTCCTTACTCCATTTTTTAATAGGGTTATTTGGTTGCCTAGAGTCTAATTTCTTGAGTTCTTTGTATATATTGGATATTAGTCCTCTATCGGATGTGGGATTGGTAAAGATCTTTTCCCAATCTGTTGGTTGCCGTTTTGTCCTATTGACAGTGTCCTTTGCCTTACAGAAACTTTGCAATTTTATGAGGTCCCATTTGTCAATTCTTGATCTTAGAGCATAGGCCATTGGTGTTCTGTTCAGGAACTTTTCCCCTGTGCCTAGGTATTCGAGGGTCTTCCCCACTTTCTCTTCTATTAGTTTCAGTGTGTCTGGTTTTATGTGAAGGTCCTTTATCCACCTGGACTTGAGCTTTGTACAAGGAGATAGGAATGGATCGATTTGCATTTTTCTGCATGCTGTCCTCCAGTTGAACCAGCACCATTTGTTGAAAATGCTGTCCTTGTTCCACTGGATGGTTTTAGCTCCTTTGTCAAAGATTAAATGACCATAGTTGTGTGGGTTCATTTCTGGGTCTTCAACTCTATTCCACTGATCTTCCTGCCTGTCTCTGTACCAGTACCAGGCCGTTTTTATCACTACTGCTCTGTAGTAAAGCTTGAGGTCAGGGATGGCGATTCCTCCAGAAGTTCTTTTATTGTTGAGAATGTTTTCGCTATCCTGGGTTTTTTGTTGTTCCAAATAAATTTCAGAATTTCTCTTTCTAGTTCTGTAAAGAATTGAGTTGGTATTTTAATGGGGATTGCATTGAATCTGTAGATTGCTTTTGGCAAGATGGCCATTTTTACTATATTAATCCTGCCAATCCATGAGCATGGGAGATCTTTCCATTTCCTGAGATCTTCTTCAATTTCTTTCTTCAGAGACTTGAAGTTCTTGTCATACAGATCTTTCACTTGCTTGGTTAGATTCACCCCGAGGTATTTTATATTATGTGTGACTATTGTGAAGGGTGTCATTTCCCTAATTTCTTTTTCAGCCTGTTTATCTTTCATGTAGAGGAAGGCTACTGATTTGTTCGAGTTGATTTTATAACCTGCCACCTTGCTGAAGTTGTTTATCAGGTTTAGGAGTTCTCTGGTGGAGTTTTTGGGGTCACTTAAGTATACTATCATATCATCTGCAAATAGTGATATTTTGACTTCTTCCTTTCCTATTTGTATTCCTTTGATTTCTTTTTGTTGTCTGATTGCTCTGGCTAGGACTTCCAGTACTATATTGAATAGGTAGGGAGAGAGTGGGCAGCCTTGTCTAGTCCCTGATTTTAGTGGGAATGCTTCAAGTTTCTCTCCATTAAGTTTGATGTTAGCTACTGGTTTGCTGTATATTGCTTTTACTATGTTTAGGTATGGTCCTTGAATTCCTGTTCTTTCCAAGACTTTTACCATGAAGGGATGTTGAATTTTGTCAAATGCTTTCTCAGCATCTAATGAGATGATCATGTGGTTTTTTTCTTTGAGTTTGTTTATGTAGTGGATTACATTGATGGATTTCCGAATACTGAACCATCCCTGCATTCCTGGGATAAAGCCCACTTGATCATGATGAATGATTGTTTTGATGTGTTCTTGGATTCGGTTTGCTAGAATTTTATTGAGTATTTTTGCATCGATATTCATAAGAGAGATTGGTCTGAAGTTCTCTTTCTTTGTTGGGTCTTTGTGAGGTTTAGGTATGAGTGTGATTGTAGCTTCATAGAACGAATTGGGTAGTGTTCCTTCCGTTTCTATTTTGTGGAATAGTTTGAAGAGAATTGGTATTAGGTCTTCCTTGAAGGTCTGATAGAATTCTGCACTAAAACCATCTGGTCCTGGGCTTTTTTTGGTGGGGAGACTTTTCATGACTGCTGCTATTTCTTTAGGGGTTATGGGACTGTTTAGATGGTTTATTTGCTCCTCATTTAACTTTGGTACCTGGTATCTGTCTAGAAAATTGTCCATTTCATCCAGATTTTCCAGTTTTGTTGAGTATAGGCCTTTGTAGTAGGATCTGATGATTTTTTGAATTTCCTCAGTTTCTGTTGTTATGTCTCCCGTTTCAGATCTGATTTTATTAATTTGGGTACTGTCTCTGTGCCCTCTGGTTAATCTGGCTAAGGGTTTATCTATCTTGTTGATTTTCTCAAAGAACCAACTCCTGGTTTTGTTGATATTTTGTATAGTTCTTTCTGTTTCTACTCGGTTGATTTCAGCCCTGAGTTTGATTATTTCCTGACGCCTACTCCTCTTGGGTGTATTTGCTTCTTTTTGTTCTAGAGCTTTCAGGTGTGCTGTCAAGTTGTTAATGTGTGCTCTCTCCAATTTCTTTTTGTAGGCACTTAGAGCTATGAGTTTTCCTCTTAGCACTGCTTTCATGGAGTCCCACAAGTTCTGGTATGATGTTTCCTCATTTTCATTAAATTCTAGAAAGTCTTTAATTTCTTTCTTTATTTCTTCCTTGACAAAGTCATCATTGAGTAGATCATTGTTCAGTTTCCACATGGATGTGGGTTTTCCCTTGGTTCTGTCATTATTAAAGACCAGCCTTAGTCCGTGGTGATCTGATAGGATGCAGGGGATTATTTCAATCTTTTTGTATCTGTTGAGGACTGTTTTGTGACCAATTATATGGTCTATTTTGGAGAAGGTACCATGAGGTGCTGAGAAAAAGGTATATTCTTTTACTTTAGGATGAAATGTTCTATAGATATCTGTTAAATCCATTTGGTCCATAACTTCTGCTAATTTCAATGTGTCTTTGTTTAGTTTCTGTTTCCACGATCTGTCCATTGGAGAGAGCGGGGAGTTAAAATCCCCCACTATTATTGTGTGAGGTGCAATGTGTGCTTTGAGCTTTAGTAAAGTTTCTTTTATGTATGTAGGTGCCCTTGCATTTGGAGCATAGATGTTCAGAATTGAGAGTTCATCTTGGTAGATTTTTCCTTTAATGAGTATGAAGTGTCCTTCCTTATCTTTTTTGATTACTTTTGGTTGAAAGTCGATTTTATTTGATATTAGAATGGCTACTCCAGCTTGTTTCTTGGGACCATTTGCTTGGAAAATTGTTTTCCAGCCTTTTACTCTGAGGTAATGTCTGTCTTTGTCACTGAGGTGCGTTTCTTGTATGCAACAAAATTCTGGGTCCTGTTTATGTATCCAGTCTGATAGTCTACGTCTTTTTATTGGAGAATTGAGTCCATTGATGTTAAGGGATATTAAGGAAAAATGATTGTTGCTTCCTGTTATTTTTGTTATTAGAGGTGGAATTATGTTTGTGTAGCTACCTTTTTTTGGGGGGTTGTTGGAAGATTACTTCCATGCTTCTTCTCGGTTGTAGTTTCCTTCCTTGTGTTGGCGTTTTCCATCAATTATCCTTTGAAGTGCTGGGTTTGTGGGAAGATATTGTGCAAATTTGGTTTTGTCATGGAATATCTTGGTTTCTCCATCTATAGTGATTGAGAGTTTTGCTGGGTATAGCAGTCTGGGCTGGCAGTTGTGTTCCCTTAGGGTCTGTATAATAGAAGACCAGGATCTTCTGGCTTTTATAGTCTCTGGTGAAAAGTCTGGTGTAATTCTTATTGGTCTGCCTTTATATGTTACTTGACCTTTTTCCCTTACTGCTTTTAGTATTTTTTCTTTGTTTTGTGCATTTGGTGTTTTGATTATTATGTGACGGGAGGTATTTCTTTTCTGGTCTAGTCTGTTTGGTGTTCTGTAGGCTTCTTGTATGTTTATGAGTGTCTCGTTCTTTAGGTTGGGGAAATTTTCCTCTATAATTTTGTTGAAGATATTTACTGGCCCTTTAGATTGGGAATCTTCACTCTCATCTATACCTATTATCCTTAGGTTTGGTCTCCTGATTGCATCTTGGATTTCCTGGATGTTCTGTGTTAGGAGCTTTTTGCATTTTGCATTTTCTTTGACTGTTGTGTCGAGGTTTTCCATGGTATCTTCTGTGCATGAGATTCTCTCTTCTATCTCTTGTATTCTGTTGGTGATGCTTGCATCTATGACTCCTGATCTCTTTCCTACGTTTTCTATCTCCAGAGTAGTCTCCCTTTGAGATTTCTTTATTGTTTCTATTTCCAGTTTTAGATCCTGGATGGTTTTGTTCAATTCCTTCACCTGTTTGATTGTGTTTTCTTGAAATTCTTTAAAGGATTTTTGTGTTTCCTCTTTAAGGGCTTCTACCTGTTTACCTGTGTTCTCTTTCAATTCTTTCAAGGATTTTTGTGTTTCCTCTTTGAGGGCTTCTACCTGTTTACCTGTGTTCTCCTGTATTTCTTTAATGGAGTTACTTATGTCCTTCTTAAAATCCTCCATCATCATCATGAGAAGTGATTTTAATTCTGAGTCCTGTTTTTCCTGTGTGATGGAGTATCCAGGGCTTGCTATGGTGGGAGAACTGGGTTCTGATGATGTCAGGTAACTTTGGTTTCTGTTGCTTGTGTTCTTGCGCTTGCCTTTCGCCATCTGGTTGGCTCTAGTGTTACCTGTGCTCACTGTGTCTGACTGGAGTCTGTCTTTCCAGTTATCTTGCTTATGTCAGATCTCCTCGGATTCCAGATGTCTCTGTGTTCCTGTGATCCTAAGCTCCCTCTGCTCTGGATGCAGTAGGTCTTTTAGGATGTCTCAGGATCAGATGTTTCCACAGGCGCAGACCCGCTAAGTGTCCTCTGCTCCTCTGCTCTGGGTGCAGTGTGTCCCTCTAGGATGTCTCAGGATCCGGTGTTTCCACAGGAGCACCAGCTGCAGGTCCGCCCCAGGCCAAAGGACCAGGCTCCCGCAAGGGAAGTTATAGTCCGGAGGGGCGGGCTTTGGGTGCCTGCTAGTTCCTTAAGCCCACCTGGCTCCCAGTTGTAACTCTGGGCTTTGGGGTATTGGGCAAGGTGTCTTACCCTCTGCTCTAGGTGCAGTGAGTCCCTCTAGGATGTCTCAGGATCCGGTGTTTCCACAGGAGCAGACCAGCTGCAGGTCCGCCCCAGGCCAAAGGACCAGGCTCCGGGCGCAAGGGAAGTTATAGTCCGGAGGGCGGGCTTTGGGTGCCTGCTAGTTCCTTAAGCCCCACCTGGCTCCCAGTTGTAACTCTGGGCTTTGGGGTATTGGGCAAGGTGTCTTACCCTCTGCTCTAGGTGCAGTGATTCCCTCTAGGATGTCTCAGGGTCCGGTGTTTCCACAGGAGCAGACCAGCTGCAGGTCCGCCCCAGGCCAAAAAGCCTGATGGTAGCTTTAAGTACATCTGTAAAGGTCCCTTCACAGCTTGGATAACTGGTATAGTTTGAATGGGAGTGTTCCTCACAGTGCATATATTTGAACGCGTGGTCCCCAGTTGATGAGGTGTTGGAGAAGGATCAGAAGGATTTGGAGGTGTAGCCTTGTTGGGAAAAGTGTGTCACTGTGAGTGGGCTTTGGGGTTTCAAAAGTCCACACCAGGTCCAGTGTCTCTCTTTTGCCTGATGCCTGTGGATCAGGATATAAAATTCTCAGCTACTTCTTCAGCACCATGCTTGCCTGCCTGGTGCCCTGCTGGTTCTACACCATGATGATAATGGACTAACCCTCTAAAACTGTAAGCAAGCCCATGACACTCTCTTTTATAGGCATTTCCTTGATCATGTGTCTCTTCACAGCAACAAGGGATGGTAGGCACCTAGTACATACAACGGCCATCACACAGAGGGATCTCCTTGCAGAGGGTGCTTCTGGTGTCAGACTACAGCAGATCTTCCTTTACAAATATAGTTATATATATAAGGTAACAAGTTAATTTGTTTTTTAAGGAGCAAATCACCAAGTGAAGGGTTTTGCTGTGCAGTGCTGGGTTGGGACCCTAGGATTGGCATATTCCAAGTAAGCACCCTGCCCCAGAGCTGTGCCCTCAGCTAGTGTTTGTTTTTGAGACAGGCCTCAAACTCACAGTCTTTGCCCACCTGCCACCCCATGGCTGGGATTGCAGGCAGGCATGTGCCTTACCCCATGGCTCCATGGTACTTTACAGAAGAACAGGTTTTTTCACATTTCAGTAGAAGGTTCATCAACTATACTACTGAGCTCAGAGGAAAATCTCCCTTAGTGCTTTATCTAGTGCATTGGTTATTGACCAAAGACATTGTTAGCCAATACCATAATGCCTTTCTCTCCAAAGACTAGGTTCCAAAGTTTTCTTAAGTCTAGATACCAGCTTCATCCTTAGTCCATGGATGTCTGATGATGACCTTGGTCATCCACAGACACAATTCCAGTCATGTTCTAGTGCTTCAGGCCCTTCAGAAGCTTCCTGTTTGTCCTAGGATAAGCACAGACCTCTCCAGGAGCTTCAAAGCCCAGCAGGTTATCCCAATCCTCAGAACCTGAGGAGCCAACACATTTATCTTCATTCTTGTTCATCCCCTGCCCCTGCCCCTCCTCCCTCCCTCCCCTGCCCAAGCTTCTAGTGTCTTGACTAGAACCAGACTGGTGCAAGGTCTGGTTCAAGTGTCATGGCCCTCATGGAATGACCTCTATTGGGATTTCCCATAGCATTTCCTCAGTTCTCTACCTTATATGCTTACAGTTGCTGTTGAGTGTTACAGGACTAAGAAAGGCTAAGCATGATTTCTCTCGTTTCTCCACAGTTCTTGGTATGGTGTACTCACTTGATCAGATAGAACATGTAAAAAAAAAATCTCTCAAAGTAAAAAAAAAAAAAAAAAAAAGAGAGAGAGAGAAAGAAAGAAAGAAGGAAAAAGAAAAGAAAAACTAAGCAAATGTTCCCCCATACCGCACAGATATTCTCTACAACCCAAGTTATCAATGAAACCACTGCTGGGCATGGTGGCACACACCTTTAGTCTCTGCGCTCCAGAGAGGTGGAAGCAATCAGATCTCTGAGTTCAAGGCCATCCTGGTTTTCAAAACCAGTACCAGGACAGCCAGAACTACAACAGAGAAACCCTGTCATGAAAAAGCAAATAAGGAAGAAAGAGGAAAAAGAAACTGCTGACGGGTTAGCAACCCAACCCTCCGCTCTCTGTGTTAGTCTGTCTTTTCCTTCACGTCATGGGGTCACCACTCTGAAAGGTTACTGACGAGCTCCTGTCATTTTTAAAAAACATTTTATTGACTCTCTGAATTTCACATTATGCACCTCAATCCCACTCTTCACCTAGACCCTCCATATCCAGCCCCCACCCTTACAATCTCACCCTCAAAAAAATTTAAAACAAACATGTCTCCATGGAAGCTGCGGTGTATCACAGGCTACCACACTGTACATGCGGTGTATCACAGGCTGTCACACTGTGCATCGTTTGCCCGCACATCCTCACTTGCAAATGTTCATCGCAGTGAGTCTTCGGTCTAGTTTGAGGCCTCTGGCTTCTGCTGCACCATCAGTACTGGATCCTCACCAGGACTCCTCTTGGATATTCTGTTGTCGCCCTGTGTCATGGAGACCCTGCAGCTTGGGATCTGCAGGACTGGCACCTTCATGAGATCAAGCAGCTCATAGATGGGGTGGATGTTGGGGTGGGCCAACTCAAAGCCCTGGATCTGGGCCTGAGTGGTAGCTGAGTTGGTCAGCCTGCCAGCATTTCTGGCTTGCCACCCAAGCCACAAGCCACCAGAGCCAGCTCTCCCATACCTCCCTGGAGAGGGCAGGGCCAGCTCACTCCTGTGATTTCCTAACTAAGCCAAATTATCATTCTGACATACTCAGGCGTTCACAACACTCCATGGACTAATGCTTAAACTATGAATACACTTGGCAGTAATTTCCTCTGCCCATTTGTTCTGGAACATACTACAGAGTGTCAGCATATCCTAGGGCTGTCTAACTTTCTTCTTTTCAGGCCTACCTCCTTCTCCCACATACCCCAATATTAACAGCAGTATTTCAATGTGAGACACACTGACAGTGCTGACCACTCACTGGTCACACATGTAAAACTCACAGGTGTACGGAATGCCTTTCTTCCATTTAAAAATGCATAATAATGAGAACTCTCTGGAGGGAGCTCTGATTTGGTTGTTTGGCCTTTAAAATGGAATTTGGAATTTGTTGTGTTATATATTACTCTCATATGTATTACTCTCATCCTGGCCCAGGGTATTTGATTTCTTGGCCTCTGTCTCTTAATCTATAACATACTTATGACAGTAGTACCTCCTTAGGAGTTTTCAGAGTCCAGTGTGGAACAATGACATCGTCGTAG
The DNA here is from genome assembly GCA_021653895.1 of Mastomys natalensis. Taxonomy (NCBI): domain Eukaryota; kingdom Metazoa; phylum Chordata; class Mammalia; order Rodentia; family Muridae; genus Mastomys; species Mastomys natalensis. The sequence continues at coordinate 426,708 of JAJTUV010000558.1, forward strand.
ATGACCAGTGAACAGCTTACAGAGCTCTGTCATTAGAGTCATGCAACTCAGTGGCTGCCGACCCCTAATAATTAATCTAGTGTGACATCCTGATAATACTTTCAGCTTCTCACTTCTGTGTTTGGGCATGGGGGTGGTGATGTATGGAGATTCCTCTATGTCCATCTTACCCATCCTACCCCATCCCTGCCTTCACCCTGTAATGGCATTGCTTGTAATGGAGACACTCAGCTCTGAAGACTCAGCGAGTGCCTCTCCACAGCCACTGAACTTGCCTCGGCAATGAGGAGGGGGATGAGAGTAAGCCCCGTGTTCAAACATCTGAAACATTAGGACTGCTTAAAGTACAATTATACTGAAGGAAATTTGGAACTGTCGGGGTCCAGCCTTGACACAGGAATGGAGTTCTCAACTGGAAGCAGGGATATCTGGAAGACGTATAATAAATGTATACAGACTATTCGGGGGAGGGTACAAGCTGACAGGTAATTTTTCAAGGCTTAAACATTTTCTTCTCTCTCACTCTCTGCTCTTTCTCTCTCGTTCTTAGCTAAAGGTTGTACACACTCTGTATTCTCTTGCGCGCTCTGTTTTTCTCCTATGTGCTTTTCTTTTCTCAAACTCTTTCACTCCTACATGCCTCTGTGCATTCCTCTTTCACTCTCACACACACACATTCTTCACACACACACCTCACACACACCATATGCACTCTCCTTTCACTCACACATACACATTCTCCATACACACCTCACATTCTCTCTTCACTCTCTCTTCACTCACTCCTCACATGCCTTTCACATGTTCTCTACATGCTACATGCCCTCTCAACTTTCTCTTGCCCCAGTCTTTTATTGATACTCCAAAAACAGGTAGAAAAAAAGACATTGTATAATCATTGCCAAATCAAATTCAAAGGAATAACCACATCCCACAAAGAATCAAGAATTACAATTGTTCCCCAAAGTTTCAAGCTTCCCTATTCCCAGGCCTATAGCCAAAATAATAATTGTAAACTTATCATTATTTAAACTTTAACTTTTGACTTATTATACTTCAGAGCTCAGAGCTCTGAGGTCAGCTACATTTTCCTGTGAAGCACTAATGATAAATGACATGGGCAAAGCTGTCAGGCACTGGCCAGAAAGAATCAAGTTAACCCTTAACTCAGTTCTGTTAGCTTTCTGCTTCTGCACATTGTACACAATGACTCTCTTAGAGTCCCGGTGTTTTGACTTAGTTTTACTAATATATAATTTTATGTATTTTATACTTTCTTATCCAGGAACCGCTCTTAAATGTTGTGTAAAACTTATTTCATCACTTCAATAGTTTTTTTCCTTTCTTTGGGCTCTATCTCATTTTATAATAATTTCTTCAAACTTCCTTTGCAAGTCAAGCATTAATCTGAAACTTCCATTGTGCAGTTATTGCATTGTTTCCAAGATGAGAACACACAGCATGCACCTGGGCCATTAGGATTTACTGTGCTGTGCCCTGTGCCTCAATTTTTAATTGTTTAAGAATCATTACATTAAGGAACATCTAGTTTCACAAAATCCACCAGAACAGGAGAAAGAAGTAAGAAAGTCAGATATAATAGAATAATTATGCACACCAAGGCCAACTGAAAAATAGTCAAGCACAAATAAAATCTATACAGCCGTTGTCTAGGGCTAAGGTTAGGAGAAATGGGAACAATTATTTTTTCTGTGAGCTATTGAGATGTCTCCATCCTGGCCTACTGTAGGCAGTCCCTTATTTCAGATGGCAGGTCCCCTGGAGGGATGTGTCTCCTACTTCTCAGGGTCCTAAATGCCATCCTTTTCTACTAAGAGCTGCTGCAGGCTTCTGAGATGTCTCCATTCTGGCCTATAGGCAGTCCCTGTCATTGTATGCTGTCCCCAACATGGAACTACTCAAGAGATCAAGAAGCAACACAATGGTTTCCAGAACTTCTACAGTACGGAAATGTAGACAGAAGAACTGGTAAGGTTGAGTGAACTCAGACTCCGGGAATCTCAGAGACTGATTGGCAGGAGTCAAGACACTCTCTACCTGTTTCTGGGCCTGCTCTGAAACACTTAACCACAACACCCCACTGAGAGGACCATGGCAGTCTGTCACATAATGCAACACCTAGGGTCCTTCCCCCTGCAAGTAGAGCATCACTAACATCTCAAACTGAGCTAATAGACTCAGCCAATAGGAAACACCTGCCCCCGAATCCCACCACACTCCTCAATGTCCCCATGGAATAAAATGCACACACTGTCTCACCAAGGATCGTCTGAGAGTGGCTGTCTTTACTGAGCTGTAACACTTGGGGAAGAGTTCTCTCTCCTAAAGCATTCATTGCTAGACCTTAGACACAACTGGCTGGCCAGCCTCAGGCTGCTAATGTCATCCCTGCAACAGCAGCTGCCTCTGCCTCTGCTGCTGACAAGAGATCCTAGTCCCCCCTCACTTTGTAACATTCCCAGCATTCTAGGCCTGACGGAATCTATTCATCCTGGCTCCACTTTGTCCTCCAGGCAGACAGCAGACAATGCAAGCAAATGCTTTACGAATATTAGCTAAATTTTAACCCTATAGTCAAGTAAACTTAGCAATTTTGCATCTGGAGCACAGATAATTAAGCTCCAGAGTTTAGATTTAAACTCAAGCCCATTCGAGTTCAAAGCCCACACTTCTCCCTCATCTCATCGCTTTAAGAACCACAGAAGAGGACCAGAAAGCTTGCAGGTTTGCACAAGCACATTCAACTGATTTGCTAACACTTTCCAAACAAGTAAAACCTAGACAGTTTCCTGAAAACAATCTAGCAAGGGTTACTTCTTTTGGTTTTAATTCTTCCTTTTATTTCTGTTTTTTTTTTTCCTTTTAACCATTTCTATTCTTAATTGACATACAAAATGCCTTAGTTACTATTCTATTGCTGTGAAGTGACACCAGGACCAGGGCAACTTATAAAAGAGTTTTTCATTTTGTTTTGAAACAGGGTTTCTCTGTGTATCCCTGGCTGTCCTGGAACTCATTCTATAGACCAGCCTGGCCTTGAACTCAGCAATCCACCCACCTCTACCTCCTGAGTGCTGGGATTGAAGGCATGCACCATCACACTTAGCTAAAAGAAATTGTTTAAATGGGGGCTGCTTACAGTTTCAGAAAGTTAGTCCATGATCATCATGGCAGGAAGCAGGCAGGCATGGCATGGAGCAGTAGCTGAGAGCTTTATATCCTGATCCACAGGCGTCTGGCAAAGAGAGAGATACGGGGCCTCTCATAGGCTTTTGAAATTTTAAAGCCCAACTCCAATGTCATACTTTGTCCAACAAGTTCACAATTAATCTTTCCTAAACAGCAACTGGGAACTAAACATTAAAATAGACAAACCTAAGGAAGCCATTCTCGTTCAAACATCCCCACAGGCTAATATGTTTCTTTGTGGCATTTTCATGCCTATTTTGGTTTAGAAGAATTTTTATCTCTGTACACACATGCTCATACAAGTAGACTCAGTGGGTTTAAAAACACAACACATGAAGTGATTTGAGAGGGCAAAGTGACTGGGGGAGAAGGAAAGAGCTGGAGAGGAGAGATTGGGAGTGCACACATCTGTGTGAATGTGGACATGCACGGCACGCCACAGTATGTGCGTAGAGTTCAGAGGACAATCTCAGTGTTGGTCCTTGTTTGACACTTTGTTTGCGGCAAGGTCTCTTGTTTTCTGGTGTGTTTGCAAGAGTGGCTGGCCTGTAAACTTCTGTGGATTCTCCTGTGGCTGCTTCTCCTGTCTCAGCCTCCTGTTTCCCCATATGAGCACTGAGATTACAGATGCATGTACCTACCTCCAGCTTCATGTAGGTTCTGAGGATTTGAACTCAGGTCCTCATGCTTGCACAGCAAGCCCTTTACTCACAGAGCCATCTTTCTGGTCCCATGCTTTATTTTTTTGTTGGTCCTCGACCCTATCTCTCTGCCTGGCCACCCCACACCTGTAGTATTGTCTGGCCTAAAATTCTTCTTTCTACTTTTGTGTCACATGTGTTCTATCCCATATACCATACTTCCTAAAAACATCTTTCTTCCCTTTTATGATCCTCATTTTAGTTTCATGTTTACATGAATACATATATAAAAATTAGAAAAAAGTGTTGCTTGTTTGAAGGCTCTATAGAATTCTTGTATAAGTATATCTGACCCTTGGTATTTTGTTTGTTTGTTTATTTTCATTTTATTCTGTTTGAATGCTTTTTAAATTTTTTTTTGATTTGCTGAAAAAAAAAAATTAGAGGCTAGGACTTGTATATGAGAGAGGACATGAAGTATTTGTCTTTCTGAGCCTGGCTATACCAATTACTATGTTTTTCAGTTCTATCCAGTTTCCTGAAATTTCATGATTTCACTTTTCTTTACGGCTGAATAAAATTCCAGTGTGCATGTGTGACACTTTGTCGTCATCTATTCATCTGCTGGTGAGCATCTAGTTTGATTTCATTTCCTGGTTACTGTGACTAGAGCAGTGTTGAACATTGATGAGCAAATGTCTCTGTGGAAGGATGAAGAGTCCTTTGGGTACAAATTCAGCAGTGTTATAGCCGAGTCATAGAGCAGTTCTAGAGTTTTGAGAAATGTTAGTACAGACTGTTCCTATGTTCGTGAATTAGATTCCAAAAAGCGGAGAGTTGAATGCTGGTGCTCGGCTGGTTTTCTCCTTCCCTACTTTTTATTAAGTCCGGCACCGAGTCCATGAAGTGATGCCACCCGTTTTCAAGTGTTCATCTCTCCTCAGTTGCTTCTTTCATATGTCTCTTGGCTGATTTCAAATTCAGTCAAGGTGACTATCAAAATTAACCATCACAAGTCTACTCCTCATCAAGTTGACAACTAAACACATCACTGTTGACCACACATTTCTTCCCAGTTCCTCAAAGGCTCATGACCATTATGAAAAGTGCAGTTAGTTCATCTGTCTTGGAACTTAAGACAAAACTCAACTATGGCCCTTGTAAAATAATATTTTTATGTACTTTCAACATAGAAGAGCACAGGGTGAAGTTTTCCATTCCAGAAGGGAGGGATGGGAAGAGAACAGGGAAAGACTGATTCAAAGCAAGACTGAAATGCAACAGGAAAACAGCAAACTCTACAGCTTCACGGCCAGCACCTGAAGCAGCCAGTGGCATCATCTGTCACAGAAGACTAGGCATTTCTGTTCACTTAGTTCTGCTCCCTACAGCATATACTGTCTCTCTCTTGCTCCACTTTGTGCCTATGTCTGCCTTCAGCAAACCTTCGACAGTCCTGGCATCCTCCAATGTAATCAAGTCTCCACTACAATGTAGACTTGACATATAGTTTTACACAAAGACCTTGCAGGGAATCCAACTCTGTTGCACATTGCCTGGTCCAGTGGCTTTGATATAAGCTGGGATTATCCTAGAACTCTTACATTTCTGCATGCTTGCACAACCATATAGTCTATGCCGCTAAGTTCTGCTGCTAGCTCAAGATATTGTCTGGTCTCCTTCTACCATGGTTGCAGAGGGTGAATCTGAGGGGACATATTCTTCTAAGCAGTTGCTTTAGGGACATTCTTAGCTCAATATTTTTCCTCTCAAAATGAGATTGTATTTTCACAATTTGCTGAAGGGGAAACCTCTGGTTTGTTTGGAAAGTAAGTTATGTCGAATAATGTTTTGCTGGGCACACAGGTGAAAGGATGTCTTGCTAAAGCAGACACATGAAAGAACCCATGAGGAAGGAGTATAAATATGACAGACAGTGGGAGCTGAGCATTGGTGTGGTTTACTCCTCCTCACTATTCTTCGCGAATGACACACATGTATTGGTTCGCCTTACATAGCATTGTTAGCTCAGCTTGTGAGAAACTTACCAAGGAACTGCTTGTGAGGTTCCTGCAGCAGCTTGACACTTCCACAGCCTCACCTTAGGCCAGTTGATGAGCATTTCAGTTTCTTCAGGATTGAACTATGGCTGCTGGATCATGTGTGGTGTCTGCCTGCTGAGAGGACTAGTCTGCAGCTGCTGAGTTGTAGTTGGTGTTTGCTACAGGACTGAACTGCTGCCAAAGAAGATTGAGCTTACCTCCAAAGAACTATTGTTAAACAGGTTCTGCCCCCATAGTCTAATAACTTTTATCTTCTACTACCTCTGGTGGGCTAGAGGAGTGGTTGAACCCTTATTAAAGTAGGTTGGAAATATTTATGCCTACAATTTAGTCTCTTTGATGGGTGGGTCTTGCTTTCAGGCCATCTTTCCTATCCTATCCCACCCCTCCTTTTAAAGATTGGGATGTTTCTCTGTAATGGCACTAATCTTTTAAATTCCTCTTTCTCATTTCCCGTTATTTCCAATTTTAAAACATTTTTATGCTTCTTTCTTTGCCAAACTGTTCATTTTCACACCTGTCTGCTTTGTTTTCCTGTAAATCTGAGTAAGAGCAGCGAGCATGCTAACTTCTAACCACGCTACTTAGAAGTTACATTGTCTTGAAATTTCCTCTGCCTAACAACTTAGCCCATTACTTTTAAGTTCAGCCTCACTCACATTCCCAGGATATGGACAGAACACAGCCAGATTCTTTGCCAGAATCTACCATAAATGGATGAGGCCAGTGTGGTGGTTTGAATATGCTTGGCTCAGGGAGTGGCATTATTAGGAGGTGTGGTCTTGTTAGAGTAGGTGTGGCCTTGTTGGAGGAAGTGTGTCATTGTGGGGGTGGACCATGAGACTCTCCTCTTAAATGCCCATGATACAGTCTCTCCAGGCTGCAGTCATAGCAAGATGTAGAACACTCAGCTCCTTCTCCAGCACTGCCTGGATCCTGCCATGATGCTAATGGACTGAACCTCTGAACCTGTAAGCCAGCCTCAATTAAATGTTGCTCCTAATACAAAGTGCCATGGTGCCATGGAAATCCTAGGACACCCAGTTTCTCCTGAAGCCTTGTTCCCCTCTGAAATGTCAAACACAAGACCTTTACTATCTGCAAACTCCCCTCAGAATAACCCCTGATGCTCTAATTACATTCTAGGACTTCCTCATCTTGCAGCTCCGAATTTTTCTGCATTGTTCCCACAAACGAGTTCTGAAGGCCTAAGAATCGCTTGACCAGGTTTATCACAGCAAAGGTTCTACTTCCCAGTACCAATTTCCCATATCAGTTACTCAATGAAAACAGAAGGACAGAAGGTTGAGGAGGAGGTTTACTGTAGCTAATGAGGAAGAAAGAACAGCCAGAGGCATCTGGATGGGTCCAGACTAAACAGGTCTAGAAAGCTGAACTGGGACATGAGAAGAGGGTTGGGGAGAGGAAGAGGAGATGGGGTGAGGCAAACAGACCAAGAGACCTCTGGGAGCAGAGCCAGCCAGGAGCCAAGAGAGCAGGAGACCACACATCCAAAATGGCTGAGGTTATACTGGAATCAGAGAAGCTGAGGGAAGGGAAGCCCAGGTCCTGGTAGGGAGAGGGTTAGTGGAAGGGTTGGGGTTAAAAGTGCTGGGCTGAGTCACAGGTCCTGAGTGAGACCTGTTAGAGGGAGGTTTTTCTAACCCAACAATTATTCTTCCCATCGCTGAGACAAAAATACTGACTAAAGCCACTGAAGGAGAGAAGAGTTTATTTTGGCTCACATTTTGAGGGTAGTCCATTGTGGTGGGGAAGGCACGGAGGCAGGAGCATGAGCAGCTGACAACATTATGTGCAGCCAGGAGGCAGAGAGAGATGAATGCTACTGTTTAGCTGGCTTTGTCATTTTCTCCTGTTTATTCCCCAGTCCATAGGATGGTACCCCCTACTCATAGTGGGTCTTCCCTCCTTAATAAATGTTTGTAAACATCCGCAAACATGCTCAGATGTATATTTATCTCCTAGGTGATTCCACATTCAATCAAATTGACAATGAAGAGAAACCACCATAAACGGCACACAGAGGAAGGGGCATCAGAGATGATGGGCTACAGCTTCAGGGATGTGCTGAACTGACATGGTCTCTGGACACTTCTGTGCAGTCACAAAAAAGGATAAATGGAAGCAGAGCCTGGCTAGACCCCTGCAGGGATTTTCCCAAACTGTTCTCCAGACTCACAGTAGTCAGTAGGTAGATTACAGGTTTTTCTTCTTCTTCTTCTTCTTCTTCTTCTTCTTCTTTTTTTTTTTTTTTTTTTTTTGTCCCTCTGGCTCCCACACCTCCACCAATCTGCCCTCATAAGAAGTGATCTTGTCCAGTCACAGTGCATCAGCGGGGCCATTGCTTACATCTGAAGATGTGGATTGGGTTGTGCCCAGTGGCATGATTTATTATTATCTAAGGAGAGCTGCAGTCATTCTTTCATGTCTACAAATGCTTTGAAGATGAAAAATGGTGCATGCGTCTCAAGTGACATTATCGCTTTGAGGGTGTTTGCTTTCTCCCTGGTAAAAAGTATATATCTCTGTCCAATGAATGCTCAAACATCTTAGCCAGAATTTATCTCTGATCACATACAAAAACTGGGGCCTCGTGTGCATGTACTGGTAATGATAACAGCGCTGGCGTCCTCAGGTTTGTGTGAGGTGTTAGTGATTCGTTTGCAGGGAGGGGTGGAACCCAGCAGTCCAGCATGCTCAACATATGCTCTATCACTAAGATACACCTCCAACTCCCTCAATTACTCTTTAAGATGGCATTTGTTCCCAATCCTGCTCATAGCTGCATGGCTACGTGAATGTCCCCACTTTCCCTCATGGTGTCTGCAAACCAAAGTGTCTGAGCAGTTGTTCTGCACAAGCTGTCATGAGTACGAACAGGTCAGATGTTGGATCTGCTGAGCAAGATTAAAATCCCATGGAGGAAAGCCTGCTAGTTTTATGCTTTGACCTACCCACCAGCAACTCATCTCCCCCATCCATGGCATATTACTTGACCATCAGCCTTGAAAGCTTGGAATCCTTACAACTTAAGCTTTCCCTTAATGCCCATGTATATGTATGTGTATATGTATAATGTATATGTATATATGTATTTGTATATGTATATATCCACACAGCAAGCCAAGCCTATCACTCATAGTGTTTTTATCTGCCCATTTCTGCATTTATATCCCAGCACTCCAACCTGTAAAAGCCCCGATGTCCTCTCACTTACTAGCCCAGCACATGATTGGCAGGGACTGCTAGCCTGGCTTCTCCTAGCTTCCTATTTTTCTTCTTGTCTCCAGAGTCCATCCGTTCTACTACATCTTCACTCTGGCCTTTTGAATCTACTTTCCTCCACCCTAAAGAAATCCTCATCTCCAAGCAGTCAGACTGCTTATCCTTCAACCGTGTTGTGATATGCTGACTTGGAGAGCTCTCGATGTCTTCCTGCTTTCCTAGAGTGTCTTCCCCATCCATCCACTTAATCCAGAAGTCCTCAGTACAAGATGTGTGTTCTAGTCTCTTGGAGAGTTTTAAGTATATATGGATCTCAATGGTAAAAGATCCCACCACTGCAATTAAATGAAAATCTCAGAGGCCCACTAATTCTAAATTTCCCCAAGTGATTCTACTGTATTGCTAAGGTTCAGAACTACTATTCAATATTAAACCACATGCATTTGGCACAGGCTGGGCCTGCCTGAAGAAAGACACAAGAGGAGTGTGGGAAAAGATGGAACTGGAGACTCAATGGCGATGAAGAACAGGTGGACCTGAGGCTATGGTGATGCCCAGGCTGGACTGCCACCAAAGGTCATGTGTGACACATGAGACTACCACAGCTAGGGTCTGTGCTGATATCTGTGGCCTATATTGGCACTGAAGGTCATCTGAATGTCAGTGGTCTGGGTTACCCAAGAGCATGTTGATGTCTGGAGGCCATGCTGGCACCAGAGGGCCAAACTGATATGAGTCACCTGTCTGAGGCTATAGGGATGCCATGACTGGGCTGCCGCTAAAGGCCATGTCTTGGGGGGGATCCTGCTGCAGCTGGGGTCTGTGCCAATGTCTATGACCCGAGGTAACACCAAAGGCCTTGTGGATGTTTGTGAGTTATCACCTGAGACCATGTGGATGTTTGAGTGCTGTTTCGGGGAGACATGCTGATCTGAGTGACCTGTGCTGCCAACCTGAGGCTATGGTGACATTTGGGCCCATACTGCCACCATCAGTCATGTCTGCATCTGTGGTCCTTTTATAGCCAGGGGCTGTGTTGATGATGTCCCAGACTCTTGTTACTATCAAAGGCCATACAGATGTTTCTGGTCTGAGTTGCCACCTGAGGCCAAGTTGATGTCTGAGCACTGTGCTGAGCTGGCCTCACCATAGAGTATGGAGCTCCCCTCATCTGCAGCTTGAATGTGTGTGTGAGTGTGTTTATGTATATGTATGTGTGTGTTTGTGAGTTTGTGTGTATGAATGTATGTGTGTTGTGTGTGTGTGTGTGTGTGTGTGTGTGTGTTTGTGTTTAACTATATAGAAAGTTAAGGCAACTTTACATTTAAAATTATATTAATCGTTTCCAGAGAAACAAATCAACAGAATATGTATGCTTTCTGGCCATTTTTTACATAGAAATAGGAAGGTAACAAGAAACATCCAAAGTCCTAGGACTTCATATTCTGGCCAAGAATCTGGGGAGAGATGGCTTGGTCAATAAAGCACTTGTCATGTAAGCATGAAGAGTTGAGTTCAGATCCCCACACCCATGAAACAGGCTAAGCATGGCAGTGAATGTCTATAATCCCAGTACTGAAGAGTTGCAGACAAGTGAATCCCGGAGCTTGCCGGCCAACCTAGCTGAATTGTTGAGTCTCGGGTTCAGTGACTGCCATGGTTTGAATATGCTTGGCCAAAGGAGTGGCACTATTTAGAGGTATGTCCTTGTTAGAGTAGGTCTGTCACTGTGAATGTGGGCTTAAGACCATCACCCTAGCTGTCTGGAAGCCAGTATTCTGCTAGCAGCCTTCAGATGAAGATGTAGAACTCTCAGCTCCCTCCTGCATCATGCCTGCCTGGATGTTGCCATGCTCTTGCCTTGATGATAAGGAACTGAAACTCTGAACCTGTAAGCCAGTCCCAAATATATGTTGTACTTATAAGAGTTGTCTTGGCCATGGTGTCTGTTCACAGCAGTATAAAACCCTAACAAAGACACCACTCCCTACCCTACTTTGGGACACCCAGGGATCGGAAATTCTGCTCTATTCTCTTCTGCCCAGTGAGAGGATGAATTAGTTCTTTATTAACCAATCAGAGGTGATGGGAAAGAATTTTTACACATCATAGAGACAGAAGATGCTCTAAATATCATGGCAATGCCAACTTCAGGACTACAACCAGATCTCTGGGCACAGCAATCAACATCTGAGTACAAAGTGCATAAAACCATCCCCCAACTATACCCAGACCCAGAAGTATTGACTTGGACATATAGCAAGAGACGCCCTCCACCCATCCACTGCCCCTAGACCAGCATGTCAGCGTGATCCACACTGGACTGAGAGCAGCGGACAAAGAAGCAGCTGTTGCCTCATGGAAAGTTCAGTTCCTGTAAAAAGCCTTTGCTTTATCTGTTCACCCTTTCTCTTCCCTAGATGCCAGGATAGCTCCCAGGAAAATGTACTCTCTGTTTCTGAGATGTGGAAGCAGGCAGGGGGAGCTGGGTCCTCATGGGGTGTTAGCCTCCTGCAGTCTGTCACCTTATCTATAGCCACTTTACCTGAATCTGAATCTGCTGTACGGACAGCAGAGGCAGGGCCCAGATGGCAGTGAAAGAGGGGACATTTGGTAATGGTGGTGGTGGTGGTGGTAGTTGTGGTGATGGTGGTGGTTTTGGTGGTGTGGTGGTGGTGGCTCCCCTTGAGGGAAGTCCCTCCTCAGGAGTCACTGGCTGACTCCCAGCCCCATTGCTTTGATCCCCTTTTTCTCTAACCACATCTGTCTCTTGCCTACCTGTCTCTTACCTGCCTGACAGCACTGTCTGTGGTCTTCCATGTCACACTTTTCTAGCTTCAGACAGCTAAAGTCAGATGCACCCCTGACCCAGATGTCACTTGCACTCAGGCACTCCCCGAATCTCTCCCTGGGGGTTGATTTGGGATCACACAAAAGCTTTGCTCTGTCTCCCCTGTTATCCTGTGGGTTGTACAAATCCATCTTCAAATGAGAATTTTTGCACTGGTGCATGCCAGTGGGTAGTTGATAATTGCTACCTCTTACTCTGAAGAAAAGAACGCATGGAGCTGGGATAAGAATTCTGATTAAACTTTCTGTAACACAACCAAGCAAGTGTTTATTCACTGTGGTCTTGGCCTTAGCGTCTTCTGTTCATCAGTATGAGACACATCAACCGCCAGAAGCCTCAGGCCTTCTCTGGGTATCTTCTATGAACTGGACTCTGTGAAGGAGGAGATGAACTTGCAAAGCTTTAGTGGGGAAGCTGTGTTATTTTGTAAGCCATGGATTGCGATGCTATAGCTTGCCTGGTGAATGTCCCTTAAGCCCACCCCTCACACAAACAGGAAGGAAAAGCCTGTGAGTCTTGTGCTAATCAGTGTTCTTCTGCAAAGCTGTCAAAGGTTCACATGTTGCAGGCATGAAGTAACAATGTTATCTCCAAAATTCATCCTTGAAAAAAAAGTGTAAATTACAAGAAAGTCACAAAAATTTCTTGAGACTAAGGTGAAACGCTGCAGAAATACTTTCCATCAATAGCATGAGGGTCTGAGTTCACTCTTAAAATTCACATTTAAAACACTGGGCATGCAGGTTGGCGGGATACCCCGGGTGGTCTCTACCCACTCAGAGGAGAAGGGGAGGGAGGATGGGGATGGATTGTGGGAGGGGGTGACTAGGAGGGGGGCAGTGAGTGGGATGTAAAGTGAATAAGTAAAAAATAAAATGTAATAAAAAATAAAAGAATATTTGGAGCCCCCCCCAACCAAAAAACCCCCCTGGGCACAGTGGTGTGTATCTGGGAGGCAAAGAAAGATGGAGCTCTGTGCCTCAGTGTCCAGTCAGTATAGCCTACTTGATGTGTATCAGGTCAATGAGAGAGCCTGTTTCAGCAAACAAGGGAGGGGAGCATCTGAGGAATGGCAGTTCAGGTTGTCCTCAGGCCTCCACATTCTCTCTCTCTCTCTCTCTCTCTCTCTCTCTCTCTCTCAATCTCTCTCTCTCTCTCTTGCTCTCTCTCTCTCTCTCTCTCTCACACACACACACACACACACACACACACACACACACACACACACACACACGTAGGCAGCCGATTTAAGATGGCGCCAGTTTCTGACATGGCCAGCTCAGCTTCTTGTATAAACAAGCCTGTTACACATGCGTCAACCTCGAGCCTCTCCCGATAGGGCTTATGCTAATGAGGTATTGGCCCTAACCTATCCTAGGGCTTATGCTAATGAGGTATTGGCAGTTTAACCAATCCTGAGAGAATACGCCACCTAGCCCGCCTCCTTGGGTGGATATATAAGCAGCTCGTTTCTGCTGCTTGGGGTTCCCCGTTCCCCGTCGATGAATGAAGAATGTTCCTGGAATAAAGCTGTCTGAGAAGAATCCGACCGTGTTGTGTCTTACTTGCTGGTCAAGGCGGACGCGACACACACACACACCTTAATGTTTTAACTAAGTTTCTAAATTTGTGCTAGGCTACTTTCAGAGCTGTTGTTTGCAGAATAGGCTGCATGCACAGCCTGTGGGCCACATGTTAGACATGCTTATAGAAGCCAGCTCCCCGGTGGGCACTACTGGGAGATGGCAGAAACTTTAAGAGATTGGACCTAGTGCGATGCCTCAGACCATTAGATTATTGCCCTTGAAGGGGGCTGGGAAGTCCTGGCTTCCTCCCTCTTTTATGTGCTAGTCACAGGGAGAGTTATTCAGCTCCACCACACACTTCCACCACGATGTGGTGCCTTGCTGAAAGTCCAAAGCTATAGACACAATTAGTCCTGGACTAGAACATCAAATCTGTGATCCAAGCCTTTTCTTTGTAAGGTGGTGGTCTCTGGTGTTTGTTACAGTAACTGTGTCCCAACTAGTGGTGAATTTGGGAGTCTGTCTGCTGTGAGGCGGGGTGAAGTAACAAAACACTAAAATTGCCTAGCTCTAGGACACTCTCCACAAACATGTTGGTATCATAGCCACACAAAATACAGAACTTAGCGCCACCTCTAACCAGAGTGTTCTGTGTCGAAACCTGATCACTGATATCTACTGTTCATTGTGGGACCTTAGCTTCAATCCTGGTCTCCCTGGTACAGTCAGTTATGGGAAAGTTTTTTTAAGAGAGTGGATCTCCTGCATCTGATTCTCATAAGATCCACAGGGATGGCCTTGATTAATAATTTCTGAAAAACAAAGTAAGTAGGGACCAGGATCCACATACTCAGACCTCAGGTTCCTTCTGAGGCTGTGTGAAACTTTCCATGACCATACGTGGAACACGCTTCCTTTTAAACCATCCAGACAGGAAACAGAGCAACAGGGCTCAGGCCCTGAAACTCTGGGTGAAGCTTCTCCAATCAAAGGGGTGTACATTGCCATTTAAAGAACATTTTTCTGTAAAACCGCCAAATTACTTCCTCAAATTTTCTTCCTTTTTTTCTAAAGATTGCTGACTTTGGGGTGAAGAAATCATAACTGATACTTATTAACTCTTAGATTCCTGGGAGAGTGTCAAGGGTTCTTTTTTAGTTTTTAATTGGTAGGGAACTTAAACTAGTCCAAAATTGTCCACTATTGACAATTTTGGAAAAAATTTAGTCTGCTGCTTCTTCCATGTTGCTAAGAGACTTACCACAAGATGGCGCCTGGTGTGTGGTAATAATGAAAGGCCTTCCCTAGTTTAGGTCCTTGTACTTGGAGTGGAGGTATTTGGTAGAGCTGATGATGTTGTTTCCATGGAGACAAAAGTCTGAATCACTATGAGTTTTTAATGGTGGAGACTCTCCTCTTATATCCTTTAACTATGCTGTGCCTTTCAATTAAGTCTTTCCTATTAACAACTGCTAAAGTGACACCTGGCTTGTGACTCCAGATTCTGAGAAATTCCTGGTTAACTCAATCTTTGAAGACATTGAATTTTCTCCCCAGTTTCCAGGGGAGTATGTAGGAGGATCATGTGCCATGTCCTCTCTCTGTTGTGTTGTGTAGTTGTTGACTTAAGTCTCAGACCCTTGGTTTCCTTAATTCAAACTAGGGGTGATTGGCAGCATACCTAGGAAACTCAGTGGAGTTGTGTTAACTTATTTGTGTAAGGAGACTGACTCTGAACACCAGGGTAAGTGATGTTAGCTACACACACGCCAGCAAGCCTGTTGCACTTCACTGGATGTTCCTGGATTAGCAGATAAATCAGAAATTAATTGGGTTCAGCAGTCACATGGTTTTCAATTCTGGTACAGTAACCACTTTTTCTCTCTTCTCTTTTGGGAAGGTGGAGGGTGGTTTTGAGACAGAGTTTCTCTGTGTAGTCCTGGCTGTCCTGGAATCTTCTTCTTTGCAGACCAGGCTGGTCTCAAACTCACAGATATCCAACTACTTCTGCCTCCTCAGTTCTGGATTTAAAGACCTGCGCCACCAACCTTGGACAACCATATTTTTCCATATTTGTTGTGAGAGTGGAATGAGAGACACATGTCCTTAAAGTGAAATAGACCTCTCTCTCTGGTACCTCCCTGTTGCCATGTGGTAAGGTAAATATTGGTAAGGCTCTACTGCCTCTCTGAATTCAGGACCAGCAAGCATCATTGGGTATGAAACTATCTCTGTGGGGAAGTGAGTCTGCCCAGATCTTATCAGCTTCTGTGGTTAGAACTCCCTGAATATGACACAATGTCCTGAGGGAAGGGAGGCCTGCAGCTCTTATCTTTATCTCTCAGCTGTCACCAGGGCATTCTGGTGGCCAAGGCCAATGAGTCACTTGCAGGAGCCCTGGAAACAGGAGGTGGAGCTAGGAGTATATGTTGTGGGTCTAAATCCTTAGAATTGCTATTCTGCTAAGGGATTGTGTTCAGAATCCATTAAGAGGTAGACCAGTTAGCTCTGTGGTTGCCGAGGGTCCCACTCAATAAGAAAGACCAAACCAACACAGGAGTTGCAATGAGACAGAATGTTGTACTTTCCAAACCTTATTTATTTATTTATTTTGAATTTATGAACTCACTATGTAATCAAGGATGACTTTGAACCCCCTGATCCTTCCACCTCCACCTCCCAAGTTCTGGGTTTACAGGTGTGTGCCATTGCACCTAGCCCAGAACATCTAAGCAGACTGATACAAGAGGTAAGCAGAAACACTTTTGATAAGTAGCTGCAGATGTTAGTAAGATGTCTTACCCCACACTCCATTTTACTCACAAGATCATACTAGCATTACAACTCCCAAGCTTCCCAGCTGCAAAACTTGTTGGTTAAGTAGGGCAGACAATGTGAGGCCAGAAGTAAACCACCAGGGATAAGAGAGAAGAGGTCAGGTTTAATGACTTCACCTGTCCCTGATCTAGGCTGTCATACGCAATCTTCAAACAAATATGTAAGGAATGTGGACTTGTGGAGTGAGCCAGTGGGAACACCATGGGTGCTCACCCTGATAAGAGGAGGATGAGTCTCTGGGAACATAAGGGGTCCATCAGCAAGGAAATCAACGGAGAGCCCCTGGCTGAAGGCCTCAGATTTCATCTTGTCTTGCTTCCACAGGTACCACAGATCAATATTAGTTATGTTTGTCCTGAATTGGCAAGAATGGCTTGATCTTAAATATTCTTCCTGTTTGATTCTCAAAAACATAATTTTACTTATCAGTCTGGTCTCATGTCCAAATTTTGCCTCTGAAAAATAGCACATGCTTAAGATCTTTGAATTCAGCCAATTTTTTTTTCCTCATTAGTAGGAAACCCCTAGGGGATGGCTAGAGATGGATCATTTGACAATGCACCAGACTGGGGTCTGGGAAGTGGTGGTGTCAATCACTGCATGAGCCCCTGCTGCATGTAAGTGGATTTGAAACTGTGGAATAAGATGAGATGGACCAAAGGCCCTGCTAAATGGAGCTAAATATCTTCAGAGAGCTGTGGGTTTTTCCAGAAGAGCCTTTCCTGAAATATAAATGAGCCGAGCGAAATAAAGTTCAGTGTTCTGGTTCTACAATTTTCTGCTTATGCAGTCTAATGGCTTCCCCTTCTGGTTCACATTTGACTGACACTGTTCCTTTGACCATATTTCATTCCCTTTCTTCAATTCTTTTTTTGTTTTGCCAACGTAGTTTCTTGACTAACTTTTCACAGTGGGCATGTGGGTAGGAAAACTCCGTTCTTTTTTTTTTGCGCTTTTGGATGCTATTGATCATTTGAGTGGGCAGAGAATCTAAATTCAAACTCATTTCCCATAAACATTTTGAACAAATTACTTTATTGTCTTGAAGCATAATTAAGTTTTAAAACTTTGTGTTTTTTTTTCTTTCAGGCTGTTTCCTTCGGCCATCTCTCCACCCCTTTCTACTTAAGCTGGGCATTTCCTCATAGCAGAGTGAGGAAACACTTTCATCAGAAGTCCTTCTGAGAGCTGCTGTCTCCAGAGGATCGAAGGCATCATAATCAGGATGAAAAGCCATCGGCTTCCATGCCAGGGGCCAGATGTGGGACCTTTTATGGATTCTGTGATTCACCTCCAAGAGCCCAGAAGATCAATTTGCTTCTCTTTCGTTTCTAATCACATGGGCCAAGCAGAGGCCAGAAAGGCCGTACTCTAGCACTTACCATTGAGCAGACCTGGGAAGCACACCTTTCCCACAGAGTAGCAGGAGCGTCTCTTTGACAAATTGTCAACTTCCAGGTCTAAGAAAAACAGCTCTTCAAGTTATGTTAAGTCATATGGTAGAAGGTAGCTAGATCACATGGGTGCCAGTAAGAGAAAGGACAGCTATATTTTCTTTGTGGAGGATGATAGCCAATCATAACTCCCGTAGTTGTCATGAGTGAAATTGTGAATGAGCCCAAGGAGAACTCGCTAGTAGTTGAGGCCAGCTAAGGGAGGGATGGACTGCCATGGGAAACTCGTGGGAATTTTTCTTGTTAAGTTACTAATCGGTGGAGATATAAGTCAAATCCCAGGATATACAGGATGCCCAGAATTCATGATCATGTGAGAATTGTTTGTCATACTTAGAGAAAGGACTAGAATGCAGTAGATGCTCAATATAAGCTGAATAAAATGCTCATGGACTTAATTATACCTTAGCTTTGAAATGAATGATGTCACTGGTTTTGTTTGCTCCAACATTCATAATGTTTCACATAATAATTCACGGCTGCCTTTAGATACTTATAGTGAACAATTAATAGACTCTTCTTTCATAAAACAGTAGCTGAGTTTGAAGTGGTGAGCCAGTCATGGTTCCCACCTTTACCAGTTAAAGCACTTATTTTTACCATCAAATACTTGGTATTGGGAGTCAGATGGTGCATGCTTGTAATCCAGCACCTGAGAGGCAGAGGCAAGAGGATTACTATAAGTTTGAGGCCAGCCTGGACTCCAATGGCCAGACCATGGTTAAAACATGGAAATAAAACTAAGCACTAGTGTTGGGTTTGTGATGGATCTCATTGGGAGAAAGATTGTATAACATGAGCAAACCCCTGGGTTCCATTAACATGTTAAAGACAAAACAAAGCCACCTTGGTATCCTACAGATGAAGTCGACACACACAGGGCACAGCACAATTAAACTCAGAGCCCTGAATAGTCATCTTGAGTAGGCATAGGCAGACGGCTTTGAACTAATGGTATGGGAAATATGGCTTAGTGTGGTCCATCTCCTCTACCTTCATCTAGCTGCAGAAAGGAAGGAACAGACTCTATAAGGAAGAACCAGTTGATGTGCTAATGACTGAGATGGACTTCCAAATGGAGCAAGTCAGGGTGTGAGCTGTTGTGAGGGGACTAAGGATAGCAACTGGGGTGGGTGGGGTGGACAGGACACAGAAGGAGGTTGATTACAAGACAGTAAGCATGTGTCACTACACATCACACCAAACACCAATATAAATTAACCTTTCCGCTCACTCCATCCGGTGGACATTTCTTAGAACACATCTTGATTTTTAAATCAAAGCATGCTGCTAAAATCAGCGGTTTTCACTGTGACGTCTTTCAATGTATAGTGAACTTTGCTCATTCTGACTGCTCCTGTTACTCTCTCTCTCTGTCCCCCAAGCCCTGTCTGTTTCCCTTCCTCTTCCCAAATAATCTTACCACTTCTGTAGTCTTGTCTTTTTCAATCTAGACTGCATCCATAAGAGAAACCAGAAGAAATGTGTTCTTCTGAGTCTGCCTTAATTGGCTCAACACAGTGGTCTCTAGTCCTGTTCATTTCCCTGTACATGACAGAATTTCATTGTTCTTTTTATTTTCTTTATTTGTTATTGTGTGTGCATGTGCATGAGCGTGAACTCATTCATGTCCTTGTGAAGGTCATCCAGTGTCTTCCCCTGTCACTCTCATCTAGACTAGCTAGCCAGTGAGTTTCTGGGATCTGCCCTGTCTCTGTCCCCTAGCACTAGGGTTCCAGGTGCAAGCTACCATGCTAAACTTTGCATGGGTACTGAGGATCTCAATTCAGATTCTCACGTTTGTGTGGCACCCACTGAGTCACCTCTCCAGCTAAACTTTATTCTTTATGGTTGAATAATGGTCTTTAAATATATATACATACACATACATATGTATATATACCACACATCCATCTATTGATGGATACCTTGTGAATAGTTAGAGAGTAAAGGCAGATGGACAGACATCGATATTGTCCTCTGCCTCTGCGTCCTTTGGGTATCTATCTACCCAGGAGTGTCATAGCTGGATCATACAGCAGTTTTAACTTCAAGGAACTGTCATCCTAATTTCCCTAGTGGTGGGGTTCATTTACATCCCCGCCAATAACTATAAGGCCTCCTTCAGAACTCAACTTATGCAAATAAGATGCCTTATGCAAATAAGATGAGTTTCCACTATCCAGTAGTCCCTGTAGAGAGCAGTCACTGCCCAAAGAGGAGCTGTGTCACAGAACACACAAAATTGGGGATCAGCTAGTCTGTTTTAGGGGTTGGTTTAATCTCTAACCTTAAGCCTGGGACTGAAAAAAAAAGACATGACAAACCTCTTTACTCAATATTTAGCAGATAGAGGTGTTATTTCACACAGTAAATCATGTAGGTGTTAGGTGTACCATCTGATGAATTTTTTTGACATCTGCACACTCCACCTCCTCAAAATAAAAAACTTCATCTTGAGGTCCCCAAGAAGGGGACCCGGTAACCCAGGAAGGTCCTGAAAACTCTGTCCAGCCACTTTTTCATAAGAAGGTCAAACAGTATTCTAATTTCTATCATTTAGTGTTCTTTAGTCTATTTTAAATTTCATACAGATAGGCTAATTTAATTTAGTACTTACTTTCTGTGTCTGAGATCTTTTCTTCAACCATAATACTTTTGAAATTTATGAATTTTGTTCTATGTATTAGTAATTTGATCCTAATAAAAGTTAATAATTTTTATTGATGAGTAGTGTTCCATTATATTAATGCACCAAAATGTTTTAAGTCATCTGTTTATATATATGTATGTGTATGTATATGTGTATGTGTATGTGTGTATTTTTCAAATGTCTGGACTATTCAGAACAAACCTAATATAAACAATGCTGGCCAGTACGTGTACTTTTTTTTCTCCAGTAGCTTGACACAAGCTGGAGTCACCTTGAAGAAGGAATTTTAGTTGGCAAATCACTTCCATCAG